>CM052160.1:118237-228062 GCA_028455555.1 Augochlorella aurata
GCGTCAGGCGTACGGATACGCGAAAAGAGTGAGACAGCAAGCATGATAAAGTGAGACAAACTATATTGGTAGACGGTGTGAATCGTTCCGCATGGCGTTGTGCTGATGTGCTACCTTGTTCACTTGCTATTTCCTCTCTTTCTCATTAACTATGAGGGCAGCACTGTTCAACTGTGAATCGCCAGCCAATCCAGAGCACAGCAATTCGCTGCATTCTCTCAATTCAAGAGTCTCGTTGCCCCCAGATATGGTTCTTGAATTGGGAGATTACTGTAGATATGTATAGTGTAAAATAATGTTAGAGGAATCGTCCTCAAAACTAATATATAAAGCCCAAATATTTTAATGTCTCGTCATCTTAAAACAATAATTAATTGCCATGGAAGAATAGATCGCATAGAAATTAGTTACGTTTGAAATAATGAGTCTTAGGTTGTAACGAAGCAGACTGAATCGCGTTTTTATTTTCGAAGTCTTCTGATTGGCCAAGAAGAAAATTTCTAGATAGTCAAAACCAATAATATTTTTGCAGAGTCGGCGTTAGTCGTAAAAGAATTTTGATAAGAGACGTCATAGAATCGTGCAATTAGTCAAAAGTTTTTAAAGATAAATAATTTATTCGTGGTGTTCTTTAAAAATATCTTTATAACACTGCGTATAATTAGAATCCGTTATCGACGGAGTTGTTATAATCGTATAAATTGTGCTTTTAATACGGTATACTGAATTGAAAAGTAGCTGCCTTATATGTGCGCTTTTAAAAGAATCGCATAGGATACCTCGAACCGAGGTTGAGGGTTCGTTCAGGGTCTGACTGAATGGTAAGATTATTTTAAGGCTCGCGAGGTGATTGAAACGCACAGGTTAAACGTTTAATACCTTCTTCGATAAACCCGCAGTCTAGCAAGTTGCACCTTAACGTCCTTCAGTTCCCTCGAATCTATCGATTATCATTTCTATTATTCATCATTCTAGTAAAACCGTACGAATTTCTTGTTGTTTTGCTAATTTCATTTTTTCTTTCACTTGAATCTCTCTATCGTCATAGTGTCGTTCATCGACTCAATAAACGACCTCCATTTTTGTTGCAACTATTTCGTTCGGTGTATTTCTCACAGTATTGCTCCGTTTATTAATTTTTAATATTTTTTCAATCTTTTTGCAGTTTGGCGACTGCAACATTACGAAAATTGAAACTTTTAGGTTAAAGTTAATGCAACATTTCTAGACAACAGAAACCATAAATTAATATGTATAAAATAATGCTTGTTAGAGATAGATTGTAGTCTGCAACGAATTTGACATTTACATGCACAGATATAACGTGATGGAACCTGTTTAGCATCATTGATCACACACTTAATAGAACATGAAAAGTATATATGTATAAAGCATTTTTTTTCGAAAATGACACAAGGACATACATGAAATCAAGGATGTCATATTTAAGGAATACAAGAAGTTTTGTCAACAACATTTTTTGCCTCTGAATTTGGAGCAGTTATAGTGATAGACTAAATCACGTAATTTCTTAATCCAAATTTTATTTCAATAACTTTTTCTCATGTATTTGCTCATATTTACACTGTTAATTGAAATTATTTTAATCTGCAAAATATTATAAAGTTTTGAACTAGTATGATAGAAAATTAATAATTATTATTATATGAGGAAAGATTAATTGTATCTAATATAATTTGTGCATAACATATACCGAGTTAAGACATCTAATATCTTTGTTATGTTCACATGTTCCACTAGGTCTGTACATTGTGAGAAACATGCCTCTGTTCGGAAAGTCTCAAAAGAGTCCGGCGGAGGTCGTAAAAGCTCTTAAAGAGGCAGTAAATGCATTGGAGCGTGGTGATAAGAAGGTAGAAAAGGTATGTTGTGAAACTGATTTGTGGTTTCTATGATGCAGTATGTTAATTTTCAGGCTCAAGAGGATGTCAGTAAAAATTTGGTACACATAAAAAATATGCTTTACGGAACAGCCGAGACAGAGCCCCAGGCAGATATTGTTGTTGCCCAGTTGGCACAAGAATTATATAATAGTAATTTGTTGCTTTTACTTGTGCAGAATCTTAGTCGTATAGATTTTGAGGTATGTGATCATTTGTTTTGAATACAATTTATTACCACATGTATTGTCTATCCACGAAAAGATGGCACAGGGAAACTTGTAGAGTTTTATCCCCCACATCTGTATCATCTTCTTGTGGATGGACAGTACATGTAAAAATATGTATCATTTTTAGATACTTATAATTAATAACAAAGATAAACTGTTACATGAATGTGAAAGTTTGTTTAGTTTGGACCCATAAAGTATAATAATTTTATATTTACCCTTCTTATTTATTAATTATATATTTTCTATTTAATTCTACAATCTCTTTTAATCTTTTTTGTAAGTGTTTAATTTCCAGATCAAATATTACAGAAGAACCAGCAGTAATTTTTCATCTTGACAGCGCTAGATTTTATACTTTCTAAATGACCAAAAACTTGTTTAACAAAGTGTAAAACAAAGCATAAAGTGCAAAGGTTGTAGAATTAAATGAAGTATTAAATATGTTTAAATTGACAATAATTGACATGTCAACATATTAAGAATCTTTTGTGTAATGTTCATTCTAATATTTATTTCTTTTACGACATAATATTTAATAGGGAAAGAAAGATGTCGCGCAAGTATTTAACAATATACTGCGAAGACAAATTGGAACCAGATCTCCAACAGTGGAATACATATGTACCAAACCAGAAATATTGTTTACTCTTATGTCTGGGTAAGTGGAAAATAAAATCCAGATTGTTTTCCTTTTAATTTAGATCATTACTAAAGTGACCTAAATAATTCTAGGTATGAGCACCAAGATATCGCCTTAAATTGTGGTACTATGTTAAGAGAATGTGCAAGATACGAGGCTCTGGCTAAAATAATGATCTATTCGGATGATTTTTACAATTTTTTCAGATATGTTGAAGTATCAACCTTCGACATAGCTTCCGACGCATTTTCTACATTCAAAGTAAGCGATGATAAGCGCATGATATATCGTACTTAAAGTAAAGCAATACTGTTGGTGCATCCGGTACGTTGGTTTTTAGGAATTACTTACCAGGCATAAAATACTGAGCGCTGAATTTTTAGAAATAAATTACGATAAAGTTTTCTCTCATTATCAAAGGTTATTGAATTCGGAAAACTATGTAACGCGACGACAGAGTTTGAAACTGCTAGGGGAACTTTTACTCGATAGACATAATTTTACCGTATGTACAATTTTAATTAGTTTATTTTAAAATATGTACTTTGAAATGTATACACTTAAAAATGCAGTTGTATACCGTAATTTTCAAATTTCAGGTAATGACACGATATATTTCAAATCCTGATAATCTGAAGTTAATGATGAATATGCTCAAAGAGAAATCACGTAATATACAGTTCGAAGCGTTTCATGTTTTTAAGGTATATCCGATCATTTATAAGTTATTAACATTTTTTAATAATTAGCTTGTTTTAGTATTAGTCTTTTAAAATTCAATAGACAATAATGCCCGGTTAAGTGTTGCTGGTATAATATTTTTTCGTGCATTGTACTCTAAGCAGTGTAATGATTTTTCAAGCTTGCTTATCCTCAAATGATTTAGAAGATAGAAGCGTTGAAGTCAGTAGAAAGTTTGTTAAGTACAGATACGAATTATGCCTCGACGATCTTGTCCATTCTAAGAAGTAGAGGGGATAGAAAGTGCTAGTTAACTAAGAAAGAAACCGAGCATTATTGTGTTAGGTTTATCTGTCATTGTATAAACGATTTATCAAGGTCGTAATCAGTATTTTTTTCTTTTCTTGGAAGCATTAACTGAGAATATTTAAGGAGAGAGAAACCCCTAATAATGTTAGATTTTTAAAAAGATTCAGAATTTTTCAGTGGATTTAATACTTCGCTTTAATGTTTACTTTGCAGAATGTTATTTATTATTCTAGGATACTCAAGACTGTTATATTCCGGAATAATAAAAAATAATTGTATAAAATTAAAAAAAATTCTCTTCGAATTTATATTCTAATCTGTACTCATAATTATGTAGGTGTTCGTGGCAAATCCAAACAAGCCAAAACCGATACTAGACATTTTACTGCGCAACCAGGAGAAACTAATCGAATTCCTGACGCGCTTCCACACTGACCGTTCTGAAGACGAGCAATTTAACGACGAGAAGGCGTACCTAATTAAACAAATTCAAGAACTTCAGTCTGTACATGAGAATTAAGTCCTAAATACAAGTTATTGCTACAGCTACCGTTAACTACTACTATTGAAGTCTATTCAGCTGCTGTTGCCACTGGTTACACCATCACAGTCACCGATGTAGCCAACTATCATTATTTTCTTCCTCTCTTTCTGGCTCTTACTCTTCCTATCTTTCACTTGTTATAATTATCGTTGATCGATTCGAAATGATTCGATTTTTATTATTATTATTATTAATTATTATTATTAATAATTATTAATAATAATTATTATTAATAATAATTATTATTGCTATTACTTTTATTTGCGAGTAGTTCTGTAAATAAAGTTTTTCGTTTAATTGCGTACTACTGTATATTATATGAAAATGATTCTAAGTCACATACATATATTTCCACCTAAATGAAAGTTCATTAAATTGAATAACAAAAAAGTATAGGTTTATAAGGTCCATATTTATTTCTTTTAGCATTCGAACGCTAAATAATAGTATCATAACTATATCGTCTAACAGTTAGTTAATGCAAGTTTACATTACAGAGTTAAACTAATTTATTATCGATAGATATTTAATTGTTTAAAGATATGGAATTCAACTAAGAGAAACAAATATTCGATCGTAAGGAACAGCGCTTAATTTGAATGGCAAGAGTACATATCACGTGGTCTTTCATCGCAGAAATACACACACACGATGGTGGTCAGATTCTGTCAGATTAGGCTAGTCAATATAGTGACCAGTATTGGTAAAAGATTTTACATTTGTATCGGTGGTTTAGCTTTATTTACTAATAACAATTACTGTTTTTGTTGTTGTAAATACGTTAAACATTAATATTTCAATGCAATTGTGAAATAAATAGAATTGTCATTAAGTGGAAATCGTAAAAGTCGAGAATTTGTGTAAAGTAAATTCAATGGAAAACGAAATCACATGAAACTGTTCTGGTCTGTCATGACAGGTGATATATTTGTTAATAAGGAATATGGAATAAATAAAAATGTTCGTAAGAGACCCTTGTGGCATCGTGTGCATCATAGTCACGTACATTGCTATCTTTTATGCAGATTACGTCGTTGTACGTTGGGTTATTTTGCATAGTTTACAAGACAGGTAAGCATTTATAATTTATATTTTATCTATAATATGTATTTATGTTTATCAATAGTATTATTTTAATGAAGTATTATTTTAACTGTTATACAAACCTGAATATTCTATTTCTTTCTTATTTTAAATGTAATGTATACAACTGAAGTATTTTTGAAAATATATATAATCATGTTTTTCTTATACTCTTAAAATGCCTATAAATAAAATCAAAAGAAATATTTATAACACTGTGCAATTATTTGTAATTAACATTTTTTTATACATTGTGTACAGTTTGTGGGGTCCCTTTCATGTAGTGGCTTTCAACACTGTTGTATTATTATTGATAATGTCACATTTGAAGGCAGTCTGCAGTGATCCTGGTGTTGTACCACTACCACAAAGTCGTATGGACTTTTCTGATATTCATACAGATAATTCAGAGACAAAGATTGAATGTGATGAAAGAGACAATTGGACTGTGTGTACTAGGTGCGAAACTTATAGACCTCCCAAAGCCCATCATTGTAGAATCTGTAAACGATGTGTTAGAAGATGGGATCATCATTGTCCCTGGTATGCCATGAACTATATTTACTAATTTATGAGTATTATACATATTAATATGTATGTTCATAGTTCATCATTTAATTTATAGTTTTTTTTCTAGTTAATAGATTTTGTGAATTTCTTTGCTTTAATAAAGGAACTTATATCATTTTTGAATTTTAATATTTATTATCCATTGAATTCTTGGTATTTGTATAAGTTTTACATATTAATAATTGGTTTACTCATAATATAATGGGTATCACTGAAGGAATAGAACACTTGTCAGAAATTACATATTGTTTACTTACGTATTCGGTCGTTCTGTTTCTTGATATGTATTTTATATTACACATGTTAAATATGTATTTTTAATATATGTATGTAACATTGGATTATTAATAATATTACACAAAGGATAAACAACTGTGTGGGAGAAAGAAATCAAAAATACTTCATCCAATTTCTGGTCTATGTTGGAATATTGGCCATTTATGCACTAGGCTTGGTGATAACATCATGGGTAATAGAATGTTCTCACTGTAGCAATGATATGGCCATCAAACAAACGCGCATGTATGTTTTCTACAAATATTACTTAAAAATTATTTAATTAATTTTCAATAAGTTGAACAAGATTATCTAATGTAAATATAGGTTGTCAACAAAAAGAAGTTGATTTTAATGAGGATTTTTTCTACAGCTTGCACTGTGTTATATTGGTGTTGGAGTCAGCATTGTTTGGCATGTTTGTCATCGCAGTACTGGTAGACCAATTTCTAGGTATTCTGGGAGAAGAAAACACAATGGAACGTGTGCAAAATAGTCATCATTATAAGAGAAATAGTTCGCGTACCTTTGTGTTACTGTCTCAGGTTTGTGGTAAGGGTCATCCAATTTTGTGGATGCTCCCATGCCAAAATCCACCAAAATATACTTTCAGAAAAGATGCGTACCTGATTGATCATGAAATTTAAGTACACGTGTAATTAATTCTTGAGTACTGACTGCTTTGTTGTGGCTTTCTATGCCATAATTATTTTCCTATAGTTGTCAAGAATCTTTCCATTATTTAATGCATAAAAGATGCAATTCATAATACATTGAAATATATATATATACAAGGTGACCCATTTGAAGATTTCGACTTAATTATCTGTTAAACTATAGGTTGCTTCTAAAAATGTTCTAAATGAAACTTACCGTTTTATAAAGAGGACATCTTATGGTAGTCATAAATTTTCTCTAGGTGGATGTGCTTCTGAGATTTGAAGGTGACCTTGATTTTTTTAAATAGAACTGTATGTTTTTTTTGTAGATAAGCTTGCAATCCATTCTAAGACGAATCATTGACCTATAACACTTTGGTCTTTCAAGATCGTCAAGATCATTTAATGCCGTTCAAAACTTACCCCCGTTAAACGTCTTCAAAATTTATCTAGTCCAAGAATTTTGTTAACAAATAGATACGGTTGAAAAGACCAAAGTGTTATAGGTCAATGAATTCGTCTTAGAATGGATTGCAAGCTTATCTAGAAAAAAAAACAAAATTCTATTTAAAAAAATCAAGGTCACCTTTAAATTTTAGACCAGCATATCCACCTAGAGAGAATTTGTGACTATCATAAGATCTCCTCGTAATACGGAAGGTTTCATTTAGAACATTTTTAGAAGCAACCTATAGTTTAGCAGATAATGAAGTCCAAATCTTTAAATGGGATATATATATATATATATATATATATATATATATATATATATATAAAATATGATATAAATAATATAATATATACGATATTGTTTTATCATTTTGGACTGAATACTTTGTTGAATTTCCCAATCTTTTATAGTACTAAATTTATTTGAACATAGTAATATGTACAGGAAGATGAAGTGAAAAGAAAGTATTGTTTTTTTAAGTGTATAGAGTAGCTTTTATCGATTTTGTATATTATTATCTTCGTTGTGTTAGTCTATCTTAGGTTTACTACAAAATATTAATTATAAAGATAAAATAGATCAATGTATTGTGAAGCATTAATTTGCAAGTCATTCCATAATAATAAGTAAATCTTTAAAAATTACAAATTTAGTATACAGATAATTGAACAGAGTATTAATAATTATAATTAATGTTAATCTTTTAACGAAACTTGCAAATTTGCATGTATAGAACTTTTCAATATACTTTTAGCAAATTTTTATTATGAATATATGTCTCTATGGTGTTGGATGCATCGTTTCAATATGCATAATATTTAGTTTCAATTGCACTATTTTTTACAAATATTTATAAAATTTACTTGTATTCAATTTATCCAAAATGATTTTAAATAATACGCATATTTTTTTATATTTGTATGTATCATGGTATTATAGTAAAGAGCATTGTAATGTTATAAAAAGTAAGTGAGGATCAATACAATCAAAATTATTTACATACAACGATAAATGAAAGGAAAACTTGGTCTATTTTATGTACAAAAAACATTTATTTGAAAGATAGATTTTAAAGACAAGCAGCCATTAAACCAGCAACGTTTTCAAAGTCTATTTTTTCGGTAATATTCTTTGTCTTTATGTTTTCATCTTGATTGGCGATAAAGATAATCGTTTTACTCTCTTCCTTCCATCCATATTTTTTCACCCAATGTTTTAGGGTATTATCTGAAATTAAATTTGTACAAAATGATCTACTAATTTATATCACTTTTATTCTTTGTGAAAATAGATATTACCATCAACACCGCCAAGTAGTTGTGCCAGTAGACTTTTATCTATAGTCTGGAATGTTATTCCTACTACATGGCAAACAAACTTCCTTATTGAGTCTTGGAATCCTACAATTCTGTCACAAAGTTCAGACATTGAAAAGACTCGGTCCCAAAAATGCTGAAAGTCACACTGTTCTAAAATATCTCCTAGGTACATAATTTCACTAATGGGACTTTCTTGCATCTGTAAAAGAATTAAATTTATTTAAATATATAATAATTTTTATATACTAAATAATTTTGTAAAAACACTGATTTTTAACTGATGTAATGCAACATGTACTTGAAATATGTGTGCATTATATACACGAATTGTGATATAAGTTAATTATTATATTTGTTTATATTTACAGTAGTAATACCTATTTAATGTTTGTTGTATAAATAAATATGATAGCTGTTTTTCAATATGTAGGAAAGATATGATATTGTGAATATATTTATAAGTAAATAACTTACGATTCTTTCACTGAGGAGACATTTGCAAAGAACAAAGTCGGTGTGCGGAAGATTTGTCAGGGCTTTTAATAATATCTGACAAGTAATATCCATATTAAATCTATGTGGATTCAATTGATAAAGTTTTAAAACTGCTAGATTAGCTTCTAAGTCGTATGCATTTTCTCTTGATTGTATCTCAACATATTTTTCCAAAGTTGCTAAATGATCTGGATTGTACCTGAAATTACATTTGTTTTGCTTCATTCATATAAAATATTATAATTAATGTACAATCGCATTTAGCATATGGGAATATGTGTAATTCAATAAGGCATTTAATATAAGAAAATTAACTTTTAATTTCAATTTTTTTTAAACAAATGGGTATGTTAAAGAATTTGACAAACTGTACGCACCTTTCAATGCCTTTCAGCATACCAGCCACAGTTTGTCGCATTGCTTCTGCCATTTTAATAATGCAGGCTTCTCGAACTTCACGTTCCAATTAAATACAAGCAGATTGTTGCTTTAATTAATCTACAATGTAGAATATGGTTTTGGGTTAGGAAATGCTCACGCCGTGAGAGAACATTCAAGGCTGCCAAATTCGACATATGCTGATACCAACTTTTTGAAAATTTGGTATAGAAAATAAATGTGCGCCAATCAAAAGTATATCTACGTATAAAATTGTTAACAGAAGGTAACTAAATTAATATTCTGTATTCACAATTGCTCAATACGAGGTCTCCGAATCATATTTAATTGTACAGTGTTTTGTGTTGTATTTACAGTAATGTATCCTACTCTTGCACACCTCCAGGCCGTAGCTTGATCCGTTAGCAAGATTCGTTATCAAAATTTTCTTTACTCTGATTGATTAACGATTCACTACTGAGACAGGATCCACTGCGGATTGGATGCGCAGTAAAATGGTGGGGACGTGCGCATTAATTGAGGGATTAAGAAAAGAGTGCAGGGGTAGGTCTCATTACTGTGTACTGACTGTGGCGACAAGAGTTCGACGCGCCATCTTATGTTACTAGGTTAAGGTAGAATAATCTCTAGTCAGTAGTAGTTAGTTTTAGTTGTAAGTTAGTGGTAAGAAAATGTTACTATGAAAGCCTCCCTGATAAAAATAAAAGAATCCTCTTCCTCCGACTCCGCACGGCGTTCAAACTGGTAAGACGCAGATCAAGGGAAGTGCAACGAAATACCACGGGTCTGATTTATTCTCCCTATTCACAAACTGCGTTCATCCTTGTGTGGTGGACAATTAAGACTCTCCCACTAGAAGAGTCCGCCACATAATTGGTGCCGAAACCCGGGATTAGACCGGAGAAAAAGAAAAAAGAAAAAAAGAAGAAAAGACGCCGTGCCAAAAAAATGGCTGAAAAAAACGACGCCGCCTTCAGCGAGGACCCCCGCGGAAACCAAGTGGCGGCGAGTGAGTTCAGGGCGGTAAAGTTGCCCACGTTTTGGAGCGAAGATCCGCGGCTTTGGTTCGCGATGCTAGAGCGCGAATTTACCGCGTACACCGTCAAATCCGACGCCGTAAAGTGTTCCGCGGTGATTCGGAACCTGGATCAGGGTTCGATGAGAACTGTCCTGGACGTGGTGGAGTCCGACAAAACCACGTACCAGGACCTTAAAAAGGCCCTCATCGAACGATTGGCCAAATCGGATGAGGCCAACTTGAGGAGTCTGCTCGCGGGATTGGAGTTAACTGATAGGAAGCCCACGGAACTCCTGCGAGAGATGTCTCGGTTGGCGGGCAAAAACTTTGGAGAGAACGCCCTAAAGGAGTTGTGGCTCCAAAGGCTCCCAACCCGAATTCGGGAGATGCTGGCCATCGTCGACGATTCCACGTTGGAGCAACTTGCGAAGGTCGCCGATAAGGCCCTGGAACGCACGGGGCCCGCAGAGGTTTTCGCCATTTCCGAAAGGATCGAGGCTCTGGAAAAACCCACGCGCGCGACGAGGGACCACGAGGACCGGAGACAAGTTGGCGGACTGGCCGACCTCACGCGGCGGTTAGCGCGTCTGGAAACCCAGATGCGAAGACAGAGAAGCCTCAGCAGGAACAGAAGGCAACGAAGCAGCTCTCGACGCAGGGACGAGGACTTCAACGGGCTCTGTTTTTACCACCATAGGTTTAAGGAGAACTCGTTCAAATGCAAGCAGCCGTGCACGTGGTCCGGACCCGACAAAAGGAGTCCGGGAAACTAGAGAGGACTTCTCAAGCCGAGGCGATTGGGAAGGAGCCGACGAAGCGGCGCCTCTGTATATGGGATAAGGAAAGGAACGTGGAGTTCCTTATCGACACGGGTGCAGATGTTTCGGTGGTTCCTAGAGCCTTTGGAGGTAAGAGCCAGGAGGTGGACGAGTTTAAGCTCTATGCCGCGAACGGGAACGTGATCAGCACGTACGGGTCCAAACTATTAAAGGTGGAGTTAGGGATACGTCGCGATTTTACATGGCGATTTATTCTTGCCGACGTCAAAAAGCCGATAATAGGTGCAGACTTTCTGCACCACTTCAATTTGTTAGTAGATTTGCGGAAAAAAAGATTGATCGACGGCAACACAAAAACATACCAAATCGCTACTCTTTCAGAAGACAATAGTTTTTCAATTTCAACAATAGGCCAAAATTCCAGAATTGCAAAATTGTTACACGAATTTATTAATATAACTAGATTAAACACCAAAAAAGAGGTAAAGCATCAGGTATTCCACCACATTGAAACGAAGGGACCCCCGGTCGCGGAGCGAGCGAGACGTCTACCTCCTGAGAAACTGAGAGTGGCACGGGCGGAGTTTGAGCAGATGCTCAAAGAAGACGTTTGCCGTCCGTCCAACAGTCAGTGGGCTAGCCCCCTACACATGGTTCCCAAGAAAACTGGGGAGTGGAGACCGTGTGGGGATTTTAGACGCTTAAACGGTATGACCGTGCCAGATAAATACCCATTGCCTCACATCCACGACGTTGCGAGTAGATTTCATGGATGTGAGGTATTTTCTGTAATAGATTTGGCTAGGGCGTACCACCAAATACCAGTGGCGCCCGAGGATGTCAAGAAAACGGCGGTGATAACGCCTTTTGGCTTATATGAATTCACGGTCATGCCGTTTGGGTTGTGCAACGCAGCTCAAACCTTCCAGAGGCTCATGGACACGGTGTTAAGGGGTTTAGATTTTTGTTTTTGTTATGTCGACGACATAATAGTAGCATCCCCTGACGCAGAAACTCACGAGAAACATCTGCGTACTGTGTTCAGTAAATTAGACAGTAACGGCCTAAAAATTAACGTAGCTAAGTGCAGGTATGCCGAAAAAAGCGTCCAATATTTGGGGTACGAGGTTAATAGGAAGGGAATTGCCCCACTGGACGAGCGTGTCCAGGCAATCTTAGAGTACCCTAAACCAAAGACGCTAATGGACCTGCGAAGATTTTTAGGTATAATAGGTTTCTACCGCAGATTTTTAAGAAACGCCGCGAATTGGTTAGCACCTCTTAACGACCAGTTAAGAGGAGCAAAGAAAAACGACAAAAGGCCGGTTTGTTGGGACGCTGAAACGGACGGAGCATATGACGAAGCCAAGAAGCAAATTGCAGCAGCATCATTGTTAAGTCACCCCAAGGAAAACGCACCGCTTATTCTAAGGACGGATGCCTCAGACATTGCGATAGGCGCCGTCTTAGAACAGAAGAACGGTGGTGCGTGGGAACCCTTGGGATTCTTTTCAAGAAAATTGGAAAAAGCACAAAAAAACTACAGTGTATATGACCGCGAGTTATTGGCCATATACAAAAGCCTAAAATTTTTCAGACACTTCGTCGAGGGCCGCGAGTTGACAATCCAAACCGACCACAAGCCATTAATTTATGCTTATCAGCAGAAAGCGGACAAGGCTAGCCCACGACAGGTGAGACAGCTAGATTTTATTGGACAATTTACCACCAAATTAATACATATCAAAGGCGCAGAGAATACTGTAGCCGATGCTATGTCTAGGATAAATACAATAGAGATGCCCGTCATTATTTCCACAGAGGAATTAATGACGGAGCAAGAAAAAGACGAACAGTTAAAAGAAATTTTGGCAGATCCAGACAACAGGTGGAACTTTCAGAAGATTTTTCTGGATAGTTCAGAAAAATACCTGTTTGGTGATCTGTCAAAAGGAAGTTTTAGGCCTTACGTACCACTAAACTTAAGGAAGAAGGTTTTCGATACAGTCCATAAGTTGTCTCACCCCAGTGCTAGATGTTCGAAGAAACTGGTAAGCAGAAGTTTCATTTGGCCATGTATGAATAAAAACATCATGGAGTGGTCGCGCACATGTTTGGCTTGTCAACTTAGTAAAATTCACCGTCACAACAAACTGGCTCCAAATAAAATAGAAATACCGGATAATAAATTTGAACATATACATATAGACTTGGTAGGTCCATTACCGACGGTGAAAGGATATAAGTATTGCCTCACCGCAATTGATAGATTTTCCAGGTGGCCGGAAGCGATGCCGTTAACCGACATAACTGCTGACCGAGTTGCTACAGCATTGTATGCAGGATGGATCTCCAGGTTTGGAGCCCCAAAAACCATAACAACGGATCGCGGATCGCAATTCGAATCCGAATTGTTCGAGGCACTGACCAGGTTGCTGGGATGTAGCAGGACAAGAACCACTGCCTATCACCCACAATCAAATGGAATGATCGAACGATGGCACCGTTCCATGAAGACAGCTATAATGTGCCATCAAAACAAGGATTGGGTGGAAATCCTACCCACAATTTTATTGGGGCTCCGCACCAGTTATAAGGAAGACATCGGCGCATCGGCAGCAGAGATGGTTTACGGCTTAGCACTCAGGCTACCTGGAGAATTCTTTGTAGATAATAACGTTACAATAGATCCAAAAGTATTTCTGGAAAAACACAGGCAACAAATTAGACAGATAAAACCGCGACCAGTAGCTCATCATATAAAACAAAAAACTTTTGTACAAAAAGATTTATACACTTGTTCACACGTGTTTGTTAGAGTAGACTCAGTAAAAAAACCATTAGAAGCACCGTATGAGGGCCCGTTCGAGATCATCGAACGGATTACCGATTACGTTTTTAAAATAAACAAAAACAACAAACACGTAAACATCTCGACAGAGAGATTAAAGCCAGCGTTTTTCGAGAAAGACTTGGAACAACCAGAGGCAATGCTTAAAACATATTCCGGACGCCGCGTCAGATTTGCACTTGGTTAAGGGCAAATTAGATTAAGCAACATAGATATAATGTATGTATCGCGAGTTAGCAGTAGGGTAACTCGCTAAGAGGGGAGTGATGTGGCGACAAGAGTTCGACGCGCCATCTTATGTTACTAGGTTAAGGTAGAATAATCTCTAGTCAGTAGTAGTTAGTTTTAGTTGTAAGTTAGTGGTAAGAAAATGTTACTATGAAAGCCTCCCTGATAAAAATAAAAGAATCCTCTTCCTCCGACTCCGCACGGCGTTCAAACTGGTAAGACGCAGATCAAGGGAAGTGCAACGAAATACCACGGGTCTGATTTATTCTCCCTATTCACAAACTGCGTTCATCCTTGTGTGGTGGACAATTAAGACTCTCCCACTAGAAGAGTCCGCCACATGACAAAGACCTTTCGCGCCATCTATGAATTGATGGTAGGTAATAGTAACTATAGTGATGACATGATAATGCTAGTTGTAGCTAAAATATTTGAAACAAACTTTGATAATGATTGCATTTGAAGTGGAAGAGATGAGAGTCTGCTGCATTTAAATCTGGCTTACACGTTGATACAGAAACATTTGTTGAAAATTCTTGATATACAGTAACAATTTATGGTAGTACATTATTACATTTACGTATCCATGTTTCTCTGTTCGCCACATTTTCTTCTCTGAAAGTTCTTGATGGTTTATATAGACTTTCGAACTATTAAAGTGGTTCTGCAATACGTCACTTTATAATTAGCGAGAAAGATATTAATTATAATAACGGTTTGTTGAATTGCATTACTTCTTTTCGACTATCACACATTTGACACATCTGGCGATTTTTTCACAAAGTCATATCGAATATTTTAGAAACTGTAATGATTTTTTACACTTTACCTATCAGATATCGTGTTTATTCAAGAGAAGCTTAACAGTCTTTCTTTTTAATAGAAATCGTAAAAATTTTGAAAAGGAAAGAAATTACTAGAGTATGTTTCTTGCAATGACTAGTTGCCTTATGACTGAAATTACTGTCGTTATTGAAAAACTATTGAATCGTTAAAAAATCTCCTAGGATATAAAATTATATTATGGGACCAGGAGACAAGGATATCCAACAAATAATACAATTATGTAAAAACGGCAAAAGATTGAGCTAAACCATCGGCTTGATAATAAGTAAACTTGAAAGAGAAAAATGGCAAGAAAGAAACACGCAGACATGCGGCGTTCAACGTATTGAAGCGGTGTTAAAATAGAATTTGACCGTTGACGGATTAAAGTGACCGACAAAATCAAAGATGCTACGACTCGTAAAAAAGATTTGACCCGCAAAGCAATTCTTAACGTGGTTCCCGCGCCACTTCCCGCACATCCTCTAGTCATTGGGGATGCTCCCCTCTGCCGTTGCTGCCCGTTAACGAGCAATCAAACTTATGTGTGCGCGCGCGAGCTAGTGCGCAAGGTATAGAAATTAGTCTTACCAAAAATTTCCTGTTTTACGAAAATGTAAAAAACAAATGGGGAGTAATCTCGACCAACCGAAGCTGAAGATCGAACTTCTCGAATTTGTCGGCTGATAAGAGCTTCCGGACGTTACTTCCGGTTACGTGATAGCGCAATCAAAAGATACATTTCTGATGAGTATCTTCGTCTTTTCAGACATTTGTCTATGCTGCTGAATCGACCCAACAACTAGTTTATATCTATAGTATATGCTTTGGGGATTTGTGTGAGTTAATGTCGATCATCCTGATGATCTATATTACAGTGTGTACCCAGAACGGATGTAGCGATAGATCGGTGTCACGTGAACCCTCCGGATATACTAGCTTCCTAGTCTTGCTCACCTACTTTAACGTGCTCTTCCATTTCGTCGGAAAGTATAAAAATTTGGTACGTGCGGAGAACAGATACCGCTAACAATGATTATCAGCAGCGAAATTAGGCTTCGTCAATCATTTAGCGGTTCTTGTTGGCGAAGAAACTATACTCGTTTCGTTGTTCCATGTGCATTGCAGAATTACACTCGCGGATATATTCGATTAAACTTTCATGAATGAAAATTAGCGATCAACTTCGCTATCTGTATTTTACATTAAAGTATAAAAACGGCTGCTCACAACGTACGAACCACCTTGATCACAGAAATCAATTCCCATTCAAACAGATCACATATTACAATCAAATTCGAATTAAAGTTATAGTGAATATCGACTTCATCTAGATTTTAGATCTAAATGATTAACCGTTTTTTGTGTACAATACTCTTTAATACTTTGATTAATTGTATTCAAACAATAGATCATTCATTAGGAACCATATTTTTACAGATGAATGGGAGAAACTATTTTGTATTTTATTATCTTTCGACTTTTCAAGTAATCATTGCATTAAATCAATCATTATATGCAATATAAATTCTTTTGATTACTTAAGCGCATGTTTATATAGATTCTCTGGTTTATATATACTTCTTTACAAAGAGCTTTATTGCGTACAATATTATTGCATGAGTTAAAGAGTTCAGCTAGTTAAGAGTAAAGCAAGAGTGTCCATTATTGATATCTAAATAAATGGGTCCATTTTACTTTATCTTAAACGTTCGTAATTTACAATAACAAATAGAGTTTGCATTATGGTAATCATCATAACTGTTCTTCATAATAACTGGTATAAATACTATAATAATGACTACATTTTTTTTATTAAATATGTATTCATATGAATGTCTGGTAATCGTTTAGACGCAGAAGATGCTGTGCTCAATATTCGAGCGATTTAGTACAAAAAAAGTTGCAAATATCAGCAGCACATCTCAAATAATACCATTGTACACCATCTCGCACGACAGAGATGTAACATTTTCGCTAAGATCGGACTTTGCAAAACGTTCTCTTCGTTCTCGATTGTCCAGTAATCAACATTTTTTCGACTACCAGCACTTTTGCATGAACGGAGGATTTGCTGAAGGTTCTCAAGGCACGAAAGCAGTTATCGGGTTGTGAAAGACCCAGTGATCCCCGCGCGCAACCGCATAAAAAGAAAAACATGTACGAGCATGTATCGCAACATTGACAATAAAGAGCACAGCAGCCAGGATAGCCGTCAACTTGATGATGATATACTGCTGCGATCTTGGTGACCCTCTTCCTCCTTGTTTTCCTCGTCCCCTCTTACTCAGCGGAACGGGTGCGCACGCGAGTTCGCGCGATCGTATTCGCGCGAGCGCTCGACCCGGCTGCGAGTGATCGCGCGCGGAATAAACGAGTGACACCGATGTAAACGGCAAGGGTGGACCGGGGGCAAAAAAGGAAAAGGGGGATCCCCCGATTTCGTACCCCCGATATTTCAGCTAGTTCGCCGTCGAAAGTGAACTCCCGATTCCAGTTCTGAGCGAGCCGGCCGAGCACTCGCATCGCCTTTCGGAGACGCGTTTCGAAACAGGCATCGAAAGTTGACAGAAAACATCAGGAACAGGAAACGAGTATTAACCAAGGCCAGAGACAGAAGACGTTCCTCGAAGCCGAAACCGTTTTCACGCACGGGCTCGTCAAAACGTAAAAGCGCAGATTCCTTTTCGGGGGAAAACGTGATCGATGATCGTATCGCGACTAACACCACCAGGATCAAGAGAAGTCAGTTCTTGATCAATCTTTGTCGCTGTATCGGAGAATTTCACAAGTCTAGAGTACATTTCACGCCGAGAGGACGAACTTCGTTTCCGGAAATGCCACCCGTTTGAACTCAGTCGAGCTGTTGCGCGAAGGATCAAGAGTGCGCCAGTGACAGTGCGTAGAATTCTCGCCGGGAAAGTTCCGAATTAATCGTTTCTCTCGTGCGACTATTTATCCTACGCATAAGTTTTCTGTCTACATCGGAAAGAATTGTCTTGCCGCCGGAAATTCGCGAGAAACCAACAGAACAATAAGAGGAAGAAGGAGGAGGAGGAGAAGAAGAAGAAAAAGAATAGAAGAGATCGTGCTACCAGGAACCTCTATTACTCGAAGGACAGTGTCTTCAAATCGAAGATTGTTTCGAAACAGGTTCGTATGCGATTTAAAGCGTAGGATACGGAAACGTAAAAAGTACCGTAACACGTGCAACAACATTGTTGATTCTTCGAAGATCGTGATTGGTCGAGAATAATAAGGCGCGCTATCGAATGTCCAGCGTTCCGTGCGAAATTTTGGAGGCTGTAATTAGAACCAGCATAGGAATTCAAGATCGCAACGATGTCGGTTACGCGGAACATCGCGTTCTCGGTTAATTAGAATATAGCTGTTTTTTATGAGCGTGGAAGAGGAAGAGGGAGCCGAGCAATAGATCGGCCGCGAAGGGGCCGGGGAAGGATGGAGCTTTGGGGGAACGGGCTCGGGATATTCATCATAGGGTTCCCCAGCCGGACATTCGTATTTAACCGTGTTGCATCGATGCTACTTTTGCGCCTTAATTCTTTCTTATTGGTACAAACGTGTATGCCGGTCCTCGCGCTGTCTTCTGGTCTTCTATCGCAGAACCGGAAGCGCTGTTGCTCGCCATTGTTCTGAGCGGGATTTCGTGAGCGAATACGAAATTGAACTTCATCACTTTATCCGATCGTTTATCAAGATATTAGATAGTTTTCATTTCATTCATTGTTCGTAGTTGTACCGATCGTAAAAAGAAACAGTTACAACATTTGATGAACTTAACCTTGTAAAAGAGTTTAGGAAATATTTTTTAGAACTGCGAGGTGTATTCGAATTAAAGGGAGATGTTGAACCGTCAGATGAAATGGTGCGCAATAATTTTGGTGTTGCTCGTGTTGCACATTGGCGCATTGTTTTTATTTAATTTATTAAATGAGAGTAAGAGATAATTTAGCGTTCGCAAAAGAAATAAACCTTGCGTTATATTCTTCGTCTTTTATCTTGTCTAAACGATTACTTACATAGATTAACGGGGTGCAACTATTTGAACCTTGTATGGCCGACACAGATTCATGAAATCTCCTGAATAGAAAGGTTATTTACAGATTTATTTTCGTAGAAAACGTTTTCATTTGTCAATAGATTAGGAGTTTAAACTATAATTTAATGCAGTATCTTTTACTTTATTTCTATCAATGAACTAAATACTGTAATGCTGTTAGACCACGCTATTGAAAAATTTCTTGCGATTGAACTTGACTTTACATAATTTACATCCGTGATCGTGAGGAAACAAAACACAAGACATTTTTATCGTGGCTTCTATCTTTCGTGAAAAGTTTTTATTCCTTAGGGACTGGGGTTGAACAGATGAAAACTTATTTTCTAATATTAAATTTTTTTTTTGCTTATTCGGTTGTTCTGAAATTAAAATTTGCTTGCCACTTTCATATTACAATAACAAATTGATGATATTTCGTCAAAATCGACGAACTATGCGTTGATATAAGAAATAATTATAGGAATTGATTTATTCGGCAACGTGAATCTTTTCTTCTCGTATCAGAGGTAGCATGACAAATTCTTCGTCCTGATTTCAAGTCGTCTGGTATTCTTCAACATTTAAGGGTAATAATCTTCCGCAGATTTTCCACGTGATGAAACACGAGTTACATCCGCATCGGAACAAGAACTCGGTCGAAACGTTTATCAAAAATTGCATCCTTCGCAAGAACCTTGAGAGAATCACGAACAGCATCTCGTAAAAATTTTCAATATACTAGAAGCAAGTCTTATTCAATCTTTTACAGCTGAATCAAAATTATCAGACGACAAATCAATTTTTTAAATCTTTTTTATGAAAAGAACGATTTTACAGTTAACACTGGTTACAGTATCGTCCTGCATGATCAGGTGACATGATTTTTAGTGTGGTAAATGTTAAGTTTTACAGTAGAATATTGAAAAAAGTTGAAGTATCAACATTTAAAGGAATCTTGAAAAGGGTGTATTATTCATCGCCTATTTAGAAATGTTAGATGTTTTTAAATGTAAGAAGATCTAAAAAACGTGAAAGATGCATATACATGGATGACATGTGTTATTGTCGACAGAAGCTTTGTTATGCATTCGCGGTAGTTGCGCGAGGTGTGGAGGAACACGCGAGAAAGGAAACCGGAAGTGACGGAACTTCTTCAAGGCTAAGTGACGGAGACCTAATACAAAATGACGGAGGTATCGAGAGAACCGGAACTCAGTGATCCTGAAAACCCTGACAAAACCGCGTTAAATCTGACGTCCAGCAAACAGAAGCCACTACCAGAACGTGGCACATGGAGTACCAAATTAGATTTTATTTTGAGCGTGGTAATGTTTCAAATATCATCATCTTCCTACCTGTCTAAATGACATTCGGGTCAACAATTAATTAATCTCTGTATTCTAAAGGTTGGTTTGGCGATCGGTTTGGGAAACGTCTGGAGATTTCCGTATCTCTGTTACAAGAATGGCGGTGGCGCTTTTTTAATACCATACTTCTTAACACTGGTGCTCGCTGGGATCCCGATGTTCTTTATGGAGCTAGCCCTTGGTCAAATGCTTACCGTCGGTGGCCTCGGTGTTTTCAAGATAGCGCCGCTTTTCAAAGGCATCGGCTATGCCGCCGCTGTCATGTCCTGCTGGATGAACGTCTATTACATTGTCATCCTTGCTTGGGCAATATTCTACTTCTTCATGTCCATGCGAAGTGGTACGTTCCGTTGTTCAACCGGTATTTCAACAAATCAAATATCAACAAATTCTCGCATGCGATAATTTGGAAAATTGAAACAGAGCTAGCCTGGGGAAGCTGCAACAATTCCTGGAATACGAAGTACTGCGTGAATCCTTACGACAGGGACTCGTTGCCCTGCTGGGGCAAAGCGACCAGACATCACAAGGCCGTCAGCATTGTCCAGATATGTACAGTCAACGGCGTTAACGTGACGGTTACGGACCTCACCGATCCTGTGAAAGAATTTTGGGAGTAAGTGCCCGATCTGATTCGCCGAACGAAACCAAAAGATGATTTTGCACGTGTGTTTCTTTTCAGGCGACGGGCGCTTCAGATCAGCGATGGTATAGAGCATGTGGGGAATATTCGTTGGGAACTGGCAGGTACCCTACTTTTGGTCTGGATCCTCTGTTATTTCTGCATTTGGAAGGGTGTAAAGTGGACCGGAAAAGTCGTTTACTTCACCTCGCTTTTCCCATACGTCTTGTTAACGATCCTTCTGATTCGTGGGATCACGTTGCCTGGTGCCATGGAGGGCATTCGATTCTACATTAGTCCGAACCTCTCGAAATTAAAAGAGTCGGAGGTAAATGTGTAAAAGGTTTATAGAAAATCAGCGAACTCGTTAAGAACAGCTTATGAACTAATCGAACGTGTCTGTAAATATTTATTGTATTTTCTAGGTCTGGATAGACGCGGTCACCCAAATTTTCTTCTCTTATGGCCTAGGCTTGGGCACGTTGGTGGCTCTTGGTAGTTACAATAAGTTCACGAATAACGTCTACAAGGACGCTTTGATAGTGTGTTCGGTGAATTCGTCGACCAGCATGTTCGCTGGTTTCGTGATATTCTCCGTAGTGGGCTTCATGGCCCACGAGCAGCAGAAACCGGTTGCAGAGGTTGCCGCTTCCGGTCCGGGATTGGCCTTCTTGGCTTATCCTTCCGCAGTTCTTCAGCTTCCGGGAGCGCCATTATGGTCTTGCTTGTTCTTCTTCATGCTTCTACTTATCGGCTTGGATTCGCAGTTTTGCACCATGGAAGGATTCGTTACTGCCATGGTGAGCTCATATATTTAACACGGGCTTTTTGCTGTAAATAAATACTTGTACTGATTTTTGTAAATTCGTTGATTCAAGGTTGATGAATGGCCACAGTTGCTTCGACGACGCAAGGAAATTTTCATAGCAATCGTCTGCGTGCTGTCTTACATTATAGGACTCTCTTGTATATCCCAAGGTGGCATGTACGTCTTCCAGATCCTCGATTCGTACGCCGTTTCCGGATTTTGTCTTCTATTCTTAATCTTCTTCGAGTGCATCTCGATAAGCTGGGCTTTCGGCGTCGATCGATTTTACGACGCTATCAGAGACATGATTGGGTATTATCCCCTAATGTGGTGGAAACTTTGTTGGACGTTCACCACTCCCTTGATCTGTGTAGTAAGTTAATTTTTCAGGCGTACATTTCTAAACAATCTTTAAAAGACAATGTTCTGAGTATTACAAATATGATAGTATGTGTTTGTACTTTTTCTTTGTGAGATTTATTGAAACTTTCATTACTAAACTTTGTCATTCAGGGAGTCTTCATCTTTAATTTGGTACAATGGACACCTGTGAAGTATTTAGATTACGAATATCCATGGTGGTCTCATATCCTCGGTTGGATGACAGCCTTATCATCCATGCTGTGTATACCTGGTTATATGCTCTACGCCTGGAAGACAACGCCAGGAGACGTCTTAACGGTAAATTGAATCATATACCATCGTCATCATATACTTTCGGTCAATGTTCGAACTGATATCACTATTTTCTTTCCTTCAAGAAATTCAAACTGTTGGTACGAATAGAAGATGACGTAGCAAGCCTGCGAATGAAAATGGGCCAACCGTCGCTCGAATTGACACCCCTTTAACTGCCGCCGACCTCCCTTAACTCCGAAAGGAATCAATCGTTTTGATTTTTACTATTTCTCCCTGACTACCATTAATTTAACGGGCTAACCAACATAACAGCGTCATCTTTATGCTATTACTTCCCGTGTAATTCCTCGTAGGAGCGTCGTTTTTCGTCGACGCAAGGTGTGGACGTTCTTATGTTCCGCGATGCGAGCAATAATTGTATTATTTGAATGGGATATTGTTCTTTCCCCCTTTTTGTATCATTACTAATTGACCAAGTAACTGTTAGATCGTGGTTCGCAGGATAGGGTGTTCTCGTTAAAAGAAAAAAATCTACGAAACGACTAAAGTGTTCAGAAATCGCATCTAGTATATTAACGTAAGTGTATCGTTAGTTGTATTTATATAAGTACAAGAAATCCTCGGTGTACGCAAACAGTTCGCAAACAGTTGTAATTATTATTATTATTATTATTATTATTATTATTATTATTACTGTTATTATTATTATTACTATTACTATTATTTATTATCAGACTGCGGTCATTTTGTCCAAGAACAGGCTTTCATGAACTAGTTTACTGAATTAGATTTCAAGTAACAAGAAAACTCTTTTAAATTTTATTAAATTTGTTCACTGAGCTTTATTTTAAACAGCCACGCGTGCTGTAATTGCATAAAATCCGCAGTCTAAATATCATTATCAATGTCTTTGTTAAAAGATCGTAAAATCTCAAAGCTATTCGCGTAAGCCTGGTCGCATGTAGCTACTAACTTATTTTAGTGGTATCGGGCGTGTACGATAAGAAAAACTAACTGCACATTTCGAATTTTAGTTACAAAACATATGTATTTGTGCTGCCATAATTATCACTAGACTGCGGATGTTTATGAGAAACGGAATTTTCGTTCATCGATTTTTGGAAGGCTAGCGATGTGATTCTCTGCTCCTTTGGAAGCAAAAATAATTATTTGCAAAATTAGCGAAATATGTTTTTAAATTTTATTATTGCGCTTTGTATATGCAAATACGTTATAAACGCATAAAATTCGTAGTCTTATTTGTTACATTTGATCGTCGAATTGAACGTTAAGCCGCAATGCTTTTTTCGTCTGACCTATCGATGTCGCGTCTTACATACAATTCTCCGAAAATATTCGTTCAAATGTGCAAATCGTAGACTTGTGTAGAAACGATATGGTAGTAGATATCCGTTATATTGTCAATAAGAAGTCATTATCGACCCGTATTAGATTAGCCGATAAATATTTAAAATGTTTTTCGAACCAAACTCAACTGTATATTTAATTAAAAATTACTATTATTAGCCGCCTAAATAGCTGCTAATTGAAGTTACACGCATCGAAAAAGGAAAATATAAGAGAAGAATCTGTACGACGAAATTTTTGTTGGTAAATAAAGATTATCATTAAAAATCTGTTTCAAGTTTTAAGTATAGCATTTGGAACAATACACAAAAATAATATACAATACATTGTGTGAAGATTCTGTTTTATTATTTATTTTTAATAAGTATAAAAAGTACAAAAAATATATGGGACAAGTAAAAACATATTGTCACAACGCACCTTTTATTATTTGTTTGTTCATGAGTATGTGATACTTCATTGATTGAATTTATATTGAATTAAATTTAACATTTCGAATAACGATTTTAAATTTCGTGAACTTCAAGATGGCAGTGCTGCTAATCTAACGGGTGGATGATAATTAGAACCTCAATAGCTTTTGTATCAGGTTTTAGATTCACACTCACGTCAAATTGCTTTCCACATCAATTTGACAAATAACTAAGCTTCGAAGAATATTGATTTTTCCATTTCATCGTCAACAGAAGTTTATGGTAAAACTAATTATACCAGTGAAAACGTCATATTAATAACATGATAGAGAAAAATGAAGATAATACCGACACCGATAGCAATCTTGACAGAAGAAAACTAATATCTGATAAGAAAACAATTTTGGAGAAACACTTTCTTAAGGTAACTCTCTTCTGTTTCAGACGATTTTTTAACTAACAGTTTAGAAAGAAATAAGTACTTTAAGGTTAAGTATTAATCCTTTATAAACAATTTTTAATCTTTAAGTACTATTAGCAAGACATGAATTTTCTTGCAATATTTTGTAAATTGTACAATTTGTTATTATAATTTTAAGGTTCAAAAGGAAATCAAAGTCTCCTTTGCACAACTGGCACAGACATTAAATGCTAGGGAGAAACAACTATTACGACAATCAGAAGCACTTTATAGACAACAAATATCTTTGACGTTATCAAATCCTGAAATTCTTCCTCCATCTATAACAATATTAGATGATAGAAACACCCTTGAAGAACAAATTAAACAATTTGGAAGAATAGAATTAACAGGTTCTAACACAACAGTAATTACTGACTTAGAACCATATAAGATTCAGGAATATCAAGATATTAATAAAGATCATGTCAGTTTCGACAAATCTGTTAAGGGTTCGGAGGATGTTTCTCCCAATGATAATATGGAAGATACATCTATAGTAGAAGAGAGAAACGAGGAAAATATTACCAATGGTTTAAAAACTTTTAGCATAGAGTATCTAACAGAAAATACCAGTAAGATATCTAATTTTCAAGACAAACAATCTGAAGAAAATTTGAACCAATCTCCAAAGATAAATCCAGACTTCAAAAACAATGATTTTAATTTTCAAAGTGTTATTACCGAACAACAAAATGATGGCACAAGTCTCAGGAATTCTGGTAGAAATATTATGGAAGAGCAGCAAAATTCTCATGGACTGCCAGAGCAGGTTCAACAATGGTTAGATCAAATAGTTCTGGAAACAGAAACAGAGCCAACTATACATGAAGTAAAAAAACACTTAAAATAACCTTGACATGTCTGCAAAAAGTTACAACTCAAAATGTAAAATTGATATTTGATTAAGTGAATCTTCATCCCACTATATTTTCTCCAATACATTTATTCTTAATTTTATTGCGGACAACTAATTAAATTACTTTAATTAAATGACTTATAATCTTACCTCATTTACATATATGACTGTATTTATTTATTTGTTTGTTAAGCCAACATTAATTAATTATAACGTGTCCATATTAGTCAGGATTAATATTGTTTTTTATTACAAGTGAGTTTATAATAGTATTAATATTTGGAAAATTGAATTATAAAAACATTTTGAACTGTTAATTATGAATTTAATACCCATGATATAAGAATTATTATTTATTGACGTTAATATGCACAAATAGTGATATTAAAATAATATAAGAAATATTAAGTATACCATAATATTATGTATAGTACGATACTTTTTAATCCATTAATCAAAAATATAATGTTAAATGACATTAATATTAGTTTTATAATTAATATGATTATCTTATAACGTGTTCTTTTTACTTACCACTAATTAATACATTCTTAACTTTTTATTTCTTTTTCAGACATAGGTGTTCATTAAAAATAAACAATCTTTTACAGGTTTCAAATAACAGACAAAACAGTAAAGCAAACATCTTATTTGTATGTTAATTTGTTAATTCCATAAATATTCCTTAACCCTTTATTGCCTGATAGTTTTTGTTATTGTAAATATATATATACATCGATATGTATATGTCGGAGAGTCAGTGTTAGCCAATTCTTTTGGGCTCTCTTTAGATGTTTCAGGGTTTCTTTTCGGGCAATTTGACCTTCTTCGTATAACTCGGGAACTCTTTTTTTTATAGCAATTAATGAACGTAAATTTGTAACTTTAAACTAACTTTAAATTAATTTGTTCAAGCAACTATTTAACTATAATAAACAATATTATGAAAATTCTTGAGACAACGAATTCTTTAAGAGGAACTCAACTAAATCTGTTCTTTTTCTCTACTTATTCTTTTGAAAAATCCCACATTCAACTTGAAAACGTTTAGAAAAAACTACGTTCAGATGTTAATTTCGATTAATCGTATGTTTGTGTTTCTGGTAACAGTTTTACAATAAAAGTAAAATTAAAACTTCACACCTTAACATCTATTTACAATGATTGATCACTCGATTGATCCGATGATATATATATATATATATATATATATATATATATATATATATATATATATATATATATATATATATATATATACACATATATATTTGTGTTTCTGTTTATTTATATACATAAGTTTTAATATTAATTATTATTCATTAAATAATTACATTTAATATTAACTTCCTTATAATTAAATGATTATTATGAAATGTACTTGTGTTCCATATCCAATAAAAATTGCGTGCATCTATGTTTATCTATTTATATCTGATATGGTTTAGTTTATATTTTACAAAGTTAATAAATAAATTAAATCAATAAAGGGTTAATTATTGGTATATATTTGTACAGCAATAAAGGTTTTGAATTACTTTCTTTGGAGTTACTTGTGTTAAATTATTGGGTAATTCACTTTGATTATTGACAGTTATTAGAAAAGATAATTGAGCACCTTTGTATAGTTTATTAGTTACTAAACAATTAAATAAGGTCAGATAACCACCACCTACTTTATGTACAGACGCCAGTGTGGTAGAGTCAATTGGGATTTTATGTCCAGCATTGGGATCTTTTTTTCCAGAGACCAATTTGGTAGCAAAACATCCGCAATTAAGGTTGAATATGGGTCATAATGGAGGAAATGGGTTGTGAGCATGCCTCTCCAGGAACCTCGGGATTACGTAATTAATCCATCATTCAAACGACACTTGATAAAAAACCCACTCCTCGAAGAAAGAAGGTATAAAAGCACTGTCTTTAGTAAAGGTTACTGGTACACAGAGCTGTGAGAGGACTTGCTCATACATTTGTAGTGCTTCTGGACAAGATGCTCCATTAGCCTTTAAGATAAAATATAAGTTATGTTTATACATATAATTCTGAAGTTTTAAGTAATATTAAATTGATACAACCAAGTTTCTACGTGAACAATAAGTAATTACGAATGTATAATTGAAGATTTAAAGAGTTAGTAATTTGTGGATGATAGAATACCTTGGAATTATTTTTGTTATTATCATTGAAAGGAATTATATTAACGAGCAAACTAAATTTTAATGTACTTACATGGGTCATATATTTTCCAGACCGCTTTAAGACTTTCATTGAATAATTTAGAATAAGTCTGGTAAAATCCCATGCGTCACCATGTGGTGAAGTACTGATTGGTATATCTGTAAGATCTCCAAAAACATAATCGAATTGTCGGCCTTGTTCAATCATGTGCGCTAAGGCTTTTGCACAATCTCCAACAATAATCTACAAATTTTTGATGCTCATAAATATTTCTTTAACTTTTGTCTAGAAACATCGGTTAGCTAATGAAATTTACCTCATAGTTTTCTCCCTTTCTTTTATCTAGACAGTCTCCACATACGCTTCTCATATGTTGACTGCAGGCTTTTATGACAACATCATCAATCTGAAGATAGAAAATCATTGATGGAATAATTTTATAACATTATGTTAAAGAATTTCACTATATCCTGAAAAGACAAACAAACTTACTTCCAGCATTGTAACAAATTTTGGTTTCTCCTTAAGTAGTTCCCATAATAATCCTCCATCTCCTCCCCCTAAAATAACTATTTCTTTCCCTGCATAATCTTCTTTTCCACGCTGCATTAAAGTTTCTGTATAAATAAGATCTGCTTCAGAAATATCTGAAAATATATAATACATTATTACAAATTTATAATACTGATTCAATTCAGATCTTAAAATTCCATTTTAGAAATTCTTAATTTTCGTGTTTCTTACTTTGTAATTCGTCGAGAACTAACAAGTTTCCTAGTGATTTTGAGTGAACGATTTGCACTTTTTGATATGGTGAGCGTGCTTCAAAGACCAGCTTGTCTATGTCGTATTCAAGTAGTCTATCATCTTAAAAGAAAAAACAATTGTTCTACAAAAAAATTTTTTCGTACAGATTAAATATTGCATAAGAAAGCATTTAATAGATGCATGCAATGCAAAGCGCAAATATGTTAAAAGAATAAATAATTTTTTCTTATATACAGTAAAGTGACCAGCAATCAAAATATCAAGGATTTGGGACTTTCAGGTGGATAGTACTAATCTATCTCATTATTTATAGTAATTATTATATATTTCTAATGTAGCATAAAAATTAGAGGAACATATAACTTCATTCAGTGGATAAATACAGCTGTAAAGTGGAAGGTTAGTATTAAAATTTACAATTCTTAAGATTATTCAATACTTTGGAGTATATTCGTCTTATGTCTCTTTCTGTATTTGTTGTTTTCTTAGGAAACCATTTGTATGTATAGATACTGCATTGAAATTGGTGAAGTAAATATAAATTATTGAAATGGTTTCCTTTAATGGGAGAAGGAAGTAAAAACGATAGTATAATTTAAAGAAGGGGTATAAGTAATATTACTAACCGACATACAATTCTAATAAAATATATTGTTTTAAAGTATTCAAGTAAAACTGTTATCACTTTCATCACGTAAAAACTAATGAAAAGAATGTTTACAGTTCAACGAAATAAGCCATATATAATCGAAGAAATTATTCCAAAATAATTATTTTTGACGACGCACGATATAGTTTACAATTATGCGGACACATAACTCCGCTGGTTCCGTAAACAGAATAATAAATAAAAAACTCACCGGCGGTAGGAAAGTATCTCTCAAAAGGTCCACCGCGTTTAATTGGTGTAAGCATGTGCGAACGCGTAGAGGCTGCTGCCGCCTGCAACGCCGTCTCCAATTCTCTGGTCAACTAAAGGTGGCCGCGATAAGCGAACCGATGAATAAAAAAAAAAACAGAAACTATCTTGTTAAACCAATCGTAACAACTCTTCTTTTACATATGCGTCATAAGGGTCATTTCAAATCCCTTGGCGGAAGAACCAAAAAAGAAACACCGGGGAAAAATACCGCGCAGATGGGAAACAAATCAATCAATTGGAGCTGTTGGCGTTTTAGAGTGCAACGAAAACGATTCGCACATTCATAAGGTGCTATAGATAACTAAGTATGGGAACTAATTGGGGAAGCGGTTTCTACCTGATAGTGTCAGATAGAGGTCATATATGGTTCCTCGTCTTACTGGTGGCAGGCACTTACTGCGTTGGCTATTCAGAGCCATCGCAACGTCCGCTTCCAGGTATTGCCACTGCTACAAGGTCCTCTTTGTTACACGTGTTTCTTCCGCATATAGTAAAATTTCTACTTATTTCTATTGGCACTCATCAAACGATGATGATCTTTTACAACATATTTAACTTTGTGACTTTACTCTCTTATTCCAAAGACTGATGAATGAAAATCTCAAATATTTTCAAGCAATGCTCGTTATATGGATAAGTTTAAATGCTTGGAAGCATGTTGCAAATGGCCATTCTCTTAATTTCTTAACAAATTAATATGTAACAAGATATACCTTGTATTGACCCCATATTTGAGAGATACCAAAGCCGATTTCATATCTAATACCCATGAGAGGCAATTAAATATTATGAAGTTTGCAACTAGATATTGCAAAATAAAACAATTATGGTAATTAATATAAGCGACTATACCTCAAAGTTTAAGAGTGCATCTTCATCATCTTTTTTATAATACTCAATGTTAACAGTGATCAAGCCTTCAGTGTATCCGCGAACAGTGATTAGACTACCTCTTGGACCCTCATAAAGGACTAAGAGACTTCCATCAAGATTTGGTTCAGTTAATGGCTTAAGTCCATCAAAATGTTCTTTGAGAACATTAGCAATGGCTACTTTCAAATTGCAACGCTTCTCTATGTCTGCTATTACATTTGACGGCACTGTAAAATCCAAGAGTATAGTATGGGCAACCATTGTGTATGAACCTGAAATAATTAATATCAACTATTAATATAAAAAATTAATTACGACATATTAAAAATAGAAAATTAAATATATAGAAAATATAAAATATGTCTAATAAAACTGTTAAATGATTTTAAATTTAAACTTTGTTATACAGTAAGTTTCGTGTTTAAACATTTCCTAGAAGTAACGAAGACTAAGGTTATGTTGTACTACCATAAGAAAGTACAGGTTAAATTAACTTAATAGCTTTATGACAATAAAACTATTAATCACACAATTAACTACATTAATAAATATTCATGTTTTTAAGCAATAAACAACTTCTTAACATAAGAAAAATATTATAAACGATATTTCTCCTCTGTAAATATTTTATACAAATTTATACTTGGTATATACCATTAAAAAGGTAAGATTTTAATACAGATTCATAGAAAATAATATCGAAGTTTAGGTATAAAAAAATGATATAAAATAAGTTTCATTACAATTTATTGTTACCAAAATTAAAGAATGATATTTATTAAATAAAATTTGTTTTGTATCACGGTTCGTAAACATTTATGAATTTTGATAACACAAACTAATCTAAATGGTTATGACTACTAATGAAATTAACAATTATACTCACAGATTAGATCCTTGCAATTTTCAATTATGAGAAGATTGGTTCGTTATCGTTATATAAAAATGTTTCCGTGACATAGATCAGTGTGTACAAATGTGTGTATGTTCAATGCTGCCAATCACTTACAGTCAAAAGTTTCCAGATCGTACAAAATTTACATCGTACATATTAGAGATGGCGTGATTAGTCAGTAACTGTGATTTATCACTGTGATCACAGAATTATGATCATGGTCGTGATCTGCGATGATCAGTGATTCAACTTTATTTACGAACATGATACTTTTGTTTTAACTTAATTTACATGTGGTACATTTCTGATTTATATCATATGCTTCATTCTATCTTGCATATTGATTGAAAAAAAAAATTTGTTACAGAATGTTTCAATGTATAGTTTATATGAAAACCCGCATATAATAATATAATTTTAAATTAAAGATTAATGGTAACTGAATTTTGTTCTTCTTATTCTATGCCATCCCAACGTTTTAAGAAGTAATATTAATTCTTTGTTTCTATTTCACAATAATAATGTAATAGATATTCATTTAAATAGTGTATAAAAGTGCAAATGATTTCTTTTATACAATGTATGCATATACACACACGTTATATAAACCAGTAGAAAGAAGGAATTTAAGAACAATGATTTTTCCCATAATTTTTGTATACCTTTCTTTATTGCATCTTCTATATTTATAAGATTTACTGTCTTTTGCAATTATTTATGACATGATGTTTATATATTCATTAATTAGTTGATTCGTACAAAATATAAGTATAGAATAGGATTACAGCCTATTTTCATTGACTGAATACAATAATGGGTCCTACTCCTGCACACTTTTCGTTCTCCAGTATACAGTAGCAAATATGAAATATATGTTTAATGTACAATATTGAAAGATAGAAAATATAAACTTCTTTTCTTTAAATTTTCTTTAATAAGTTATTATATTTATATTCCTTATTATTTCTAACCCACTTTTATATGTTTTATCGCTTTGCCATTAGTTCCAAAAATTCAACATAATTGCCTTTTGGATGTTTCTTAGACCCCTGACAATATAATATTCTTTAAATAGAAATACATATCTAAATATCTTTGTTATTTGTGAGCCTATGAAAAAATTTCTTGAATAAAAGTTATATTTTTTCTGGAACACATATAACGCCAAAAAGAAATGTTTTCCTTCAAAATCAATTTTTGAAATTTCAAAATCATAATTTTTTTTTAACACAATCATATATTTTTTTTAGTGTGAAAAGACGAATTCAAAGATATGCAAAAATGTATCATAGCGATAGAATATAATGGCGGAAAATGAATTACAAAAATTAAAAAATGTTCAAATTCGATGCGCACGTTTTCCCGTTGTCCGATCAATTTCAGCTTTTGCACAGGTTATTTTTTCATCCAATGGCATAATTCGGGAGGGTGTCCCGAAAAAAATCTCGCAAAAGAATTTTGATTATGAATAACTAAGGTCCACCCTAACATATGTGTACATATGTTACGCATAGGAAGTGTGACAGCGGAGGGTTAATATTAAATTAGCTATCAAATAGCTACCACTTTCTGGGTCTTCGGTAAAATGTTTTATTTTTCAACAGATCCTAATGTCTATTGAATATCCTTCGCAATATACATACGTTTTCGAGAATCCTATGAGGTCACAGATTTTATTATTTGAAGCTTCTTTCAAAATTGAATTTCGCGCCGCGTACCTCTGATTGGCGCCAACCGAATGGATGCACGAAAAAAGTAAGACTGCAAGCACGGTAGAGTGAGACAAGCTACATCGTTCATCGGTGTGACTTGTTCCACATGAGTTGTGCTGATTTCATGCTCTCTTGCTCACTGTTTTCCTTCTTTTTCCTTGACTGTGAGGGCAGCACTGTCTGACCAGTAAATCAACAACCAATTAGAGCAAAGAAAATTTCTACATTAACCCTCGCTAACGGATCGAGCTGCGGCCTGGAAGTGTACAGGAGTAGGACCTATTACTGTAAAACCATCTGTAGCTCTCACCCGGTAGACGCTCTACACATGCGTAGTAGTGTGTGGTTAAATTACATGCTGCACTGGCTACACCAATGCAATCACGAAAAGTCACTACGCAAGGAGTGGGCTGGCAATGCGTGCGTGGGAGTCCCGCACATCGGCATGAGACATCTACTGGGTGGACATTATAATTCTGAACTACGATGGCGACTCGATGTACAATGCGGTCACGCGGGACAAAAGTATAAAATCCAAATATTTTCGTATAACGATATCAAATCTTGTCAAATTATTATATCTTTTCGTATACGTACATGTTTGGTGAAGCTCAACTATTTTCAACTTCAGGTTAATATATCTCAGAAATGTCACAAAATATCCTGAGTTTTAAATAGGTTCTAATTTGTTTGTTATAAGAATTTGAAAAGTTTTTATATTTTGAATTGCAACGAAAAAGTTTGAAATAACAGTATTTCGTACGTGATTTTCGTGCAGAAAAAAATGTATGAAACTGCTCGTTTTATACTTCTAAGAGATTGCTAAATACGCAACAATGCAAAACGTCAAAAATTATTTGAGAAAAATTATGAAGACTTTATAAAATACTAGTAAACACGATTAATTACCACTTAATAAGTCAGAAATTAATTTAGTTATCTTGTATAGTATAAAAACATGTTAATCTTAATGAAAATCTAGTATTTTAATCGCTAGCATTATCGCCTTGATTGTCATCTTCTCTTCCGCTCTCCGAACCACTTCCGGAATTCGACTCCTCATCTGAATCTTTAAGAACTTTTCCCTTAATGTTTTTCTTCGGTCTAAGAGCTTCGAAATCGGAACCTTCTTCATCTGATGAATATATATTTGATGCTAAAAATGTAAAAGAATAATTATTATTCTTCATTTGTTTAGGTTAAGTATTTCTATAGACAATGTTTGTAGCCCATTGTAACGTACCTTTTACTGGAGTATTCATTCCTTTCTTATATTTATTCTTAATTGCTGCCAAAGAAATGGCTCCTTCGTCATCTGAACCATCGTCATGATAGGTATCACCACCATAACCGCCAACAGATCTTGCAGTACTTCTACTACCTGTAGTACTCTTTTTGGTTTTGCTTTGAACTCTCATTGCTATACGTAATTTTTCTTCTTCTTTCTACAAATTATAACAGTTTTTCATACAATTGTATTACTACACGATAATACTTCAAAATATTCAGATCAGTAATCTGAATATTTTGAAGACACAATTGAGTTAAACTTACTTTAATCATTTCATATCTATTCTGATCTGGGTTAGTTCCTACTTGTGATAATACTTTTATACCAGAAGTCTTTTGTGATCTATCAGCAAGAGACATTGTCATCTTTCTATGAGTGAAAGATTCTGTAGAATGCGGTCGGAATGTTAATTTAGTTCTGAAAACTGCCTGGCCTTGGAGACCAGTTCCTTGACGGATATACAGGTGATTATGATCACCTTGAAGTGGTTGCTTGTACACATCAAAAATCTCGGAACCAAGATGTAAAGACATGCTACCATCAGACCATTTCACAAACCTGGCATTGCTTTCTTTAATAACTTTACCACTTTCATCAAAAATGTCTTTCCACCGAAGAGTGTTTTCCACCTTCAATTTTAATCTAGCACGACCTTCTTCATCCAAAGTTTCCTCTTCATCAATCTCATCTTCATATGTTTCTGTATCAAATGGCCGTGTTTCTACTGAAAGGAAGTTTGGAAGCTTTACAAAATGTATTTCACGACCTAAATCTGTTGTAATTTTTGGAATCTCTACATCAATTCTAGTTTCGGGAGGAGGCTCAGGTTCTTCTTCTTTTTCCTTATCTCCATCCTAAAAAAGTTGTAGTATGGTAATTGAAAATTAATCCTTGTTTATGCAAAATAAGTGTTAATACGTTCGCGGACGTGAATGCTATAGTATTCATTTTCATGTGATATAAAATAACATGAATGCTATAACATTCATAAGCCACATTATTGTGCATTTAATTCTACATAGCATTTATTTTTTGAAATTACTATGAATTTTAATTTGATCTATATCGACATAGATACTATAGCATTTATTATACACAACTATTAAAATGTGATATTTTGAGCATTTTGACGAAATATGACTAATATTTGGATCAATGACCAAAATTTGGATACTATGATTAGTTTAAGAATAAATCACCTGTCCATTTTTGTAGCTCATTAAAATTTGTACCGTCTGCGAACGTGTTAATTTATTATTATTTATTATACATACATCCTCAATAACCCCTTGACTTGGACCTTCACCACCACTGTCAGATCTGTCACGACTTCTACTTCTGCTTCTGCTTCTACTTCTACTTTTGCTTTTGCTTTTACTTCTACTTCTACTTCTACTTTTACTACGACTTTTTTCCCTCTTTTCCTCTTCCTTATCTTTCTCGTCATCTGTACTAATATCACTAGCATCTCCAAAAAGTGCATCTGCTGTTGGGGCTACAGTTCCTTTCTCTGCAGGTTCATTTTCTGAATCAGAATCTATTAATGGCTTTACTCTCTTGATGGCATCATCTTGTTCTGATGCGGAGTCACTGTTATCATCTTTTTGAACTGGACTACCTTCCCCATCGCTGTCATTTGATTTTGTACTCCCTATAGTACAAGGAATGTAATATTTTGGTATACAATTTGAAATTAATTAAATTGTCTCAAATCACGAACCTCTTGTTTTTAAAGATTCATTATCCTCTTTATTGTCTTCAGGGCTATCATGTTTATCAGAATCTGCTGGTTTACCTCCTTCAGGACCAGGAGAATTCAAATTCCTGAAATATTATATTGATAAGGAATGGTAATAGGAAACTAATGCTAATGCTAATAGGTTAACCAAAAAATTGTTCACTAACTCTGTGGATTTTGGACTTTCTGATCTTCTTTCTTGTGGAGAAACTGATCTCGATCTTTGTGAGTCACTGTTATTAGACACAACTGATTTTGGAGTACCACTTCTAGATCTCTGTGAACCAGATTTTTCACTTCTTACAGATCCAACACTTGAGTGCCTGGAATCTGACCTAGTCGGAGAGGGACTTTTGGAATTTTGTTTAGAATCAGCTTTTTCTTCTACAGATTGGCTACTTGATCTAGAAGACCTTCCACTAACATTTGATACCCCTGATCTTGCTTCATTTTCATCATCGGAATTTCTTTCATGACCAGAATTTGCTGCATTAGATGGTGAACCACTACGACTTGATCTAGAAGACCCTGATTGATTATCTGATTCTGAACCTTAAACATTTTTATCAATCAGCTTTGAGTAAATTTAAGAATACAATATAGAATACTGCTTCAAAGATTCTATATTTGATAGAAAATAAACATATATTTGAAATAAAATTATTAATTTTTTACCAGAATCGCTTGAGTCACGTAAGTATCCCCTTGTTGGAGACATTTCCTTTCTTCGTTCTCAAGGGGAAGTAGTTTTTAAAACCGATTTACCAAAACCATTCAGAATGCTTTATACATTCAATAGGTTGAAAAATAATTTCATGCACTACATACTACATACAGTAATACCTCAGGCTGCTTCAGGATTTACACGATTTTTCTACTTCTTATAGTTTTTTCAATCATCCCCACTATTTTTCTGTGCATCGAATCCGCAGTGAATTCTGTCTTAGCATTGAATCGTCAGTCAATCAGAGCCAAGTAATTTCTACTTCTATTCTCGCTAACGGAACGAGCTACGGCCGGGAAGTCTAGCAAAACTTGAGATATTACTGTATATGTATATAGTCTAAGGTCTATGGTACTACCCGAATATAACCGAGAACGTACGAAAATTGTCCCTTACGGCGAATCACGTTTCTTCCTAGTCAACAATTAAGTGTAAAACTTAGACACATCGTTGCTATGAATTCCCTCATATGTCACGTGACTCCAACCGTAATATCACGAATGAGCAGTTTAGTGAAGTAAGGATATAGAGGGCAGCGTAATTGACCGACACGACGTGACCAATCACAAACGTGAGAGCATCTCTGTGGTGGATGTACATAATTAATTAGTTTTCTACTTTATCGACAATTTTTAATATTGATTACGTTTATGAATTATATTAATGAAGTTTTTACTACCTTGTAAATATTAATTTAATTATTATTATTTCCTATCAACGAATAATTCAATTGATAATATATTTTCTTAGAGAGAATACGTATATATCAAACAAGAATAATTTATTTATTAGCTTGATAATTTTATATCAAATACTTAATTAAATTATGTGTTGAGTAGGAATATTTAAATCACATAGTTTATTTGTATAAAACCTCCACATCCCTATAGCGTCTCTGTACACGTGACGTTAAGAATGCTAATGGGAGTTTTTCTGGGGAATTACACTTAGGAGAATTAAATCTTGTACACGTGTTAAACGGTGTAAAAATAAATATAATATATTCTTTTAATTTGTACAACTCTACAGTCTTAAGTCTTTACTCTATATTTTTACTCTTTGGCTATTTTCACTGTACTGTCTTCTTCTTTTCTCTCCTCTTGCTATCCTCATCTTTCTTTCTAGCGAGGACAAAGTTTCGGATTTTCTAATAGGCGCATCTATTTTGCGAACGCGCATTTCGGCTTACGTGTGCCATCAGCGTCGGCGAGCGCGTGCACTAGTTAAATTAAAATGCATCCGCGCACCACCACCGACACGCCGAATCCTTACATCCTTAAAAACCCTGCTGTCTTCTACCGTTACTCTGCTGAAATGCTTATCCGTGATGTCACAATTAGAGCCACGCGAAATTCGAGGAAATTCACGGCAACGGTTTTTACATACAGAGCTCTCGGGCCGCACATATTTTCAGAACTTGTTCCCTCTTATCTAATTTATGCCCAACACAAAGGAAGGAGAAAAGGATTAAAAGTTGAAAGTGGGAAATGGGAAGATCACATTGATCTCGATAACTCCTACTCTTTTCCTCCTTCCTTTACAAATAGAAAAGTAGAAGAAAGTAGGGAAATAGAGAAATGAGGCTCTTGGATTGAGAGAATGCAGCGAATTGTTGTGCTCTGATTGGCTGGCAATTCACAGCTGAACAGTGCTGCCCTCGTAGCCAATCACAAATAGAGGAAATAGTAAGCCAACATGACACAAGTCACACCGACACCAATGTAGCTTGTATCACTTTACCGTGCTTATGGTCACTCTTTTTCCATATCGCAATCCATAGCGCGATCTTCGACTTGCACTTTTCATCTCGTAGGATTGTCGACCATATTTGCTAGCGAATTGGCGAATGATGTTTAATGCACAATGATATATGTTTCGAATGTATGTATTTGTGAGCAATATTTCAACAAGTTGAGCAGGATAAGGTCCAGCGAATAATTGCATTGTCCTCAATGTTAGTGCGAAAGAATGAAAGAATGTTGTAAGTGAATTCATATTTTTTTTCCGAAAGATATTTATTTGCTCAAAATGCAACTCATTTCAATGTATAAATGACATTTGGTCTTTTGCACGAATTAATTTGGCTATGTAGATTTCAATACTATCTTCGCAAACGAAGTGTTTATTCTGTGAAAAGAGTTGTATAAGTGTTTAAAAAAATGAAAATCTATTGGCGATAGATCAGGTGAATAGGGTGAATGTTGCAAAATTTCATACTTTTTAATTCATTTAATTCTGAAACTATTTTTTGCGATGTAATACAGGATTCGCAAGGATTATTTTTGGTAAAATATGATACCACAATACACAATAATAGCAACATAACGTAAGAAGGGAGACAAATTCTTACAATTATTGATCAGCTAGAAATAAGAAATAATAAAATTTATCAGTAGAATATTTTCGATGTATTGATTCTTCGACACATTGATGTTTTAAACATCACTCTGTATGTTTGACGTTATTAATTATTGTCAATACCAAATGATATGACAAAATAGTCACGGTAATATTTAATAGTATTATTGGCAAAAAGAATTCTCCTAAATATTAAACATTAGAACATAAGCTGCAACAATTTCTTGAAATGTTCGTGCTCGATTACGTCATATTTCTGATTCTATAAGTTATTTTCATTAACAAATTAAATGGCAAAATATTTAGAAACAAGAAATAATAAAGTTATTAACGATCGATTTGTGCAACTAAAATTCATTCGTTATTTAATATTCTTTGGTATTTTTTATAAAATTATTAGATGAGAAAGTATCAAAATATTAGATGGCAAAATAAATTCACCGAAGTCAGTGGTGGAGGCAACTTTCGGTTATCCGCTCGGTGTAGCACTATTGTTCAGTAGGGTTGGCCGGGTGCCCAACATTTCGGGTTCGGTTCGGATCCCGAAAATTTGTGATACTCAGATACCCGAATATTTCGGGTACCCAACATCGAAGCCGGATTAGGTAGTGTTTAGATCCAAGCGGTAAGTTACCGACACTTCGTGCACTATTTGACCCGATTTAAACAAAAAATTTAAACATGTTACTCGTTCCGCAACAAAACTATAAAACGATCTCCGGTAAACCCAGGGGGCCACAATTCTATGGGGAAAAAGTGTGACACTTTTTTGACGGTCACAAATTTTTACGAACTATAATTTAATATAGCTGCCCACCCACATGCGCATTTGATGGATTGTGATAGACTATTTGCCGACGAAACTCCATTTCTGCCATTCTGAGCAAAGCCAAGCCACACTTATTTTTATTTTCCATAGTCTTTTATATCTTTATACAGTAATGTCTCACCATAGTACCCCATACGGGCCCAAAAACGCTCAGTAATATAGGGGCAGATACAAAAACTGTTCTTCTGTGATTGGCTGACGATTCACTGCTGAGACAGGGTCAACTGTGGATTGAATGCACATTAAAATGGTGGGGATGAAAATGTTTTACAATAAGATAGCCGTGTAGGATACTGTGGTGAGGCATTACTGTAATAGTACTTAAAGTACATATATTTATGTTTTAGATTCTTTTAGATTGATCCATTCTGTCATTGACAACATAGCAATGAGGACGTCGGAACCAGGAGCAGCAAAGACATCGTAACTGATAAATCAATTTAATAAACAGCGTACGTATACACTTCATTAGAAATGGTTTTTTTACTGTATACCAAATAAAGTGGAAAATAAAAAACTTTTCTCCCGTATTAATTTTTAACTTTCATTATTTTCCTTTTCCCTATGTCAGCATATTAAGCACATTTTTTCGAAATTAGGTTATGTACACTATTATGCTGATTTTTTGTAATTTGTATGATGGTGCACATAACTATTTTCGAAAAAAAATGTACTTAATACATTCTGACTCTTAAATCCAAAATTTGAATTACCGTGTCTAAACCGCTGTATTGAATTTTAGTTCATCCAAGTTTGTAGCTAGCGTAGGTGGCAGCCAGAAAAATGCTCCCACAATGCTCCATTAGAATCAGTCGGATATTTCTGTTTTCAATTGTTGTTATTAAGCGTGTAGTATTTGAAGTGATATTATGTGTACAATAGTTTTTGATTATAGAAATAGTTAACAATTTAAAAAAGGAAACTATTCAGTGCGGAAAATGACCCATACATTAAGGAGAAGTCGTGAGTTTATAACTATATAAAAAATAAAGAAAAATATGTTAAAAAGGACCCCGGTGGTCGTCCAAAATCAACAACTGTATGAGAAAAGCGACAAATTTTAAAACATGCTTCGAACTCTACAATGACAGCACGGCAAATAGCAGTGGAGTCAGATTGTGGGAACGAGTGTTAGAACAGTGCAGAAAATAATAAAGAGTTTTAGCATTTGAAAAGGCTTAAAATGAAAAAGTATCCGTTACTAACTACGAAAAAAGTAATCTTTTTTAACAAAGAGTGTTTTAATTTAGATAGCCTTGATGACCTAAATTATTATTTTCATGATCTGAGGAAAATCGCACAGCAAACGTGGCAAATGGGTAGTGATGGTATTATGATGTGGACAGCTATAGGATACTATGGAAAGACATATTCAATTTGTTTCTACTAAAGCGAATAGTAGAACGTACATGGATATCGTTAATAGGTAACTACAATCGGGATATGTCCAAATAATAACTAAGCAAAAGTATATCTTTTCAAGCTTATTTCAAAGATAAAAATATAGATATTTTACCATGGCGAGCAAGATCGTAACATTTGAATATTATTGAAAACTGTTCGAGATTGCTAGCTGATGAAGTATACTCAAGAGAAAAGCAATTTAACACCGTAGAAAAAAACAAAAAGCTATATTGAGTATACATGGAAAAATTTGAAACAAAACACAATTGAAAAACTATAAATCTTTACCACAAAAAATGTTGGAAGTAGTAAAAAGGAAGGGTAGAAATACACTATTAAAAAGTAACAAAAAGAATTTTAAATGTTGATCTTTTATGGAAAACTCAACCTGTTTTATAGTTTTGTCACACCCACTTTTGTTATGAACTGTTACTATTACTGTAAAATAGCACGTCAACTTTTTGTGTAAATTTCTAGGTAATTTTTTGTGTTACTATAGAAGGAATACTTTGTATAATATTCATATACAAAAACTTTGTACATATCCATGATTTTAAGAAACATTAGACATTCAGGAATGTCTTATAGTTTTGTCATGGTGTGTAATGATTTTAATGATTCTTGAATATGTATCAGTATTTTTATACAATTGTAATAAGATGTGCTTTATTAGAACATTATTTAGAAAATTAGGTATTTCAATATGTAAGAAGTGCTATAAATTTTAAAGGATCACTAACTTATAATAGTTTGTCATCTTTATTTATTTTAAATAGCAGGATACAATTTTTTACCGTACCTATTAAACTATTACTTATAATAGTTTTACATGAAATTTATGTATAGTAGGAGTGTAAATAGAGATGGTGAAGAGATAATTCATGACCATTAAATTAATCTTCCTTATCGTTTAGAAATGCTGGATTATCATATTCATGATTTCCTAGTGCTTTATCTATATTTTTAATATCATAATTTGATCTTTCCTCATTTCCACTGTTATTGGATGTTGTACTTTGAGAAAATTTTCTCTTACGTCCTATTACAATTTCAGAGCGTCGCTTTTCAAATGCTTCTATTGCATCTTTTGATACATTTGAAGATAGTACATTAGGCAATCCTAATATAATGATTTGATAAATGAAATAGCATGTCAAAAATATGACAAAATATAATAATGAATTCAAAATTAATACCAGTTTCAGCAGATTGTCTCAATTTTCTGTGAAAAAGAATTTCAAAATTATGAGACAGCTTTGGAAGATTTTGAGCATCTTCCATTAATTCTTGAATAGTTCTTTGACCTTCTGAATATGACATTCTATTTTCTACAGCATTTTGAAGTCCTTCTACTATGTCTTCAGCATATTCAGTAGTAATCAAATCATTTGATACACCTTTTGTCTGAAAAATGAAATTCAAACCCTTAAATAATTCTAGTGTAAATTACTAAATTATAAAATAGTAAACATGAAAGTATATTACTTTGCTGCAGAAACATAGATTTAATTTAACATTGGCAATAATATGTGTAAATGTACTAAATCTGTGAACCAACATTGCTAAAAATTGAATAAATAAGATTGTAACATATGCAATAATAAAGAGACATTCTATTGGTTCCAGATGCATATATCTCTTTGTTATGTACATCTGAAATGTAACATAAATTGTAAATCACTTTTTATTCATTACAAATCATGGTACTAAGTAAAAGGCTTACTTGTTCACTAACTTCATCAAAAGTTATATTGTATTTAACAGCAAAAGGCCATTGTAAGTATAACACGTCCTTATTAATTTGTAACAAAAAAATTGCTACTATAAACAAAGTATTTAAAGTGAAGAATTTTAAAAGACACTCATTCCGTATACTTATTAATCCTTTCGCAATCTTTTTCTGGAAAAAATTAATTTTTAAAAAATATAATTATTAATTTTTTACTCTTATAATTAAGTTTTTATGAAAACATACTTGTTCTTCTACATTATTTTCAATAGGATGTAAATATTTTGCAATCAACTGTTTCCAAAATTCTTCTTCTGATGTAGAAAGAAAATCTACTTTCCAATGTTGCATGTGCTTACTTCGTAGCCAATTAGGGCTTATTAAATAATTGGAGTATTCATTATAAATAGTATTAGATGATTGTATTGAAATTTCACTTTCCAAATCTGCATTTGCATATAATTCGTCATTGACAGTATGATTACTTTCATCATCATGCGCATTAGTTTCATTGTCATTGTTTTCTTCCGCATTATCATTTGATATATCATTGATTCTGTAACTACTATGTAGTAATTTAAGACTAATAAATTCGTTATAAAATTCATCTAGTAATGAAAATAAAGAACAATAATATGTTTATATCAATTACCTTTCTATTTTTTTTAAACGGGTATTAATTTCATTTATTGCATTATAAATAGACTGTAAATATTCATCTTTTGCTGAATTATATTTACAGCAAGCATTTTTGAAAAAATTGCCAAATGAAAATTTGTTCGAATTTTTTCTAAATTTTTCATTTTGTCCAGCTTGTGAATAATTAGTTTCTTCGGATGACTGTAATAGTAAAATTATAAGTAACAATCTATTTAACAATGTATTATATGATAAATTTTAGTATGTATGGATTAGTTTTAAATGTCATTCTAAAGGTTTTTGCATATATGTATACAAAACAATGTAGTTTTATAAAAGTATACCTTTATCTGTTGCTTGCATTCTCTAGTACCCCATGTAACGTTATGTACATTGAAGATAGAATAAATAATAAGCAACATGTACATTGATGGTACCTTAATATAATAAATAATCCCAAAATTCAGGCATGATATTTCATGTGGATGCATAAAACCTGTTAGTGCAAACTGAGCGATTACAATAAAAAACAGAAGTGTGTTAGGTGCAAGGCTTCCTTCTTCTGCTACTTCTAGTAATATTCCAACTAATACAACTATCATTACTATACCATATAGAACAGTAATAAACTCAGCTACCATAAGCTGCAAAACATGATTATGTAGTTAAACTTTGTCAGAAATGACCAACTTTATATTGATCATTTGCTTTATCTTTTGCTTAAACAGATTGAATCTAATGTTAATATAATAATTCAAACAATTACCTGTGTATTATTTTCGCAGAAGAAACAAACTATTAGAAAAACAATTATTGGAATTAAATTGAACCAAAAACTTGTCCAGTTGTCTATTTGAAAAGAGGTAACAAATGCACCAGCCATCATTAAATAAATAAAAGATGGTCCAATAATAGTACTGCCTACAAAATAATGCTTAGTTTTTAAATATAAGAATGAAATATATTTGTTTTTAAATTTGTTCTCTTTACACATTTTATATTAAGTATTACTGTTAGCATGCTACCTGTTAGTATCCATTGATATGCAATGTAAATCCATGAGATGTTATTATTTAATTTTCTGGTTTCTCTTGACGTATTTAATAAGTCAAATATATTAGCCATAGTGGATGGAATCCATCGCCGACGCTGAATATAAAAGTCTTTAAATGTTTCTGGGGCATGTGTATAAGCATCACCAGCTGCACAATATTCTACCTAAGAGAATATGGTAAAGGAAATGTAAAAAATAAAAAATGTTATAAAAATTAATTACAAAAAGATTTTCGAAACTTAATATAGATTTTACTTTGCATCCAGCTTGTAAAAGAAGTGTACAAAGCCATCGATCTTCTCCTTGGTCATGCTGAATATAATGCTTGGGTTCAGTTGATCTAGTTGCATACTTTGCTATGACATTATGTTGCATTAAAGCTTTTGCCCTGAAAAGAGAGAAACATCCAGGACTACAGAGAACTGAGCCTATAGTATGTTCTGTTGATTTCTGGAGCCAATGTCCTATAGCATATTCAAATTTTTGAAACCAAATCATTGGACCTGGACATAAATATTTTATTTTGTAGAAATTTAATAAATATAAAATTGCCATTTGTTGTATAGTATAGTTTGGAACATTATAAAAATACCTTTTCCCACTGGATGTATTCGTCCACAGGCTGCACCTAATTTCTTATCTTTTTTCATTAAGTCAATCAATGCTTTAACAGCTACTGGTCGAAAATCAACATCACCATCTAACGTTAGAATGTAAGTATTTTCTGTTATTAATTCTTTATAATCAACATCGATCGATGGGTCCATCAAACGATAGCCAAGAAGATAATACATGTACATGACCTATAGTATACCAACAGTAAATATTAGTTACATTTCATTCAGTAAAGACTGACACCTGTGATTGATTAATGCTAATGAAATTAAAATTACTTGGCTCCATCTTTTTCTGTATCGTATTTTGTTCTTATCCTTAAGGTGCACTGTTAAGTATGTTTTACCAGGCAGAGTCCAGATAATCTGACCACCGTAGGGTGTTGGATGCTTGGTTGGAGATAATGAACACATACCAAGATTTTTTACAGCTTCTTCCATAGTTTCCAGAAATGTTACTACATATTGGTTTATTTGTGTTTCATGTTCGAGGTGATTACATGACCCAATACAACCATACATACAACAAAATGCGTCGTCAAAAAATATGTGAGCTAAAGTAATGATTAAATTACTTTCATTTACATAATATGTATCATTAATTTTACAGAGTATCAATTAGAGCTTTTACTTACTGTCCAGTTCAAAGTAATTCTTAATAAAAATCTTATAATATTTTTGAGTAACTTTCATAGCACATTGATCTTTATCTAATCGTAATATACTTCCAATCAATTCCATCATTTCTTCTTTAGTTTCATGCCACATAGTAGCACATACATAAAGTTGAGTAGCACAAGCATTTTTTTTATTACTAACATTTTCTCCTAAAAATCCTGAATCAGATGTACTTGATCTTTCCATTTCTTGTATACTGTCAGTCTGAAACGTGTTCAAAAAATTTTAGATACATAAAGTTTATAAAAACTTCGATTTACCAAAGAAGAGTGAAACAACTACCTTGAACTGTGTTGTTAAATGGAAATGCTCTTCTTCTGCAATTACATTGTAAGTTTGATACTTTCTTTTATTTAATCCTATAAACTGATCAATCATTAGAGAATCATATGTTGAATTATAGAAAATTCTCTCCACTGGAGCTAGTTTTTCGTTCTGGTCAAACCATAACTGTAGTGAGATCCAAATTTGTGATAACCACCATACTATCCAGAACCATATGCGCCAGCTTAGGTAAAAATCTTTCATATTGCTGTATACAGGTTCTTTGAAAAATAGATAATCTGATAGTAAATCATGAAACGCACATGAATCCTTATTTTTTTTAATAGAAAACATTATTATTAAAAATATTGTCCCTGGTGTAACTAAACTTATTGGAGAAGCAACACTAAATTTGTGCATCTGTGTTTTATATGCAAATATGGCTGCAATAATAATGAAAGTAATTATATATTGCAAAGGATTTTGACATTATACAATTATTATAAAATCTTGTACTCACCTAGTCTATATATGAAAAAACCACAGAAAACTTGAATTAAGAAAGTATATAAAGGTATTGATGTATTTACAGTAGGGGTATAAATATCTTCTTGTTGAAAATTGTTGTCTTCAAAATAAAATCTTATTTCTCGTGCTTTTGTAGAGACAGAACAATTTAATAATGGAACTAATTCCACATTGTATTGATTCATTTCTTGAAAATCAAAAAATTCACTAAATTGATTTCCTTTAAACATTGTAATTATAGATACACTTAAAATGAATATTAAACATCTCCAAAATGCTATGTATCCTTGCAATAAATGTCTACTATTTTCTAAATCTGTTCTTACTGCTGCTAGGTACCTTATAAAGCCTGTTCATAAGAGATAGATGATTATACAAATTCTGGTAACCATTAAAGAATAGATTGCATAAAAAACAGTTTGGAACTTCAAAAATCTTACCACAATAACTGTGCTCAGAAACGTAATTGATCCACCAACGACAAGAAGATAATAAGAGTGATATAGGAAATATCCACATTAGTATGTCATTTGTATTATAATGTAAAAAGGAATGTAGAACCAGTCCAGAACCCTGGACAATTAATGCCAATACATTGCATAATAAAATTAATACAAACATCTTAGTTGTTCTCACATATTTCTGATTTAGAGAAATTAAATCTGTAATGAAAAACAAATTTAAAAATTTAAATCAGATAAACTTTCACCTATTTACTAGAATATTAAACAAATTTGACTTACTTATTAGAACAGGTATGAAAGACATACAACTACATATTGCTGCAGCTTCTACAGAGTTGATCTTTGGAAGACTGTAGAAAAGTAAAAGTGCTAGACCAATTGGATGAAAAGTTTCCAAAACAAGAAGAATTGCTAGATTTAGTTTCTTAGGCATCTTCTCATTCTTTTTAAAAATATAATACCATATAGATTGTAAAATGCTGAAACATTCTGGTACAAGGAACATAAAGATGATGTACCATGACCAGATTTTTCTACCCTTTTTGGAAATTTTTGTTCCTAAATCTTCTTTGATGTCTGCAGTATTAAGAATCATTACGTGATGTTTTTTAAAGTGTGAATCATTTGAAAGTATAGTAAATAATATTGTAAATATTATTCATATAGTTATGTTCATAATATACCTGAGTAGGCATTACACAATTGTGTACATTGTTCTTCATCAAGTTGTGAAACTGCAAAGAGGACTGCACATTTCGCAATTAAACTACAGCAGAGAATAATGCAGAAAATAATACCATACATAAGAAATTTAATAATGCGCATAACGATAACTAGCCATTTATGATTCTGCATTGATGCACTTTCTTTTTTTATTGAAGATAGTTTAAATATATCCCATGATAAGACATTTTGTTGAATTCTAAAATCAAGCAATGCAATTATAAATAAGTTTATTTTTTGTTATTGTGAATGACGGTTCGAATTGTAACATCTAAAAAATTTTAATACAAGTAAAATGTGACTTTTTAATATAAATTTGTGAATAAGTACTGATTAATTAAATTTCCTTACGATTGTTCAGATGTTGTATGCCCATTTTTGTATTTCGAAAAATCGTCCTTGTAATTTTCCAAATCGACAAAAAGCGATGAATTTAAATTGTTAGTTTCTTCCAAATTTTTCATTGTGAACATTCAATTCTCCGTCACCGGTTTTCCGTGTACGCGGTGAATCATTTACTGCCGAAATTTTCGTCGGCTTATCGAGCACATCGATAAACTGATAAGATTCCAAATTTGACAAAAGTACTTTATTGTTATCTATGACCACATGAAAATGGGAACATAGGGTATTACTAAGAGATAAAAAGTTCTTTATTAATATATCTCAAAACGCATGTTACTATTTTTAAACTTATCAGAGAAGTGGAGCAAGAAGCACACTTTCAACTATTATAAACATGCAGTATTTTTAAAAATATGTTGATAATAGATATTATTATTTCATTCAGACTTACCTAATAAAATTCTGTTATGTCAATGACATACATAAAGTTCTTATTTTAGAATAAAACATAAAATAAAAACATAGTTAACAAAAATAATAAATAATAAGTTTACATTAAAATAAAATTCAACATTATTATTGTAATCGTAAATTATATAAATATTTTCATTTTATTGTACAAGACGACAGAATATTTGTACAAAGTTGGGAAGAATATAACACACGTGACACGGGCACAAGATTTGGACCGAACAGATATTTCAAGTTTACCGCTATTCGCGGTCGAAGTCGAATTCTGAATCGTCATATTCGATAACAAATAATCGATAATGTATGATCTCGTGTGTAGCAGCTTTCACAAGATAGGTTTCTATCTGTGAATTACGCTTTGTAGTTGATTTATCAATAATCGCGGATAACGTGAAATGCCGGTTTAACTTGTTCGGCATCATTTAAGTAAGTTCGTAAAGGAATATAGGAAGCGTGAAACAAATGTGGAGCGTCTCGAAAGCTGGCTCCGAGTTAGGACTGGGTTAGGTTGATGGCTCTTAAGGCCGGGGGCTTCCTTGTTCAAATGAAAGTATTAATACCCTAGGCTGAAACGGGTTTAACTGCGGTATACTTTTATCCGAGTACTTTCAGAGTATTCTGCCCCTGAGAGAGTTTATATTCTTCAGGGGTAGATCCTCTTTGGTAATTCGTTTTTCTCAAAAATGGCATCGCAAAGTCAGGATGCTACGACTGTGAGTCCGACAGTTTCACCGGCGAATGGATCATCCGGACCGACAACGACCTCCTTGGTCTGCACTACAAAAATGCAGTCGTTCACCTCTACACCATCCTCGCAACCTTATGAGCAAAATTCGTTACCACTATCGTCGTCACCGTCATCGTCACCATCTCCGTCACCAACTCCGTCACCGTCATCGTCACCGTCACCTTCACCGTCACCATCACTGTCACCGATGCAAGAGCAACAGCATCAACAAACTCTACAACCCAACAATGTAGAGTCACTTGATAAAAATTCTTCGAACACGTTGAAAGTATGTTCTCCCTTGTTACTTATAACATTTTTAATTTGCACAATATATTTATTATTTAAAATGTATTCCAATGTCTGATTTTATCTACTATATTTGACATATAGTGTATTTTATGACATGTGCAGAACGAATTTATTTTATATTATTGTCACTGGCTTTATCATTTCAAAAGAGTAAAAGAGTGTCATATAAATATATGTTCTATTTGACTTTGCTTTCAAGTTATAAAGAAGTTTTTAGATGTTTTACCATTGTTTAATTCCTTTACAAGGTATCATCACAAGATTATGTGTAAAATATTGAGATTGTTTCTAAGTAGTTGGGTAAAATTAGTTTAATCATCTTTGTTTTACTAAATGAATCATTGCAATGCAAAACCTACTATGACTTGAAAACGAAATCAAATAATTCAAAACTTTATCGAACAAGATAATCTCTCTTCTTTGTTTACTTGCAAAAAGTTTTCAAGATAATGCCAAGTAGATGTAAGAAATTATGGAATTTTTTGGATGAAAATTGTAGATATAAACTCTCTTTATTCTTTTCCTGCACATATTACAAGATAGTCTATGTATCAATTCATAATTTTCTTGGTTGTAATTTCTTAAATGTTTTTTGTAGCGTAATCCAAAAATGGAACTGAGCAAAAGTGATTTATTGAAATTGTTAGGACATCTGGAAGGGGAATTACAAGCGAGAGATATTGTAATAGCAGTATTAAAGGTAAAGCTATTTTCTACAATCAACTAATGTGGTTCTAGCAAGTGATTTTAAAATAATATAAAACCTTATTTAGAAAGTAACTGATATTTTTAAAGATTTTTATTTATATGTATTTTTTAGTCGGAGAAATTGAAACATCTATTACAAGCTCAATATAAGAGTAAAAGCACAGATCCACATGCTGCACTTATTCGTGATATGGGATTAATAGGAGACATAGGATTAATGGGACATGAATCAAATCAGATACATCAACAAGTTGCTAGCTTAGAAGCACTTGTGCAACAACAAAGGCGTATGAAGTCCAGGATGACCAAAATTCTTCAAGATGCTGAACTTAGACACAGAGCTGTATGTTATTCATTTCAGGTTTATAATTTTTATAATAGCTTTTCTTGTACAACCTTCATTTATTTCATTTCAGGTAGTCAAAGAATTAGAAGAAGAGAAACGGAAACATGAACATGATACTGCCCAAGGTGACGATATTACATATGGACTTGAAAAAGATAGGACACGCTTGAAGAAAGAATTAGAAGTAGAGAAACAATACAATAAAGGCCTGGAAGCGAAATTAAAGAAAATAACTGAAACTCAAGACTCAGAGCAATCACTCCATCAGAGAATAGTACGTGCTCTGTCGAGTGAACGTAGAAGGTTACACACAAAGTATGTGGAGGAAAAAAAGAGATCAGAGGATTTGGCACAGATATTAAGTGAGGAAAAAGTGCGAATAGATGCAATGGCTGAAGGACTGGAAGAAGAAAGTAAGAAGTCTTTACAGATGGAAGCAGAATTAGAGAAACAACTGGCACAGTTTGATATGGAAAGGCAGCAGTATAGGCAAGCTTTAGCAAAAGAAGAGAAGAGGGTGAAAGATCTCGAATTAGAATTAGAAAAACTTAGAAATGAAATGGACGTGTTAAAAGAAACTCAAACACGTAGTTCTCCAAGAGGAATGGGTACAACTCCACCACCTCCTCCAGTCAAACCAGCTAATTTAGTTGCTATACCTACAATTAGGCCTGCTAGCGCTCCACAAACAAGTATGTAATGTTACTAATGTATAATAGTTACTATGAAATTATAGTTAATATAATTCAATTTTACTGTTTGATATATTTGTAGCAAACGAAAAGTAATATGAGTATTACTATACTTTGTGTGATTATTGAATTGATTATTTAAAGTTATATTTTATATGCAGTTAAAGGCACAGTATTGGGCACTGGGACGCCAATGGTTAGTAGCAAAGTTGTTCAGCCCACTGCCACGGTATCTAGTGTTCCTGTCAGCGGTCCAAGTAAGAACAGCTCATCTTACCCAAAAATTGAAATACATACATAATTAAAATATTTTGGACATGTATATTCTCTTCTTTAAGAGCATATTCTTTTCATATAATGATGGATGAATACATATTTACATTATATATTCACAATTGATTACAAAACTAAATGCTAATTGAAGTTTATACTCATAATATCACAGTATATTATGTATATACAGTGTTAATATTTACATTATTCTTGTAAAAATTATGCTAATGTCCAAAATTTAACATTCAATCCTGATTCATACAAATACAGGTTGAACATAAATAATTTGTCTTACTTATTATTTGTATTACATTGTGTTTGCTTTGTTTAAAGTTATGTACAATTTGTTTATATTTTTAACATAGGTATTATAAAAGTCAAATAGTAAGGTCTATAGGGATCTATAAAAGCTATCAAAATTTTTCTTATAGCTACTGGGATCGCTAGATCAGTAACTCCTGGACAGGCATTACGTGGGGTCACATACACATCCAACATTACGTCTACCAGTGGAGAGACTACAACTTCTTCAGATACACAGGTAAATTATCCTCATTTTTCTTCTCCTACTTGAATTTGAAGATACCATTCATTATATGTTTGTGCATATATTTATGAGAACATTTTTTTGTATCTTTTATTTCAACATATTGTGTTGATTTTTATTATGTAATTATTTTTGATGCACTAGACTTGTATGAGATTATTAGGAATCATTATAAATACTATCATAACTAATAGTATGATGACATGATGATACGAATAATTAATGAAGACAAACATCTACAATTTAAATGCGATATAAAAAATTCAATAAACTATATATATACGCTTAATTAGATATGAGATTGACTAAAAAATTCTGAACTGTAGATCTATATTATATTTTAAAAAATACGACTATGTTGATATACTAATAAATAAATCAATGTGAATATTTTATTACTATTTTTATAGTTGACAATAGAATTTATTTTGCTATACATATATCAATCAAATACAGGAAGGGTGTGTAATCTACATGGAACTTTCATTATAATATCTATATCTTAATATGTAATATATAAATAGAAACGATCATACAAGTAATATTTTTAACTGTATCATATTACTTCTGATAATGAAGTGCTTTAATTGGGAAACAATTAAAAATAATGCAACTTGATATTTCTTATATACATACCATATTTGTATAAGATGTTCTAGTCTTATTATTTATAGACTCTGAATGCTCTATGTAATATGTTTATTATTTATATAATTACTGCATGATAACAGTGATAATTATAAATAAGTTTTGTCGTCTTTCTTAGGAAACACAATTATTGAGCATTATTTACTTTTCTTATTAGTTTTAATATAACAATGTAACAAACAGAAACTGCTTTGGGGCGATACTGGTTCATTTCTTCTTTTAACACACGGGTATATCGTTGATTGTACTTATTGTTACAATGCAAAAGGAACAATGAGTACCATTATTAAGTTAGGTCAAATAAATATGTATATATATTTAGAATAATATTTACATTACAGTTAATAGGTACTTTTTACATTTTTATGCTACATACAAAGACTAGAATATAAAATAATTAAAGCGATTAAGGCTGTTACCTGTGAGTTACTTGGGTACCCGGATAGGATACCAGGTTTAATAGGTTTAAAATTTTTATAATGGTATTAAATAGTTGAAAGTAAATTTTTTAATTGATTACAACGCAATTCATATCTTTTAAGAACAAATATATAAAAAACAATTATTTAATTATCAAATTAGATGTTTTTATTTTTGTATAGAAATACTAACAAGTTTACATCTTCCGGTAATAGGCTCATACCTTTCGAATTAATGAAATTGCCAGCTCTGGAAAGTAATTTCTCAGAGCTGGTCGATGTTGCCGGTATAAATACTTATCTTTGGTGATGTTTGCTGATCCACTACTACTACAAAATGTCATTATATTTGTAGAAATTATGCGCATAAGTGCTTCCTAGATCTTTCGTCTCCTTGATGTGCAAGATGTTCCTAATTTTTGTTACTTGTAGGAATTATCTTTGTGATTTGTATGTGATGATCCCGATTCTGATATTGATGGTTCATCATTGTCAGTGTGTAATGCAACTGGTGAATTACACATAACACATTCTTCATCTGCAGATGGATTTCTATATTTCCACTCGCAACCTTTACATGGAGCAATTTATGTATTTATGCACTGAATTGCATGAATTTCTAACAAAGACTGAAGTAAATTGTATTAGATTACAGTTCTTATTACATCAACTGAATTTTTGAACATCAATACCAAAGTCATCATATGAAAATAATAAAGACAATTCGAAAAATACTTGCTCATATAATTTTTATAAAATATTTAGTACGTTTTGTAATAGTAAAATTAATTTTTACATTGAATAATTTCTACAATGAAATATTCAAATTCAAGATAAATCAGTATAATTATTGAAAGTATTATAAGGTCATTACAATTCTTATGCATTTAAAGATGAGAGAAATAGGAGAACATTTTACAGCATTTGATATACGTAGCTATTCAAGGAAAATCGTTTTTCTGAGGAGAAATGAAATACATGTACATTTATATGTGAAAAACGTTCTAAATGTAGTAATAAAATCAAAAGATTATTGTGACTGATGAAGGAAAATATTAACTTGGTACTTATATTATAAAATAAGGATATTCAATTACAAAGATTAATTGTTTTATTGTTTTAGTATTTGATGAAAAAATATAGATTAATCGAAACTTTATCTGGGTATCACAAAGAGTACTCAATTGTTTGCGTGAAGTGGGATATTTTTCTAATCGTGATTAACCGGGTACCCGAGTAAGTGCCGGGTAAGTTTAGTAGAACTGGAGTAATCTTTTTTATCTTGAAACAGTTCCGGGTACCTAAGAACAAAGGTAGTCGGTGCTTGTCCCAAACATTTGTAGAATCTACAAAGTGCATGTGATCAATGAATTATAGGTATAACGATCATGTATATACATCTCTTATAGATGCATTATACATAGATTGTTTTTTTTAATATTACGTTGTTACTTTTAACAGTCATTTAGTAATTATGTATTATATGAAAATATAAAATAGTAGTGCATATAGTAGCAAACAAGTTCATGATATACAGTTAGACCAGAAATCAGATTTTCTCCTATTACCATAGGCTACATGACACGAGCCATCTTAGTTTGCATCATACACACATTTTTCATTGTTTGTAAAATTTTATTCATACCGATCATGCCACACTGTATTATTTTATATAAGTTAGTACACCATCAGATTTTTAACATGTTGAGTGCCATGTAGGTCATATATAAATAAATTCTTTGTTTATCTCAAAAATTAATTTTTGTCTTCATGCAATAGTAGTTTAAATGAAATTTCTGTAGGATTTATACAATTTCAAAAAATACAAAAAATAATCACCGTGATAAGTTTTACAATGATTAAATTGTTTTGATTTTGTGAGATTTTTCGAAGATGAATCTTTGGCAGTCAACGTGTTAAACTGAATTGTATTATGCTATTCTTATTTTGTACATAAGATTACTATTTAGTATGTATATTGATTATTTCCTTAATTAAAAAAACTGTATGCAACTCACTTTTGAGCCTTATTTACATATTTTCCCTGCTTGCCTTCCTAATGGCAACCCTGTATTTGCTACTGCTAACTTTACATGGTTTGGTTGTATATCTATTATTTTCCTGGAATTTATTATAGCGTACTCTCCTAACAAAGAACGTAGATTATCGTTCTATCCACGATAAAGGACTCAAATTCTTCAAATACTTTATTGTCGGTTATCTTTCGCTCGCCGAACACGTCTTGTATTACTTTTCCATGCTTTGTATTACCAATAACATTACTAAGTTGCACACAATATGTTAGTTCATGTTGGTATATTTAGATTTCACTCACTGTTATCAGGAATCAACATATCAAGTGGAACTAGCTAGAAAAATTAAAACGTTTACACTATACTTCGCTTAGGTACCTAATATGATCTTCATTTCAATTACTACCACCTTGAACAATTCAGTTACTTATTATTCTTTTCTCTGCTTTGGATCGGTGTCTTGGTTTAGTTTTCGTTTACTTTTCTTTAAACGCCAGCTCTAAATCTACAGTCGATCGAAAAGCTATTGGCAGACTTAGATCTGTTCCAATAATGTAAGTTGCAAACGTAGCATATTGATTATATTTCAGTTTCAAAATTTATTGCAGTGTTTTAAAGTACTTTATCACAATGTTCTTTGTCAAAACTGTCTTTGTAACTTACATTATAGCAAAAAGTCCGAGTGTACCAATACCTACTTTATCCACTGTACGTATACCTAGTGATGAGTTTTCAAGCAATCTCAGTTCTAGCCGACTGAAAAACTTGAGCTTGATTGGTTTGCAAAAAGTTGCGACTCTCACATCCTTATAAGCACCATAAGACAATCAGGTTTTCGAAGGCTTAGGGACTTACGAAGAAGTCTTTTCAAATTCGAGTCTCGAAGACTGTGGGGAAAGGAAATTCAGAGATTCAAGCAGCTTGTGTCTAGCTTTTGAGAAACCAACAAGGTTAAAATGTTTAAACCGTATATGAACCCTTGGTCTTCTGTAGTCATAGAGCCAACGTTGTTAGGTGATCGTCACTCCCTTAAAAGCTTGGCGACTATGGGAAAAGAAGGATCAGGGGTTCAATCAGTTATAAACTAGCTTTTGGGAGACCAATCAGTGAAAAATCTTCAATCTCGCGAACCTTTCATGTCTCTCCCCTTTTTTGTAGTCATCGGGCATAACAATATTAGCCGACGAGCACTCGTGCTCGGGCAACTTGGACTCGCACGAGCTCATGAGGGGAATACATCCTTACTACACATAGAGGCATGCGTCCATTTGAGAGTAAAACTTTTGAGAGTTGCTCTTTAGTCACGAGACTCAAGTTGCTCCGAAAACGCAGCAGTGTCTGTATCGGACAGCCTAGATACCACATTATGTTGTACAGTGATCCCTTCTCCCGAAAACTTGGCCACAATTCATAACTGCTTACGATTTTTATGAAAATTGGTAGTTATGTTTTTGGGGTTGTGATACTCTGTATGTTAATATGCTAATCTTAATTTTAAGTCAGTTTTGTGATTCATTACGGTAAAACTGTTTATTTTACCGATTGTTAAAAAATATTTAGTGGAAAACTTAGTACAAATGTCTTGTCTAAGAGCTATAGTTAAAGTTACATAAGTACAGTCAACTAAGAAACGCCCTAATTAGTACTGTAATATCTTTCTCTATCGTTCCATCTTCATAATACATTTTAATTAGGATGATTAGATACAAGTAATTAGGAAATTCATTGAAAACTGTGTAGTATTAATATTAAAGTAGACTAAATCCTGAATGTAACTTACGGAAAGCGTTGATGGACACTATTTGGCACATAAATTTGAATACCTTAAAAATTGAAAAGAACGGGCGAAATGTCTTGATTGCATATCATACTTAACATTTTTTTCTACCGTTATGTTATAGTATGGTCACGGTTTAGAAGATATTGAGGACGGAAGTGTAAGATTTAATAAAAAAATATTTGACATTGCCTGTGTGCAAAGGTCATCACTATAATATATATTTTAATGCTAGAATGTTATACAACAGGATCAACTTATCTTAGGTTATACAACTTTATCTTAAAGGATAAACGTAAGCTCCTGTAAAGTTTTTGTAGGTCATAAAAATTCATCTATTTTGACGGTCTATGCTTAGTAATCAGGCACAATATTTGAAAATTTCGAACGACATTTAATTGTTGGCATTGCAGAGTGTTTAAAAATTGTTTGAAACAAATAAAATAGGTTATTCCTAAGTCGTTTTTAATTGTTCTAATTGCCAATTGTTAACGAGTTATCAATAAAAAACACGGTCCGCTCAGACAGCAGGTACGGCTAGCACTTCTCCGTCGCAACCACTGTCGTGTTAAGCTCGCCGTAGCGTCAAAATTCATAGGTTGTATTCGCCCTCTGATTATTAATAACTCTATTTTTTGTTAATAACTCGTTAACAAAAACCGGGGAGGACATTTTTGTTAAGGAGGACATCTTCAAATGATCTCAAGGAATTACTCATCTTATTTGATTCGAACATTTTTGGGAACATATATATACATATTGCTATAGTAAGCAAATGTATACGCAGTTTCTCGAGAGCAACCAACGCGAGAAAATCTCAAGTTGACCCACATTCTAAGAATTCGTAGTCCCCTCACGAGCTCCTGCGAGTCGACCGTCGAGCATCGGTTGCTCTGGAGCACCAGTAACCCAGGCCTGTCCAAGAATGTTAGCAATGGTGATTCAGACAGCTCAAGTTTTTCGAAAGGTGATGATATCTAGAGCGGCTGGATGATCCATCGCTGTAGGTACCCTAACACATCAAAGAGCTAGCCCTGTGGTTAAATCGGTTCTCGTGTGTATTCATTTCTCAGGCTGTAGAGAAACGTGTGGTTGTACCTGCTACCGTTAACCCTGGAGGTGCAGTAAAACTTATTCCGCCGACACAAACTGCAGGCAAGCTCGGTTTTCATGTTGGCTCCGGTTCAACCGTTCAAGCATCTGGCATGCTGCCCTCAAAAAAGCCACCGATATCACGCGGGGTCCCTCCCCCAGTACCACCAAATAAACCGGTGGTACCACCTAAAAAGGAGGCCGCTTATCTTAGGAGGGCCGATTCCTCACAAGCGACACAGGACGCTGTTAAAATCGGCAAACAAGTCGCGGCGCATCCTGCTGCTGCACCCGCCGCTCCGCAGGTCCAACAGGCAATAGCAGCCTTTACTCAAGCCTCCGAAGAAGAGGTTAGTAATGCAGCTCCTGTTTCCTAACCCTGCCACGTCTTCACATCTTTTTCGGTTCAGTCGTGTTTCTGTTTCTTCCACCCTCCGGTGCACGGATGAAGGTCACCCGCAGACAATTCCTTTTGTCCAATCCGTAGCATCATTTCTTGGCAACGAAGTCGTTAATTTATCGTTAGTTGAATGTTTCAGAGCCGTGCAGATAATTCCAAGATGATAGAACAGGATAAGAGTATTTTCCCCCGTGCACCGAACGGTTCACCCTGCTACGATTCTCCAATTCTTCTCCGCGTAATAATCTAGTTTGAATTTCTCTGAGAATTACTCTATGATCGAGGAAAGCACAAGAAACTTATTACTGATACGTGTGTCCTTCTTTCCTCGACATCTGACTGATCCTGAATTGGGGGTCGTAGCAGATTATGGCCGTCAGCCGTCTACTTCATCGGAAATAAATAATGGAATATGATTTTGAGTATCGATACCGCAAATTTTCTTGTATCTCTTACTCTTATTACATTTCTTCATTCTGTTAATAACTTTGGACGACTCATTGGGTTCCCAAGAATGCTATCTTCCTCTTTGCGCGGCTGATCAATGCAAAGGAGTTGTTTCTTCTTGGATGGATGTTTCACCGAGGTCGCATTTCTCGTACCTTTTAACATATTCAGGTTCGTAAGTGGCTATTATGCGAATTAGGGTTGCTGGGACGTCCGGGATTTTGATTGAGGTTGAAAAATTCTAGGATTTCTAAATAAGTGGTGTTAACGACACAAAAAGAATACTGAGTTTTAAAAATAAAAAGAATGGAAGGTATTTTCGAGTAAATTAGGTTAGCATACGTTATCTTTCCTAAAATATCTTCATTTTGTACATACCAGACATGATGTCTGTTATCTGGCGAATTGGGAACTTCAAGGATAGTAGGTTCGAATAAATGTCTCAGACAAGCTACAATATTAATATCCAAGATGCCTGAATGTATTAATGCATATTTATGTTATCCCATTCGACTGTCTCGCACCTCAATAATAAACGAACTAGACATTTTTTGTAACATTAACAAACTTTGTAATTGAGAGGTAATGTCTTCTTTAAACCAAGTATTCGTAAAATAATCTCTTTGAAGAGCAATTTACATCTATTCTAGCAACGAGTAATACCTATTGACAATTAATTAAGGACTGAGGGTCGCCGTCGTTTTGCCTGTGAGTTGTACATTAGAACATTATTGAGAATACAAACTTCATTCTTGCAACAAACATAGCGTTGCAACAAACACAGTTCCTCTCATTGTTATTCTCGTGTTCCGAATGTCGCAAAATTGTCCAAGAAGAATGCAACCGTGCCAGAGAGACTTTAATAAAAGACTTCTTTGGGTGCCCGATGAATCGAACTGTTTAACGTGCACGAACACCATTCAGAGCTCGTGAATATGATTTCAGACAAAGCCACGTTGATTTAACAACGGGTAGGAAAAAAAAAGAAAAAACGCAGTAAGCATTACTACTAAAAGTTTAAGAAAGTCTAAGTCCTGTGTACCGTGTGAAACAAACACGAAAACAAAAATAAGTAAATGATACTTCGGGTTAGCGTATTTGAACCACACGGAGCGGGATCTGTAACGACGTTTCTGAATCAACGAAACAGAAAGAGAAAATAAACAAAGAAACGTGTATTACCCGAACTGCTCCTTCATCGATTGATCTTACTTTTTGCGTATAATATAAGACATCATTAATCTACATCGCTAGATCTCAGTCCAGCCGGACCGAACCGAGAACGTATACGCTGGTCTTTATTGACGATCCACCACAAAACCATGCTTGTAATATTGTACTATAGCCGTGAAGTCGAATCGAAATCGGATTATTCGAATTATTTAAGGTAGACTCTTGTAGATTCTGTAGTTTATTAACTCGCGACCCGTTCCGAAATATGTTAGACAGAAACGGAGAAAAAGAGAAAGAGAGAGAGGGGGGAGGGGGGGGGGGGGGGGTGCGCGCGCGCGCGCGCGCGCGCGTGTGTGTGTGTGTGTGAGAAGTCGTTAGGTGAATAGTATCGTTGCAAACACGCTATCCGTAAGAAAGAACGATACCGTGGACGTGAATAAATAAATGTTTATGCGACACAGAGAATTAGACCGTGTATCATGTTAACAATGACGAAACAAATATTAAGTACTTTTAGGTAGGGAAAAATACGATGGGGTCATTTAACGTTGAAATTCACGCGGTAGAATTTCGTTGATATGGTCATGTTCGTTTTATCCCGGCTCCCTTGTTCTCCCGCTCCCACGTTACAATACCATCGATCATTGATAGAATATAAAGTGTGTATAAGACACGATTGATAGACAAGATTGCTTGGTGTAATCAAGTCTATACTTGACCGCGGGGTATAGCAACATTGATAATACCAGGTTGTTGCACAGAAAATTGCCACTTTCGCTAATAGGTATACTTGATTCCACTTTTGCGAATGAACATTGTTAACAGAGGTCGTGTCTTGAAAATTGAAACATATACTCCGCTGTCGCGATAACAGTGTTTGTACCGGTGATATAATCAGATACATGTTTTATGAGAGCGAGTCAAGGCAGAGGACTTTGAATTAGATCGTTTCAATTCATAATTCAATGTCGTGAACCTTCAATGAAATTTCTATAATGTTCCGTTATGAATAATATGCATTTTTTTCTGAAACTTACACTTTTGTATGACTTACAATTGAGATCAGTAGGTTACGCATTTTTGATCGTTGTGAAACTGTTGACTTTGTATACAGGCTGTTCCACCTAGAAATTGTCTCCTTTTACTCTTCATTCAATAGTATAAACTTCAAATAACCTTGGGCTCTAAAATTTTTTATTTAAAATTAAATTTGTATCGGATGATATTTCAGGTTCTAGAAACGCTTGTCGAAGTTAGAAATGATAATAAGATATTCTACGTGGAACACCTTGTACTTTCTTGAACCTGTTGACTTCGTACGAAGCCGTTTTCATTCGAGCTATCGATTATACGAGCATTTATAGTTGCTAGATGATTCCGAGTATAAATTGTCTCCGAGACAGGTGGTAATTATTTGTAACGCGCTGCGAACGTTTATATGAATATACATTTTTTATATACATATTACTATATAGCGCTAATTTGCAGATACCGAGGTCAGACAAGCATTTCCTTTCCGACTAAGTGAGAGAGTATGATAAGGGTATGCTAACTTTTAGATCGTCGCCGGATATGCGTAAGAATTTACAGTGCACTTACTGACTCAGCCCAGCAATAAATATACACTAAACAAGTAATTTCGTTGGCAAAAGTGCGATGGAATCAATTGAGACGTGTGTCGGCCGATTCGCGTGCAGCAAATTGGTAAATCCTGAACTCGATCGATCAGACGTGAAATGACCCAACAGAGGAAGAGTGTGTATACTATAATCACTGCCTTGCCTGACGTAATTGCGTGCATCGCAGTATACAAGCGTATAATAACGTACGGGTGCGAATTTCGAGCAGATTTATCCGACGACGTAAACGCGTTCGGAGGCGAATAAATCGATTGCTTTGCGTTCGACAAACAATAGATGAAATAAAAACGATCGCATGAAATTTGGAAGGGAGAACAAAAATGAACCACCAATCGATCGCTGTTTTTCCTGACAATACTTCTCCGCGAAGTAGCATTATTTTTTATTCACGTGACCGACGTTGTCGAGCGATGGCTACTGAAACGCAGTTGTAAATCGAGCGGACAGAGCCGGGTATAGGAGGCAATTTATTTTCTACGGGTTTCTATATAAATACGTCACCGATGATTTGTGGGCGGACAGAGTTGTCCCAATGACATGTGGGCCAGTTGCGTAATGATGTTAAATAATCAATTTAGTGATATGGAGTAGCAAACCCGCAGTGTTCCGCAAAACACGCGTTGCGCTGATCCAATGGGTCTCGAATAGAACGAGAGGATTCGTCTTTCTCATCCAGAAAGCGAGAACCGACTGTGCAGACAACTCTGATCTTGTTACTCTTCTAATGAAACAGCATCGCTGTACAAAAAGTTGCTCACTGCGTCGCGAGAACGTACGTTAGAATCAAAAGTGATAGAATCAAATTTTGAAACCTTGCTGAAGGATTTGAAAATTATTAGTAGTTCTACCTGTCCCTACACTATAGGAGATTTATTGCCAGCTTGGGACACGACGTTCTACTATATGAAGAAAGCAGGATAGATGGTCTGTTACCTCTATGTATGCGTGACGTTCTCTGTCCCTGAGGCTGATTTAGTATGCTCCCAGGGCAAAGATTGATGTCACGGTACAGCAAATGTCTAAATTTTGACGACTATACAGACTAGTAGTGAAAGATTGTATAGCACTAAATATAAGGTTATCCAAATTGGCATCTTCAGATTCGGATAGAACGCGGATTACTCATCGTAGGACTTTGCATTTAAATAAGAAAACCAGACAGATCTCAGATAATCTGTATTTTCTATCGATCTGAAGACGCGAGACTCGTTTGAATAACGTTATACTTAAACAAATTCTTTGTACATTTTTGCATGTGCACTCGGTTGTCACTTCCTACACGGTCCTCGTGTCAGTTCATGGAATATTCATCGAGCCGGCGTATAGAACGCTTGTGTATCGTAATTTTCATCGTCGGACGAGCGAACGGTTCATGAACAATGATCGCACGAGGATAAAAGAATAATTTTCGGCTTGAAAATCCTCTCGTTCGCCGTGGTACAGCACATCTTTCGAAACCCCTGTAAGCAAATTTCGTTCCCACAACGTAGAGTTTGTAACAAGGACATGAATAAAATTATTCCGTTTGTACACAGAGAAAGAGAGCGAGTGAGTGAGCGAGTCGAATGCGAGAGAAAGGGTGAAACAGAAAAGTGTGCGTGCGTGCGTGCGTGCGTGCGTGCGTGCGTGCGTGCGTGCGTGCGTGCGCGCGCGCGCGCGCGCGCGCGTGTGTGTGTGTGTGTGTGTGTGTGTGTGAGCGGGAGAGAGAGAGACCGACACACAACAAACACATAAATAAACAGTTTCTCTTGTATAAATTATAAATTGATGGAATTACGTTCTCATAAACTGTGAAATTATGTACACGAAAGAAAAATGTATCGAGTTATTTAAGCATGTATCTCATCTCCTCTGGCGTGCAGAACGGAGCGACCGTGATTTCAGCGGGACGTGTGAACATATTCCCGGCGGATAAGAACGGTTACAGCGATTGTCCTTTGTGCGAGGTTTCAGATTTCTAATTGCCAGCCGTTCGTTCCGGCGAAGGGTTTTTGGGAATTCTTTCGTATCAAATGCGTGCGGATACGCCGCGATTTCGCAACGTTCACGCGCGCAATCTCCCTCGATTTCTTCATGGTTTGGGAATACTCTGGAGCCATCCGAGGCGAGAGGCTCGCGCAATCACGGTCGGGTGCCAAAGTGGACATTAGGGAGCGAAATGGTCGTCTAAGTATACCCTGTTGGATGAGCTTTTACTCCAACTGGCAGATTCACGCGAATAACAGATTGTATAAGTATCGAAGATAATGGGTAAGTTCGTTGTTGTTCGGATAGGTTGTGGCGCGGACAGGTTCTGCTCGTATCACGTGAAATGGTTGACTTCACACTTTCAGTCACGACGATGATTAACGAAATTTTTTCGCGATCGTATTATTAATACGATGATTTGTCTTTTTTATCTTTTGAGACACCATTCGCCATTTCTATTTGCAGGTATTCGAAACGTCAGATTCAGATGTTTGAAAAATTACATCTTGTTGGATTCATTTATTACTGATTATTATTATTACCTTTGCTCACCATTATTGCTGAGACTGTTTAACGCTCGAACGGTGGACCTCTTTAACAGAAATATAACCGAGTATGCTTAGGATTATTTATAATTTTATTCATAAGATCTATTTTGTTTGTTTCTTATCCTATTGGTCGCACTCGGTCGAACGACAACGATTTTGTCGTGGTGTGACATCTAATCAGGACATAGTGTTAGACGCAAGGATGTCGGAAGGACAGTTGAGAATTGTATTGTATATACAGATCGGTGACGGAGTAAGTAGTAGCGGGAAAAATTTTCTGGCGATCGTCGGAGGTAGTCGTTACATTACCCCTCTGCCAGTGATTAACTATATCTAGATGATATTCTTATCCTCGATGTTTGACGTCAGACTCGAGGGGATGCATGCAGGTCGCGTGATCCATTCGATGACGATATCGGTGTTTGCCAAAGCTGCTTTTGCATTTTGTTGCCGTAGGAACTCCGTCGTGTGTCGTTCTTCGTGTTGTTGCGCGTTTGATGGCGAGGCGTCGCGACGCAGCGCTTCGTTATTAGGAACGCCTTACTCGGACAGTCGTCGTTGTGAGACAGTGAGTCATCTTCTAGCCTTTTTCGAGCTGTAGATACTGCTGTCCTTGCATAGCTGTTTGAACCAGACGTGGAAAATGACGTGTTGATCTTTCATGAGTCCGTTGACGTCGTTGTAGGTCACGTGCTCTTGGGTACCAGCGTCTGCAGCAGATTGACGGCGATGGCCACACTAGGAGAGGGATTACGTAATCTCGTTGTTCGTTGTCGGAAAAGCATTCGTTATCACCTCCCCTCCAAGTCGCATAACAGCCGGAAGTTCGATGCCGGCATCCCCTTGTTGATAAGATAATCAAAATTAACCCTCGCACGGTGGATGGTTTATGATTGCAAGCGCCGGACTCAGGGTCTATCCAGACCCAAGTCTGAATTTCATTACTTAGTATTTGAACATACAGGGTTTTATTGATTGACGACGATTTGCTTTATATTGTTTTTAAATTATTTATTATTCTTTATTATTATAGGTAATTTATAAAATACTATTTTTTCATTGCATGTTTATTGCATATATGTACAAATCTGACGGTTTTCGCGTTCCTGCGTATATTTATTATCATTACCGATATACAGACTGCATTTTCCACATTTCCGATGACTAGTACAGGATTCGACCGGTAGTTTCAATAGAATGTATAACACGAGATTCAACCACTGTCTCCATATTTTCAAAAGTAACAGTACGTTGGTTTATATTATTTTTATGCGACACACAACGATTGCTGCGTTACGGAGTGTGGGGTAGAATAAGATAACCGCGATGGTAGCCGCAACTGCATTTCGCGATATACATAAACATATACATTGTATGGGTCCTCATGGACCCTGAATCCGCCAGGTAAGGGTTAGAATAGTGTGATCTCGAGACCACGTTGGTGATCGTCGTCAGCCTAGTTCTGAACCAGTAAACGAGACCAATAAGAGCCTTTTCACACGTATCCAACACCGGGAATCTGACGCCGGATACGTTTGTCTTTAGTCGTCTTCACACGTTTTTCGAATGGTAACCGGTCCGCTCGATTAAATGCGATACATGCAAAGCGAAAGCAGTGCTATCTGGTATGTTTGCCATGGAACATAAACACATCCTTGCTTCGTGGCTCATAAATCAAATACGACGTAACAAGAAAATGCAACAAACACATTGGGTGCACCCCATCAATATAAAAAGGGAACAATTTGGAGCGTTTTACACGTTATTCGAGGATCTACGAAAAGAGAGAGAAAAGTTTTTCAATTACTTTCGTGTTGGTTTTCTCGTTCGATGAATTATACAACAAACCGCAGAATACCCTACAACATCAAAATACTTTTACTACTGCCGGATAGCTGACGGATAAGAGCTCGCATTGAATTTCGTATACTTCGACGTGTTCGATGCTATGTATCCGGCGTCCGGTATTGGGCACTTGCCAAGGTTTTGTCCAGCAGTAACTCAGTGTCTAGACTTGAAAAAAAAACGTATGAATTCTCTTATAATTTCTTAGATATCTAATACCTACTATGAAACACCTCCCAACTGTGACTCGTTCTTAAAATAGAAGCATGATATAATAAAAGATAGATAGAGCGTATGAAAGTGATGTAAAAATTCTACCCATATCTTTGAACATTGTTCTTTATGAATTCACTCACGTAAATGCTTTCATGTGACAATCAGTTGTAAAAAATGTTTATTCGAATACGTTTATTCAAATTTTTTTATTGTCCCGATTTGTGAAATAGTTGTCATCCGTGTCTCGTATTCAATGTTCCTATTTGGAACCAGTATTTGAAACACGGTGTTGTATAATAGGTACACGTTTGTTCTCTACTATTTTATTCTTATTACTTTTAATTCGCACTAAATAGACATTTCAAAGTTTATTAAGTTATGCGGAAACATCGATCTGTCGAACAGTAGAATAAATCTTCAATGGCAACTTTTAAGTTGTAATAAAATCGATGATAATCTTATACAGGTAGCCCTCCTACAACACGGTATCTTATAACACGGTTTCGCTCTAACACGATAAGAAGATTTTAAAAACCTTTGTACAGCCGCGGCGAGGTTTGCCGTATTAAAGATACAATATTGCCACTGAGATGTATCCATTTCTACCTCCGTGAGTGTTGCGGAAATTATTTCTTTTGATCTCCATGGCCTGAAAACAAGTGTCTCACGCTGCTGGTCTGCAGTCTGCGTCGAGCCACGGTGCGTTAAAGAATAACTTTTTTGTCTTTATTAAATTAGAGTTGCGTGAAATTAAAATAATTTTTTGTTTTTTTTTTGTTTTGTATTGTACATACATTTATAGTCTTAATAAAAATTAAGTTGTTTATGTAGAATTAACAAAAAAATTGATTTTAATAAGTTTTCGGAACGTAACCCCCTTTTTGTACTGGCTCTGGGTCTCATACAACACGGTTTCACACAACACGGCATTTTCTAGGAACCTATATATTATAAGACGCATCTGACACCGAATAGTTTTATCCAGCACGTGTGAAAATACTGCAAGTTGCCAACATTTTGCATATGATTTCCTAATCTAGATCTTCTCTTGAGCAATAGTGTTTTCCAAATTTTCCAAATTGTACTCGCCAATAGCTGCCTTGAATATGTTCAACTTATGGGTTACGCATACAGCGGTTTTGTTGATATCCTTAATTAAGACAACAATATAAACCAATGCTACTGCTGCATTAATAGCCCTACATAGTCATAGTAGCCAAAGATGGCATCCTCGTCCAACTGAACCCAACAATTAGCAACGTCTCCGCGTAAAGTTCACTCAAAACTTTGTAGATCAACATATGTGTACTACACGACTACGCGAATATTTCGCTTATTTTTGGTACAAACATCAGAGCAAGATATCATTAATGTTTGTATAGGAGTTTGTGCAAAAGAATTCGAGAAGTCTTTTCTTGTACTTGAGTTTATTTTCACTAGCCGCTGATAAGTTTAATCTTTGACGCGTCGGTCGCAAGAGTCGCTATATCGTCTTTCCGGTCATCGAATGAAAATTTGTTTCTGTTCTTAAGTCTATGATTTTCGCTAATTGGTCAGTGTTGTGTAGCTTGCTGATCAATCGGTGTCACATCTTTTTCTAGTAATTTGTTTGCGATTACGGATTTTTGACCGCTTAACAGGATTTTCTCCATGTCTCCTCAGCGAGTGACGCCAGGCGCTTGATATTAACGGAAGATTCTAAAGAACGGGAAACATGCTTTGTCTACAATACTAATTTATATGTGCTGGAACGCTTCTTTAAAAAACAGCTTCGCTGTCGCCCTCATCATCGAACACTTGCGCGACAATCATTCATCGTTTCATGCATCGGTAGCCGCCACAGAACATTTTAAGTAATGATCTGAAACTAGATAGTCAATTAAAAATATTTACGCTCTGAGTTCAAATGAGCTTGAGTTCCACCGTTCGAGTGTTAATAAAACTAGTTCGATTCCACTATAATATTGTGTATAGTTAAGAGATCAGTCATTTCATGCTTAATCAAAATCCATAGAATTTTATCAAGAGATTTTATCGATATCAAAAGCAACATTCTAATTTCCCACTTTCTTCTTTCATTTCAATTGTTATTAGATTACCGATTCAAAATGACGTGCTTCATGGGGTCGAAAGGATACGGTAGAGCTAACCTTGTAATTTTTAATTGCGATCTCTTCGATATCCTTATTTGGTACAGCTTTTTATCCAAACAATGCTCAACTCTGTTCTCAACTAGCAACTTCCTACCAATTCCTTTCCCCCTTTGTATGTCACTCGAGAAGCTTCCGTCTTGCGCAACACTTGTGTCATGTATCCAGCTTACTTTCTTTCGAACTCTATTTAACACGTCGCTTTACATTGAATCCTTTTCGATCGCTTTAAACGTCAGAACTGCCAAAAATACCGAACTTATTCCTTCAAACATTATAACAGTAGAACCACGAAATATGCAAAAGTATAATTTCGTAAATTCCGCAGAAAAGTAACGTTTTTCGTCGTCACAGTTGTCACACGCGTATCGTTCGAATAGTTCGTACCTCTCGATTCTCTGAATTTTCGAGTGAATGCTAATTACGGTTATGCGAGCATTTGGGTTCAGAAAGTTACACGATCAACCCGACCCGTCACGAAATCCTCTCGAAAAACTTTCTCGAGAAAACTTTCGAAATCCTCGAGCACTAGATTAACCCTCCGCCTTATCGTTAGAATGTTTATTAAAATCTGTCTTATCAATATTACTTTTTCGGGGCTCCCTCACCACGAGAACAAACGCTATTTCTTTCTCCTACGAAATAATTAGCAGCGATGCAGCCGTGGCGAATGCAATCACGCGAAGGATCATAAGCCAAAGGGTTAATTTCTATGGGTGACACAGCGCGTCGGGGTTGTGATTGAGGATGCTGGAAGCGCGGGAAAAGTAATTAACAGAGGAGGTGTAGTCTTTCGGAACGGGGCTCCAGGGACGCGGAAAAGCACAGAGAAAAAGAACGCTGCTGTTACTTTCTCGAAACAAGTGTAACAAATGCCACAGAGTACTCGATTTGCCAAAAACCACCGACGAAGTTCGTATCTTTGATAACGACATGTTATTTAATTACAAATAGTTCTGCCTTAGGAATTTCCTGGTCTGTAGAGTCCGATTTTTGCGTGTTTTTTTTGCTACGATACAAAACCATCTTTGTAAAATTATATTTATAGACGAAATTGAGTTTAGGGATACTCATTTAAACGCACTCTTCAAACTCAACAGTGAAACAGTTGTTGCTAATAAAAGTGACTAATATGTCGCGATTTTGATACCAGAATATCGTAAAAGAATGCATGGCTTTACCATACACGCTATTGCAGAATGATCTGCCGTGCAAAATAAAAGCCAGAAATTAGATGAGAATTCTTCCATCGATACCGCGTTTTTTCCAATGATCAATGCTGAAACATCAAGCGTTAATGCAGTTTGAGCAAAGACTTGCTTCGCACAATTTTGTTTACATTTCCCGGCAAATTGGTCGCCGCGGGATCTGTGAGGAATCGATGAAAGGGGGCTCTTCCCGAGAAGAGAAAAACGGTCAAAGATGGGGGTCCGCGCAGGTGGAGGTCACAGGACTTGGGACAAAGGAAGTCCAGGACCCATCGACGTGGAAACCGAAGACGAAACGGCTGCTACGCATTTCTCCTAGCAGAAACTGTCTCTCGGGAGAAACGAAGGAGAAAGAGAAAGCACCGGAGATAGCATCGGGTCACATAGAAGGAAGATGACCAGACCAGACGGAGCGTCGTGAGAGGGTTACGTGAAAAAATTTCGCGAGGGAGATAGAGAGAGGAAGAATCGTCGAAACAGAAAGGGGACGCGGATAGAGGATGGCCGAGGGGAGGACGACGAAGGTGAGAGTGGGTGTGAGGATAGTAAAAGGTAAGCAGCGCGTGAAGTGCGTGCGCTGGTGGCGGCTAGGATCGCCCGATGCACCTACCACGCGGTTAGGGGGCTATCGCAAGGGGTTAGGGGACAGGGGCAGCGACGGCAGGCTGAGAGGAGCGGTTTAACATCAGAGGGAGGATCAAGCAGAACGAGGAAGCGAGAAAGCGAGGAAGTGAGCGGGTATGTGGACAGGAAGAGGAGAAGACGATCCGCCCGTGAATGGGAGAGAGGGACAAAGGTAGCGGAGCCATGATAGTCTGATAGACGAGGAGGCGAGGATCGAGAGATCCTTGCGCGGCTATGAGGTTTACATGCCTAGCCGACGGCTCCTCAGTATCGTCGTACGTCTCATTCGCGACGCGACGCGACGCAACACGACGCCGGCCCTTCGACTTTTGTCTCTCCTCCTGGCTCGTTATCCTCTATCTTTCTCTCGCTTTCTCGTTCTCTCTCTCTCTCTCTCTCTCTCTCTCACACTCCCTGTCATACTCTCTCTCTCTCTCTCTTCCTCTATCTCTATCTGATGCGCCGGTGCTTACCCGCCGGTACCCTGTGTGCTCCTCTTGCACCTGTGCAACACACGTTCCGTGCGCCGGCCACGGGTTCACGCGGTCAGTGATACGTTAGAGCACTCAGAGCTTCCTCCGACGGTCACGGGTGATGTGCGAATTTTTGTATTGTTAAGCCAGCGAGAAACACGAGGAAGTTCGGGGTGGCGAGCCGATCCTGCGGTCTACATCTTTACTATCCACGTATGTATTCTATTTACCGATTTTTCCCAACCGACCTTGCGCCACCGGCAACCGACCAAAATGCTGGCTAATCAAGTGGATTCGAATACTTCGTTCGAATGGGTGTTGGGAGAATCGCCAGCCCGTTCGCTGACCGGCGAATGATCAAACTGGGATTTGCTGGCCGACAATCCAAGCACGTCCCTCGATTTTCACACGGTCTTCGCGGGTGGTACCAATTTGCGCGTCGTCTAGTTTTTCTTTTAAAGCAGGCTCATTCTATCCGTTTTTATTTAAAACCGATGGATGGATCGCGTCGTTGTGCGTTTCATAAGCATTGCTTTCAAACGCCTGACAGCGAGCAACGATTTTTCTGTTTATAGTCGAACGCGGATCGTTCGTTTAACGCGCGATTCTCAGTGATATATGATTTCCGACAGTGACAACAAGGGACGGATTCTGGGTATCGACAGGACGGACTGTCATACTTGATGCGAACAGATTATTTTGTAATTTCATGTGTACAGTGGATTGATGATCAGTCTTCCTTCGACACGGTTTCATCGATCTCGATTGTTCATTCGTTTGGTTTTTAGAATGTTTTGTTCTTGGTTCGACATAGATCTCAGTAAAGTGTAAGTCAGGATTAAGAAATGTATTGTGTATATATCATAAGAGTGTTATGTATGATATTGACCAGAAAGCATATATGTAGCGGATAGCGCGGCATGTTCCTTGATTGTGTTCGGCGTCTCTCGAAGCGCACAAGACAATTTTTTGGAATTTGAATGCATTGACGTCGTGAGCATTGAATCTTATAGAGAGTCTCGAACAAATGTACCTCCGAATTATAAGAATATATAAACAATAGAAAACTGTTGCCTTCTTCTTGATTTCTTCTCTTTTTCCTCCATCAGTTTTCTCTAAGGACGGCGACGGGGATTAAAAGCTTCGTTATTCCATAAAGAAAGATTAAAACAAACTTTCTTAAGACGGGAAACTGTAAAGTTCTCCCCTGCAACTTCCCAGCGATAATTGCGGGAAAATTGCAACCGACGCATCTATTACAGTCACCCTCGGTTATGCAAGTCGTATTCGTATGCAAAAGTTCTTTTGGTAGTTCGATCTGAAATTATCTGTCAAACGACTAACCGATAAATCACAGGCTCTTCTGGCTTTTCAAAGACGAGCGAGTGCTCTGCTTTGAGGATGCTTTAATACTTTTATTGCTATGATATTTGTTGGAAGAGAGGTTGATAAAAGGTAGATAAATACTTGCTGCAATGATGTTTTTAACACTTAAATGGTTTTTTATGAATTCATCTACGAAATACAATTTTGGATAAACACACCGAGTTTAAAGATTTAACGTCCAAAAAAAATTCAACTTTTGTTCAGTACTCTTTTAGAGTCCATTAGCTCTTAATTTTCAAATTAATCAAATAGAAAATGGTCTTTTATGAATTCATTTATGAAATACAATTTTGAAAGAATATTCCGAATCTGAAAATCGAACTTCCAAAAAAGAATTCAATTTTAGTTCTATATTTTTGTAGAACCCATGAACCGTTGTTTTTTAGTTGAATGGAATTAAAAAGGATCTTTTGTGAATTCATTTGTGCAGTATAATTTTTTATAAACATCGTGCATTAAAAGATCGAAGAATTCGAAAAGAATTCGCTTTTGTTCGAATATCTCGTTGCAATGGAAACTATTTTTTTCTGAATTAATTTCTAAATATCCTGAACGTAGTTGTCGTAATTTCAGAAAAGAGTGAAATTTTAAATGATTTCGGAATCGAAGAATCGTTGACCCATATTCGCGAATACAGCAAGTATGTCGTAAACAGCAGTTTAGGCATTAAAACAATATGACTCACGGCGTACAATATAATTATGAGTGTGATTAATTAAACTTAAAGAAAACGAGGTTCCCATGGTCGACATTGCGTTGCATCTCACGAAACGAGAAACACAGTTCGTTTGGGCCGCGTCTCGGCAACGTGTCACACACGTCAGCGTCCATAAATCCGCAACCCGCACGCTTCCGAGTTCCGGTTTCCACGCATAAAACTGAAACCATTTTTCTGTAGCCTGGTAGCTTCTTCCCTCGTGCCCATTTTTTCTCTTTCCTCGTCTGTGCTCGCATTATCTCGCGCCGGAGAAAGTGCTGTTACAGATTAATAACGTAAGATGCATTACCGTGCTCGCCGCGTATAGGGTGAATTAGCATTCGAAGACGTAACATTTTACGTTCCTGAGAAATTAGGGGGATCCGTTGTCTGAGGATTACGTAGAAAACATCATACTCTCCCGGTGAGAAAACGAGGAATCGTTGAACTGGAATAGTAAGCACCTTGAACGGCGATAGTGCTCCTTAAAATCTGCCTAATTGAAGTTAACCACGGGCTTATGCTGAACCCGATCATAGAAATGGTCCGCAGGTTTTCCCATTCAACTGAACTATAAGCTATCCACAAAGTTCCCAAATATTCTACCTATTTTTCTGTATAATTTTTTCATTAAACGGGTGGGATAGCTGGAAGCAAGGTTAACGCTTTATAAACATTTTCCACCAAGTTCTGGATAAGCTCTTCCATGAATGCTAAATTGTAAATTGATCACGAAAGTTGCAGGATGAAGAGTGAAATGTTATTGAGGATAATGGCTACTTACTGAAGGCGGTATTACTTTTTATGACGACCCACTAAAGTTATTAGAACGCAATTACCAATTTTCTTTTATTCTGGGACACGTAATGACTGTAATGCCTCGTTTTAATTATTCTTAAGAAAGTGAATCGCGTATCTCTTCCTTTATCTCTAACTAGACATCCACTTTATATAACAGTTAATATTTCGAAATATGATAATTAACCGGGTTTGGATCACCATTATCTTATAGCAAGTAAATTGAAATCGCTATTTTAATATTTGACTTTGATAATTTTAAGCAACACGATGTAAAGTCTTCGACAATGTTAACTGTTACTTGCGACGCTAAGTCTGCTTAATTTTGATTGTCGCTACATTTCCTAATTCTCTTTACTAAGCAAATTGCCATCGTTATGATGAATGATTAGTTCCAATAAAATTTTAAGCACTTTCATATTTTGAAATGTTTTTAGATTAACTTATTTGTTAAGCCTTTATGATTCGAGTTTTTTTAAATTTGCATGAAAGTGTTACATACTGTAAAACCAGTACACAATAATGTCTATTATAATAATTGACTAAATTAATATAATGAATTCGCAATTTAAAAAAAAATTGAATATACTCTCATATGTGAAGTAGAAGTTAAGAACCACGATGTACAAAGGTTTAACTTTGGTTCAAAGAAGAAACAACAGAACAATGTTGTTTAGCCACATTGTGGCTGAAAAAGCGATTAGATTAAAAAGCAGGATAAATCAATATGCAAGTTCAATGTTACATTGAGCTACAAAGGGTTAATGAATTGCGTACTTTACGTATTCATGACAAAAATTCATTAATTCTATTTATCTATTGTTCTTTTTGTAACCGGCACAGAAAACGATAGCTTTTGTAAAAATACACTGCCTACAAGATGTTTCGTATCCTTCTATTAAAACAACAATTTTCTGAACTGTACTTAAATGTTCACGGCAGACCTCTCAAGCGTTTAATCAAACATCTCGCCCGAGGGGTAGTTATTTATAGAGAGGCGAAAATACTTAATACGCCGCGCCGGTGGTAACAAAATAATTATGTACCGTTAAAATTCAAACAAAATAGCATTTTATACGCGGAGAAACGACTTTCGAGGACCGTGACTCGTTATTTCGGCGCAAGGTTTAGCCGGTTAATTATCGCGACGCGGCAAATGGACCGAAACCAAAAAAAGCCACCATTGTTTTTGCGTACGCGATCTCAGCCATTACGCCCAATTTCTTCCAGTTCATTACCGAGTCGCTAATGATAAGCATCTAGAAATTTCCGCTCTTCCTGATAATTACAATAAAAAAAAAGAAGAAGAAGGAGCTGGAAAGAAGAGAGCTTACAAAGTTTCTGCGCATATTCAACGAGCAAACTTGCGCAAAATATTGAATTATAGGATAACATCTCGACGGCTGATCTTCTCATGCTCGGGCCGCGTCGGGTTGTCGAACAATGTCATAATTACGTGTGCCGAAAGAGAATTGACACCGTCGTGCGGCAGTTAAAAGGAAAAAGAAGAAGAAGAAGCGTGTTGCCGCTGCGTGTCATTCCGGTCGGTTGTCTTTTTTCGGTCATCACAAATATTTCACAAGCAGGCCGGGGTGAATTACACTCATTACTTTATGATTAAGCCCCGGTAATGGATAATCGCAGCGGGGGAGTGCGATATCATCGCGAAAAAGTCCTTTCTGAAAGTCCCTGGCGTGTGTACCGGTAGCACGTGTGCTTGTTAATTTCACTTATGTCATAGCCTCTCCTGCTACTAGGCACGATCACCCTTCCTCCCTCTCCTCCTTCTCTTCTTCTTCTACTGATGTTACCTGGCTGTTGTCTCCTCTTGTCTTGCTGCGGCCGACACGCGAGAAAACCGCCGCCGTGGAGGACAATCAGCGTTTCACCGGGTCTGAAAGGGAGGTCGTGGAGTCACAGCCGCATGTGTGAAACTAGGCGAGTGTCCTGTGAGGTCGTAGGTAGAGTGCGACGCGCGGCACACCGACGAGTCCACTCGTCTGTGCGCGTTCTCTTGGCTGTGTTCTGCTCGCCAACGCGCCGCGGCGAAAGTGGGCCCGTCTTCCGGATCAACGCCTGCTCGATAAATCGTACGAGCCGGTCGCTCCGCTTCCGTCTCGCGTAATGATGCGCAATACACGTAATTAAACGCGTTCAATCGATTCGCAAAATCTCTCCAACGCTGGCTAAATCTTCGTCGCAGCGCCGCTACGGATAATTAATCCGCCGGGCGTTGTATTATATTTCCCGATGGTAATCGAATTACTGGGGCAACTAAATTGTGTTCGAGATTTTTACTCAGAATATCCGAATATTACTCAAACTATTCTGTTGGCTTGAAAATATGTTAATATTATTGTTATTTCATTTATTAATTAGGCATCTTCCAACACTATAAATGATACGAGTAATACGATTACTTTTACGACAATGTTGATTAGCACTTCTTCATCCTTAATAGTTTACCTGATCAAACGAGATAATTTTTGTTTCTCGTACAGTGGCTGAAATAACGACAGATTCATCTCATATTTGTGATACATCAGCGTGTTTTACGTAACATTTCTATGTTAAATCCGGTTGCAAAGTTTACCGTTTCAGAATTTTGAAAAAGAATCATCGAGTTATCAAACAATTTCAACGAAAAATCACGATTTCTTTAGTTTTCGTTAGTTTGATCTGTTAATAACAAAAAAAAAAAACAGAAATGCTACGTAAAACACGCATATCTTTATTTACTTTTCTATATTTTGATTTTGATAACAGTGGAATCAAATTTTGTTTCGATTTAAAAGGAATCGATGGTATGCATAATTAGTAGATTATTATAGTGAGTTTAAGACAAGGGTTTAACACTTTAATCTCAATTTTTAAAGACGGGCGTGGATGTAAGCGCTTGTCAAGAATTCTAGTTTTCAGATATGTGTTAGTGGATAGAAAACTCTTGGTTTAATCGACATAGTATTCGGTAAATGCCGAACTTTGATGTATTTACCATTTTTCTTATGCTTCAAAGCTTGGATCGAAATGAAATTGTTATTATTATCTTTTTATTATATATAATCGATAGATTTTGGTCATGTTTTAGTGTGTATTGTAACGTTAGTCTAAACACCCGCGCACTTGTCCCGATCACAGAGCCTTCCTTTGTTAGGGGTTCCCACGATCCGGTCATGTAGGCCCATCCTCCACCACCAAATTTCCACCAAAAATGGAGTATATAAGGGCCGCGATTTTCCCTCTACATCGGGGCAGTTTCCGATCAGCTCTTAGCGACGAAACACTGTGAGATTGAGTTTAATCCTCTTTCGAGCAATCTGGAGACCGAGTACGTATTACAAGGTTTCAAGCCCCCGCCGACTTGGTGCGAAAACCAGGAGCGTGTCTTAGGACGGTCGCGATTACACTTACACAACACTGTACATTTGTAATAGACCTTGGTTGTACATTATATTTAACTTTTACCAGTTAATCTTGTGTACCAAGTCAATCATTCCCATTTCCTAGTTCGAGACAGTTGTTGGTAAGATCCCACGAGGATACACCTTTGCCGCTCGAGGTGTATCTTCATTTAACTTTGCTTTTAAAGTTACGAGGTCAAGTATTAACCACACCTTCAATTTCCCAATCACCCTTATTCCTTATTGTGGCGACCCGTTGATGAAACAGGCTCCGGCAAGTCCACGCACCCCTTTCCTCCTCATTGTGGCGACCCGTTGATGAAACAGGCTCCGGCAAGTCCACGCAACCCTTTCCTCCCTATTGTGGCGACCCGTTGATGAAACAGGCTCCGGCAAGTCCACACAACCCTAATTATCCATAAAGATTACTTACCTCCCGGCCACGTGAGCTTACTTGGCCCCTCGGCTCATAACAGTATTTAATTTTTTGTTTTCGGTTTATTTAATTTTATTTCTCGTCGAATAGTCTCCATCCCATGCAACTATACAGCTACAATAAAGACATCTATTCTACTTCATCGCTTAAGCTTTCAAGATATGAAATTCCTTGTTCAACTATAATAATGCGGCCATCCTCCGTAAGCTGATCTCCAGACATTGCGAAAAATCGATGAGCACAGCAAATTATTTATTTATGCACTGGTTGCGTTTGTGAATTTCATTTGCGGACAGGTCTTCTCTTTTAGCTGCTTTTTGATCGTTAAATATAGTGGAGATGTAACTTATTATAATTCAGTGGGACGTAAATTTAATTGGGACGATTTCCACATGATTTATACTTTCTCCAACGATTGGCGAAGTATTTGTGTCTTAAAAAGGTATTTGAAAGTATATGATTTTCCATTTAAACTCTGATGATTTTGTAAAAATGAATCATGCAACAGTAACAATAAATAAACTTTAAAGCTCCACTTTTGCAATTCTTGTGCATTTTCTTCTGAGATATTTCTTCATGATTTGGCAAGTAGAATACTGAGGACATGTTTTTTCTTGAAAATGTTTCAAACTGAAACAGCTTTAAAAATAGTAAACAATGTTTTCATCGATTGAATCTATCATAGATTTGAAGATTAAGAATTCCATTGTACAGCGATATCCTAAAACTAAATTGACGATATTTTTGGGTTATTTTATGAAATAATAATGACGAACAAGTTCAGTAACGTCTGGGGTCTTATAGGAATCGATAATATATCATATTATCCTCATTTCTTACTGCTTAATTTCTATAAGAAAAATTGATAAATGTACTAATTGCTTTCTTGCTAGTAAACTGCTCAATGTAACAAAGACAGCAATCGTCCTCTACAAATTGTAATGAACAACGAATAATAATTCAAATAGTTGGAAAAATTGAATTCAATATCTTAAATTCAGTTTACTAAATGTAACGAAAAAAACAAGGCAACTAATTAAAATAGTTGGATAAATGAATTCAATATTTAGATTCAGTTTGCTAAAAATTTTCCCAGCCTCTCTCTCTTTCTTCAAATGGAGAGAAACGCGGTGAACATTCGTCGCAAAAATCAGCGGTTTGAATTACAAATTCTCGACTTCCGTTGGCAGAGATAGATCCCGGTGATCGGTTACCCAAGTGTTAATACAGTGTTCCACCAGCGTCTTTGCGAAAACGCCCGTAGGAATTTCGCCGGATTACATCGTGTCGAATATCCGCGTCTGAAAAATACAGTTCTCCTCGCCCACCGCACAGCTATTTATTATCGGCGGAAATTAGGAGCGTTGCGGGGAACCGCCTTTTTCTATGATTGTGAACGGTAATTACGGCGTTACTGTTTCAACATTCCTCCATCCGAGAGATGACAATTTTGTCGCGAAATTATACGCTAGAAATATTCGCTCCGGCAAATATTGCTGGTCGACGACCGCGACACGATTCTTCGGGAACATTGCATTAATAATAAAACGCGGTAATAAACGTCATTTTAGAGCTCGCAATACTCGTAAACTATTCATGCTCTGTCCCTCCACTTGATTCGATATCGGGAACCATCGCAGATCGAAACTGTAATATTTATCTGCCGAGGTATTAGCAATTCATCTATTATCTAATTAATGGTCCGTCGGGAATTATAATTCTGAGTTGATATTTAATCAGATTTACCTTTAAACTGTTATTCTAGAAATAATGCACACTGGTGCAACACTGATGAGTAGACTGTGAATTTTATGCATTTGTAGAAAAATGTGTAAGTGAAATATAAAACAGTGGATACATTAGAAAAATCTTAAAGTACCGGCATGTTGTTGCCAACCTACAGCAATTATTAGAACAGAAAATTTTGTATGTAAACCCTATTTGTTCAAACAGGCTACATATACAATATAAATATACAACTTTGTATTCAAATTATAAATCATACAACGACTATGGTAGATTAAATGCTTCCTAAATGCCACAAATCGAACCATGTGGTTCTTGTCCGTATCACATATTAACTAAACATTGAACGACTTAATATTTGGTCGAGCGATTTAAATTCACGCTTCTTTTTACCTTTTTATCAAACATTTAAGAAGTGAATATATATATATATATATATATATATATATATATATATATATATATATGTAATTATTTATTTTTAATTGCTTGGAATATAAACTTAAAATTAAAAAATTAAAAATATTAAATTAATTAAAAAATTCATCGTTATCGGTTGCAATGCAAGACAACGTATAAACGAACGAGGTGTAATAGCATTTTTATTGTCCTTTTCGTACGAATAATCCTTCATGTAATTATAAATCTCAGTTTCTCACGCCTTTCGACTGATAACTGTAAGAAATCTGGCGATTTTGTCTTTCAATGTTTATATGAAACATTGTTGAAATGTTTTTTAGATTCAGATAAGAAAACGAAGAAATACAAATTTTTCATTCTCTTTCATTAGCGCCACTAATTGAAGTTTCCGAAAACATTTTTTTATCCTTTTTCTAGTAAACTAGCCTTTCTAATATCTCGACAAAATTAAAATCGTTTCCCACAATTTCAGACAAGTTATTTTATTTTAAAAGGCGTTCGAATACTTTTGTGGCTTACTGCAAACATTGACTATTAGTTACAATTTCATAGGATATGAATACCGTGAAAGCAATGTTACAATAATTGTTACAATGAAATCTTCATTTAATACTACCTCACACAAACCAGATAATTATTTCTCATTTACCCCCTCGGATAATACGAAATACACTAAATATTCACACTTTCATAAAACTATAAACCGAAATAAGTTCTATGTAATCCTTTATAAGCCTTAATTGTTTATATAGGTTTAAAATAATTGATGTAATTTAAAGCTACTGAATATCAACCGCTCGGTATAAATCAACAGCGAATTTATATTTTTTAATAAAAGTGAATTTACTCTGATGTATAAAGTGAGATCTAATAATTAAGATGCAAAATCTTCTTGATGATAAAAGAGAAACAACAGAACTAAAAGTGAAGTTGAAAATAGTTATGGTGGAAATATTTATTATGAAACACTGCTCAATTGTAATCCTTATCTGAAACGGTAGCACAAGCAACACAATTAAAAATAGATAGGGCACATGAAAGTGGATGTAAAAATTCTGTCCCTATTTTTGAACATTATTCTGTATAAATTTACTTGCACAAACATTGTTACATAACAATCAGCTGTAAAAACGTGTTTATTTGAATACAGATGTTTGTAAGCAAGAACATGCTGTTCCTTTGGTATACTTCAATTTTTTTATTGCCCGATATTTGGGACATGGAGACGTGATACGAAAACAGTGTTCTTTTACTAGTTTATTCATATTCTTTTTTATTTATATTATATAAATCTAGAACAGTAATATTAATATCCAACAAATAAACTTTTCAGTTGTAATAAAATCGACGATTGTCTTATACCCCCTGATAAGTGTTTCATAATAGGTACTTTTACCATATGATATTAGTTTCGGTTTCCGAAACAGTTACGAAGAACCGAAAGTTTATGTTGCTTTCAATTTCGGTTCCTCAGAATTGATATAATATCTATTCTATAACTGTCATCTTTCACTACTAATTATTTTAGCTACAGGTTGTCAATAATGTGATCATTATCGTACGCATTTTCGACTTAACACTAAACGTACCGAGGTGGTCAGAACAACTGATTTCACAGTTGCTGAAATTATAAAAATTTTTTTTCACAGAAAATGATAGAATTTTCTTAATTTAATTTATGTATTGTATACAATAATGATTACAAAAGGTCTGAATAAATACTAAAGTCTTTCAATTGTTATAAAGCTAGTTAGTATTGCACACATATAAATTCCATAATTTTAGTAACTAAAAGAAGTACAATGAATTTATTATGTAAAATAGAACTATAATTGAAATGTGTAATCAAAACTTATACCCGAAAAATAACAGTTATAGAACTGGAACCGATATACCTTGTAATTACACTGCTGACTTTATGCATTTGTACAGTATTCAAACATGTAAAATTTAAAATGACAAGGACATTAAATGAAATTAAGAATACCAAGATATTAGCTTCAATGAGTTAAATTTATTGTATAAAGGGATAACTTTCTATTTGGTTCCAACTTCTTGGAACTAATACAGAAAACTTTTATCTTGCATAAAGATCCGCAGTCTACTTATAACATTTATGAGATCTTTTACGCTTCTTTGATAGTCAAAACTGATGGTTTGGAACATTGTCAGTATCACCTTTTCATTCGTTGATAAAAAGTTAACTAAAAAAGAACGTTTATTTCGTCGCTTCGAATCCTTGTGATTTAAAATGCAGTCTGCGTTTGACGCGCATTGAGCGAATGCATGACTGCAGGACGAGCGCAATAAAACAGGATCAATTGATCACTTAATAACTTGGTTCGTGTTTAAAGATACGAGTGTGACGTTAAGGAGCGTTTTATTGGTTTGGAATCGCGACCCGACGCCGCGCCGCGCCGGAGAATTCACGACTCGTCTCTCCACATGACTCAATATCGGTTCCCCGGTGTCGGTTCGCCGCTTTCTAAGATCTTCTGCCGTGGGGGAGAAGACGGTAATCAGATTCGTTCTGAAGATATCTCGACGATCTTCGTTCGCCGGTAAAGGCGTCGGTGAGTGGCCCCAAATGACCTTTCTTCTGCAGTCGGGATCGTAAACGCGGGCGGATTCTCCCTGCCGCTGGTAGGGTCAACGCGGACACGATACCACCACCGCCGTTGGTACCAAGACGAAGACGAAGACCAACGACAACGACGGTAGGAGGCCTCCGCTATACTTCCGCTTCTCTCCAACAGGCCTGTCTTCCCGTCGCCGTGACTACCATCCGAGAGTCCCGCACGCTCGTACATACATACGTGCATGTTTTGCTCGTACATACATATTCGCGAACAGGATGTTTCATAAGACGCTGCTCCATAACGATCGCGCGACCACCGTTTCCTGTACCGAAAATGTCTAGCGTGGATTCGGTTTCTCGAGTCCTATGCGCCGTTTCTGTCACTGGTTGTCAGCGTTGGCCACGATTGAGCAATGTTTAATGACAGTAATCATTTAGAATCGCTATTGAAATTTTTGTTTGTGATTGTGATTCTTCGGTGGCTGAGTGAGAGTCTCAGTGAGAATAATGCAAGTCATTGTTTTGAGAAATTAGAGGTGTTCGTGGATCGAATTTGAAAGTTAAGAAATATTACCTATCGTTAACATTTGAGTAAAATTTGATATTTTAATAAATATACGTCTCAATAAATTAAAAATACATATAGTGAAGTATATTTGTTTATATTTTATATAAATTTAATATTTCTAATATTAATTCTTTTATATAAATAAAAGAAAGTAATAGAAATAAATAATACACGAATAAAATAAAGACTATAAATTAGAAAATATAAAAAATATGAAATTAATATTCTCGTTGATATATTATCCTACATTAAGAAGGTTTGTTACATCCACAAATATGCATCTGTGTAATATGTGTGACACTAAGGACCTAGCCGATTAAGATGGTCAAAATTGTCATTAGAGGTTTTAGGGATCTTTTGAACTAGGTTTTGAAATTCATTCTTATTGTAATATACTCGAACAAACTCAATGTTACTAAGATGTCGAGAATGCACAAAAGTTATACTAATAGTTGCTATGGTAGATTTAAAATTTCTAGTTTCCGTTTCATTAGTAAATGTCTTTCATGACGTGGAAATTTTTGGGATTGATATACGATATTTAACGTGTTAAAAATGATCGACTTACACTCTTTTGATAATAGAGAATTAAGGGACTGCCGATTTTGCGGAATTCTGGGAAACACGATAGAATAGAAAATATATATCAAGAGAATTTGTGGATAGATTTTTAAGTTGAGTTTGTAAATAGTTGTCACATGTATAATATTTTTAATCGGCTGTTGATGCTCCACGATTGATATTTATAGACAGTAATTGATTTCTAATTTCGTCAATAAAATTAATTCTCTTCAACCTTAGAAGGAATCATGTTCGTCGGGATTACGTGCATCGGTATTTACGGGAAGTAGAAATGGCCGTTCATGAACAGACGCATTAGTCTGTTCCTCTTGAATAACTCGTACACTCGGCTAATTTTCACGTTCGATTTTCTCGTAAAGGAGATTTCAAATGAGAATAGATTATTCATGTTTTTCTTCAATACATTTCTTTAATACACAATTTCTAGTAGTTACATTTTCTACTTAATCTCTACATCAAATTTTCCAAAAAATTATCACAGTAGTAACCAATTTTGTTCTAGGAAGTAGCAACCCTTTGAAACTTCCAAATCCTATAATACTGGGTTTAGATAATTCTGTAATCAAAGAAATTGTTCCAAAGGAATTATGAGTTTTGAAGTGAAATTGTTTTAAGAGAAGATTCCAATAAATAAATTGCCAAAAATCGACATTTTCTCGTATAAATTAATACATTGCAGATAGTTCTAGATCACGATTCTAAGGATTAATGGGGCTACAGCTCATTAGAACATAGTGCGTTGCATTGATAATTATTTCCATCATAGCTTAAAACTTAATCAGTTTTTGTTGTGTAATTAAAACAATACCTAACGATTTTGCTTTATACTATGCTATTATATCTGAACAATGTATTCAAGTAACGAAATCATATGATTATTATTATCAAAGTATCCTCGGAATTTGTAATTGATGAAGTGCATTTGTTCGGGAAACGCATTCACAAAGTACGAATTTTGCTCGTCTATTGCATGTTCCCTGGTCGACTATTCATTCTAGATTTGCATTACAGATTTATGCATACGTGCGGGTATACATCAATTATTCAACTCCGGCGAAAGCATTTTGTTAATCCGCGTATAAACACCGCAAAGTTCGTAACAATTCCAACTTTCAAACAATTTAAAAACGGACGGACGACGAGGTTGTTCTCGTATAAAGGACTCGATAATTGCTAAAAAGAGCATGCGAATTTTAAAAGCTATCTCTTGCAACTTCTAACACATTACTCGTTTCATTGTGAGATTCAGTTACTTTCGTATGCCAAACATTCTCCAAGTTATTTATAATTCATTAATAGTTGAAAATTGTTGGCATGTTCTGTATTTCTAACTTTAGAAATATTCTACGGTGTTCTATGTAGTAATTAAAAGTTTCTGCATATAGAAAGTTCGCACGAGATTCGAGGTATTTCATTATTCGTCCATACTATGTTAAATCAATGCGGATTTTCGAAAGTATTTGTTCGAACAGCGAATCCGATGAAGAATAACGAAAAATACATTTTCAAATACTAAGACATTTAGGAAAACAATTTAGAATAATTATAATATTTCCGTTTAACGGAATAGGCTCGGAGATTTTTTCAATGTGTCGATTTTTGCACCTTAGTTTTTTGAGTTATATTTTTCATAAAACGATAAGCCTAACATATGAATTGTATTTAATTTCCTCGATCTTTAATGCAACAGTAATAATAAAAGGAAAATGTTGTAAATAAAATAGTTTATTAAGAATGAGAAGTGGAAATATAATATTTGCTTAACATTTATTCAAAGAGTAATGTGACATACTATAGAGCAATTGTTTCTGTTTATATCTATTTATATATTTATATCTATTTATGGACAATAAATAGTACAAGGATAAACGGAACATAGGAATTGCACTATGTCCTCCCATTCGCGGCATCCATTATGGATTTTTTTCTACTTACACGTACAAAGCCCCGCATCACCGGAAGTGACTGGTATTATCTAGATATAACTGCAAAAAAAAACATGGTGCCAAATAATTCAGTATGAAAGGATTATGGCACCAAAACTCAGTCACGAAAGGAACGACGACCAAGTTACAAGAACTCTCCCATAATGAATACAATGCTTTACGTAAGGTGGCACCTATACATGGGAAAAAGTTCAAAAAACATCACGCTTCTTCGGCGAAGTTCGTAATAACCGTAGCTCCCTTAAGAAATACAGGCGACGAGTAAAGCGTAAATCTTTTAAACAAATATTCAAGAACGACAAAACTTTTAATTGAGCAATAAATAATTTCCGAAGCAATCGAGTTTAAATTGAGCAACAAATCATTTTCCACAAGTTTGTCTATTTCGTTAACGTGTATGTATATCATTAAATTGAATACAATTGATAAATTAAATTTACTCGGAGATACAAATGATCTTTATTTCGTTTCTTATAACTTCGGCTATTATATTTCAATTGAACATGGCCGTATTTCTTTATTCACTAATTATTTCTTGTGAAATTGTTAATTTCTAGCTGAATTATAAGCAATTATAATTCCATCTAAGCTTCTGAAAATTAATTGTAGGTGTTTCTTCAGTGTCGATAGCTGTAAATCATTTCACGAACGTTGAACCTTTCGAACGGAGAGCCAAAGCAACCAATGTAGTGGAAGTTACTGCGTCCCAAGGCAAAAAAGTAATGAGAAATGGCGAACAGAATCGAGTTAATGGTAGCATTTACCTTCGTTGCTTTTAAATGGAAAGGGAAATTTCTTCTTCTAAATAACGGCGAAGTCGCCTGAAAAATGTCACGGATGATTCACGTAATTAACTTCGTTGCTGTTCGCCTCGATGAAGCTGAACGAATGATGGAGGGAAAAGATGGCGCACGATCCTTTGCATTCGTGCTCAGTCTTTATTATACATCAAAGTATTAGTAGTCTACGATCGCCCACAAACAGAGATTAGCAACGTTTTTAAATAAAACAATAATTTCTTTCAATAATTTGAACTTCAAATTACTGGACATTAAAAAAGAAAACGTACGAAAAATCGTTATCTGCATTAACACCGTGCACTCGAAGAATTTTCTCTGAACATTTACCAAAATCTTATTTTAACACTTTGATGACAGGGCTTGAGTCCGATTGGACCCAGAGTATGAATATTATTACTTCACTGTCCAGTTTCTGATTTGCTAATTTGGATATGCACAAATTTCATTAAGGTTTATAGAAAACGCTAATATGTCTGGAAAGAGTATCATGAAAAAACATGTTGATAAAATTATAAATGATCCTAAACAAATTCGATTAATATTTTCACCAAAAGGGTCCACTGTTTGAGCGTTCAAGAAAATATAAAGTAATAGAACGGTGGAAACAATTTGACCGTATGAATTTGATAAAAAATTGTAGTCATACAGATTTCATGAAAAAATTGTTAATTTTCAAAGTAGGATAAAATTATCAATAGTTTCCTTATATGTCCCTGCGAGGGAACAATCGATTGCAAATGATTGAAATCATCGTCGAAGGCATTTTCGTAGGATGAAGAAAGATCTGAATTCGCACGAAGAAAGTCCCCGAACGTTTCAAAACCGAAATAACGACGTTCGGCGTTTCATTGTGTCCTAATCAAATCATTAGGATTAGAAAAGTCGCCTGTGAATTCGAGCCGGTAAACGCTCGTGCAAGTTCGTTGCGAGACAGTCATTAAATGATTTCACCATCTTGATAAGATAATGGAGCACAGCGTTCCAGCCCGTGGTGGTCAGGACCGTTAGCCTAATGCAAGTTTTTAGCCCGGGATAATGATTACAGGGCAATCTTACGAATCGGAGATGGACGATGTTACAATAAAACGAAACGGAATTAGTGTTTCCATTTCGTCGGAATGACGGGTTCGGGTTTTCTTTTCATTCGCCAATGGAATTCCATCAACGAGAACTGCTGTTTAAAGCCGGCGAGGTTTCCAGCTGATCTTGTCGCTTCCACTTTCCCGATTCAGTCTCATTGGGAAAAGTAATTTGTTTCTCCCAACACGCAACACGACCACGATATTATCTACTGACTCGATTCATTTACTCATTGGATTGTTATCCTTACGCCGGTGCTTTCCTATCGATTTCTATCCAGTGAGGTCTACGATCGGAACGTGCATTGAAATGATGTAACCGAGCGCAACACGATCAGGACAAATTGTCGTGAAAACACTGCTTGTTCATTATCTGAATCATCTTTTCGAAGAGTTATTTGGACACTGAACCGACTGTCGCCGATCAAATGATGAGTTTCAGATTTATTATTTCGTTGAAAAGCGATTGTTGAGTTTCTTCTCTGATAATTTTGATCAGTTGTTAATGACAAGCACGCGGTTAATCTTTTCACTGCTTGAAATTTCATTCACTCTTATCGTTAGACTGTGGATTTTATGCATTTTTAACATATATGATTAGATCAGTAACAAAATTGTAAACATTAGAAGAATTTTAGAATTATGTACAACTAATTCAAATAATTAAAAGAGGAAGAACATTTTCATCTGACTTACATTTCTTACGTTAAATTCAAACAATTTTTATATTGCCTAAAAATCTGTATTTATTCATTGTAAATGCAACGAGTCTATTTGCGATGCAATATTTGTTACAAATCCGGATTACACATTTGATTAGATTTGATGTTTAATGCATTATTGGTTCTAGTGAAAGCGATATGAGTAACAGATTGTGTGAGGTCATATTTTCTATTTGTTCTATCAATTTATTGACTGATAAAGCGAATATCAAATGTGGGGTGTAATCGATAGCGTATTTTATGCAGTCATGATGTAAACCGGTAAATACAATAGGAAACAATGAAGATATTCAAAGAATTTAAAAATCCTCATTTATTAAAATTGTTTCGGGAAGAAACATATTTTTACTAAACAGAGCATATTTTCAATTTATATAAAAATCCATAATCTCTTAATCAAAATTTCAAATTTCTTTAACCTTTACGCCAACATTTAAATCCCTGGATTAGGAAATTCAGGAAATTTGTTTCGCAATCTTACCTCTGTTTTCTTTCTTCAAAGCATTAAAAAGCATTCTAGTACATTACTATTCTAGTTAACTATTTTTCCATTTCCTACGTAATGCACCATATTGCATTATTTTACTTTTGGTAGATAGACAATAGCATTCATCATTTAACCAAACTATCTTAAACTCTTCTGTTACCTCTGTCAGTAATTACAATTCACAATTCTGATCAATCATCTTTCAATAACGGGAGTAGCGGCATTAATTTTCGATATTCCTCGCGACGCGTTTGGTCCCATCGCTAAAGAGAAGACGAATACTATCCGAGTATAATTAGACTGTCGTAACCGGCGTGTTCTGGAGCGTTTCTTTCCGTTCCCTTCCCCTTACGTTCGTTAAAATTTTGCCCGGGCATCATCCAGATCAACGACGGCGAATTTTGCGGCCGACTTTCGCGTTCCATCTGTTCGGTTTCTAAGGACGACGTCGCGCCGCCGTGCGCCGCGCTCCGGGGCCGGGTGTCGTTCGAGAAACTAGAAGGTTACCGGTTACTCCTGAAATAATTGCCTCCTTTGAATTAGCATTACAAAAGAGGAAGGCGGTATACCTATGCGAGTACGCGCTCGTTAAGACGCCAAGTTTTGTTTCGCTATCTGCCGGCTATTGTTTCAACATCGCTATCCGCCAGGCCCGGTGCGGCAAGCTTCCCTTCTCCTGTTCGCAAAGTCTTCGGGTTCCGATATTACTGGAAATTCGAAATGTGTCCCTTATTACCGACACTCGGGAAAAATTCACACGCCGGACGACGCAGAAGTTGTTGCACCATTTTTTCCCTTCGAGAAATAGAGTGATTCACGAAACTATAGTGGTGTGCATAATTATAGACTCAATGTAACTTTCACATCGTTACTAATATCTAAACGCAAACTTGACAAAATATCGTATTTGTATATTTCTATTTTCTATTATTTCTAATACAGACATGTGCAAATATAATATTTTGTTAAGTTCTTTTTAAATGTATTGGGTGTTTCAGTTAAAGCAGACCACTTACAGTGCTGAGAATGATTATAAACTTAATGTAACTTCTACATTTTTATTGATATTAAAACAGAAACGAAAAAAGCTATATTTGAACATTTCTATTATCTATTAATTGTAATATAGGAATATACAAATATCGTGTTTTGTTAAGTTTTTGTTTAAATATCACAAAAAATGTAGAAGTTACTTTGAATCTATAATTATTCACACCAGTGTATTTGAACACCTTCTCAAACGGAATAACCTTTTTCAGACTGAACCAAGTGACTTGAATTTCTTTAAGATGTTAGAGGGACTAGTTCACTAGGCAATCAAATTTTGTTGGAATCACAAAAGAAATACAGAACTGTTTTCTTTACCTTCTTTTATCTAAGCCTGAAGCAAACAATTGTGTTATGAAATAAACATTGTGTTCTGTCGAAAAGATTCAAAAAACATCTTTCAATACGTTACTGTAGCACATTACATTGAATACACCTGTAATGTCTGATTATTACGATCTTTAAACTTTGAGGCCAAGGATATATAAAAGGTAATTTTCAATGAATCATTCAGTTGCAGGTATGAAATACATTGTTTTTTGAATACGAAATAATCATTAAAAGAATGAAAATTATGTTTTAATATTCTGAATTTATTAAATTCTTGAATTATGTGTTTAATTAACTTTTACCTAACGTTTCCCGAAAATGGCAAAACATGTCTCGAGAGTCATGAGCGAAACTAATTCTGAAGCATTTCTTCATATTATTACAGAAAATTTGCTGGTCTGTGAGTGCCTGTTTAACTTCGATTAATTTAGAACTTATTTCATTCAAATGATCGTCCGGAAGATAATTAGTACAAAGTTCGTATTTGCATTTTTGTTCTCGAACCGATATTCATGAAATGTTTCTTATAATTTTTCAGGCATTCCAGTTTAAGTTATGAAAAAATGTTTTCAATACAAATTCATAATTATGTAAATTAATCTTCAGACAAAGAACTGAGATGGTAAAAATTAGAACACATTTTTTTAGTAAATGAATTATAAAAATCACCTTAATTTTTGTATGCAAATGCATATTTGTTTACATCACTAATGTATTCTCATATTTTCTTCAAAAATGTATTGAAGGCCTTAAGTCGAAAACTGTATAGTTTAGTGGTTAGAATTTTTTTCCGAACGTCCATATACTTGAAACACCAATACCATGTCTCTGTATCAACCGATTCTGATGAATTTTTCAACATGCATCTAAGTTACCTAGATATACAAAATGCATTATTTAAATTCTTGTTTTAAAATTAGTTAAAAAAATTGTCGTTCGAAAAGTTGTTTCGTTTTTTCACGAGAAAATACAAAATGATTTCTTAATGTTTAGAGTAAAGAAAAACACTTTGTGATATTTTTCTTGCAGCTTTGAAATCTTATACTCGTAGAAGTCCTTTTTATTGGCAAAATACTGAATTAAGCGTTTTTTAAACATTCTTATAAAACGAAATTTTTTTGAAAAACGACGTAGCCTTCAAACGATCCAATATTTAAATCTGTATTCTAATATTAAATAAAAATGGTTAAGAAACAAAATTTCTTATATCTTTTGTCATTACAACAAAGTGCAGTTTGTTGACAAAATTAATTTACCCATAGTATAGAAAACTCCTAAAACTTTTATTTCTAAAATAAATTCAAATTATTTGATCCCATTTGGGAATACAATTTAATTGGGAGTACAATTTAAATATTTAAGTTCTAGTCATTGTAAACAAGAAAGAAGATAATATTTGAACACTAGAACTACTTGGCGACTCAAAATTATTTGTTGATGACTAGGCTGTGGATTTCTTTGTAAAATAAAAATTGTTTGTATCTTATAAATTGAAATTAATACATTGATATTCTTAGTTTCTTTGAGTCTCTTCACTGTTTTAAATTTCATCAACCAATTTTTCCCATAAATGCATAAAATCCGTAGTCTATTTATAATATTACTACTCGTATAATAAAACTTATTCGGTCGTTATTGTAAGTAATTATTTTGGCAGTCTACAATATAAGGTAAATTGTTTCAACACCAGAACTACCAAGACAGTCAAAATGATTAGAACCTGATTTTTCTTTTATAATTGCTGAAATTATAAAAATATTCCTATGAGAAATATTTTAATAAACCTCTTTGCTCAAGAATATACTATAATAGAAAGTCTATAAATCTAATATTTGTCATTGTTATGAAACAACATACATTGGTCGTTGTAAATAGTACTTGCTAGTCTATTTTTAATATTATAAGAATCTTTGTAGTTACAAGAATACATGTTTAAATGAGAATAATATTTTCTTGTTTCAATGAACCAAACATTTTACATCCGTCTTTTATTTTTAATCCTGTTGAAAAATAGTTAACATTCCAATGATATTGAAAAGAATATTTTCAACGTGGGTAAAACAAACAAAGGTAAAACAGATTACGAACGCGTATCTTCAAAGGGACACGACACCGTATCGTTTTAAGACACAAGTAGGAATCATTGCAATCAATTTCCTATACTTTTAGACACCGCCATTCGGATACGCCGACAGTAAAAAATGACTTCCCATTACCACTTTGGCAATTTCTCAGCGTTTAATATTACCAGGCCCCGCATCTTCTTTTAAATGTTTCAACTTCTGAGGATTGTTCGTTTGTAAATGTTTGCTCACGAATATGTATCTCTATAAATAAAAATCTGGACTCGTTAAAGCTGGCGATCTTAGTGACCATTCACGTGTATGCGATGCGTCATTGGTTGGCATCGAGCGTAATCTATAGGGGTTTGATGATTTTTATAACCGCATATTTTTCAGACTTCAATCCGGGCACCGAAAAGTCGCCTAACAGCCGATGATATCATGGACCGGTAGAAAAAATGGTATCGTGTACAATATTTCTAAAAAATTGACCTGATGACATTTGTACAAGTTTCTGATAGATTATCTCGTAAAAGACAAAATAAAAGACAAAAAAATTTCTTTGTTAGAAATTTGTTTATAAAATAGAAATTTCCGTGCCAGATTGTCAATATTATGCAAAAGTTAATAGCTTATTTCATGAATTGTCTTTTTTTAATTTTGTTATTACTTGGAACGACCAAAAAAAATAAAAAACTCTTGTTTTTTTACTTTTTTATCTGAGTCTGTAACGGAAATTTAAAAAATGTCTTTTGGTAGATCTAGGCATTTTTTAAATTTTCGTTATAGGATCTGATAAAAATATTAAAAAATGCGAGTTTCTTGTTTTCTGTCATGTCAACCAATTACAATCTAACAAGATCGTTCTATACTCATTTCATAGAAAACTAGTCGGTCTAAAATCTCAAAATATTCAAATCATTAAAACCAATTTTAAATAATTTATTCCGTTTTCCGATGCGAGAGTACCTAACCGTCACCTAATTTCTCTTTCTCTCTCTCTCTCTTCCTCTGCGATTGACTTAAATAAACTGCTATTACACGAGGAACAACAGAAATATTAATAGATTTGTAAATGTTTTCAACAATAATTATAAATATCGTCAATTGTATATCACTTGCGAAAATGGTCCGTTATCCGTAAGTTAACGTACAGTTTCCCTAGTATTTTATTCTTTACACTGTTCCTTTTATTTCACAACTTCTCCATTTCTCTATAATATTCAAAGACATAGCCTAGCGATTTATCAGCGTAAACATTCGTCCGGCGTTTACAAGTATGTAAATGCCGCAAATGCATAAAGCAGCCCGTGATTGACGAAACACTATCATAGAAACAATCTACAACGGGTCTACAAGGCTGATTGAAATCAACTTGACACTTAAGATCACCAGGATAAATGAGTCTCGCGATAAGAAACATCTGTCTTTTTCTTTTTCTGAAATGAACTTTAAGAAACGCTGCAGTTTTTCAACGTCCGCGCAATGCCATTCCCTCGGGTCGCAGGAAGATCCGTGGCATTTTTGCCGGTCGTCGTGATCACCAGGCTCGACAACTAGCTGAATCAATCTCGATCTGCGTCCAGAGAGGGATGATGGAGGGGGAAAACTGAGGAAAACGTGGAGGGAGAGGAGGGGAGGAGACGGGGTGGCAATCCTTGAAAGTAAATATTCGAGATCAACGACAACGATCGTCGGGATCATATCGGATGGAGCAAAGCCGAACGGTGCCGTGAGTTAGAGAGAGTGAAAGTACGACATTATAATACTCATCGCGGTTCGCCCAAAGGATTAACCATAAATTGCGCGTCGCATCAAATGCCAACTGGCAAGTTAATGACTACCGTAATCATTTTGAAAGTCCGGTAAATCGGTGAACCGTGAGAATGAACAAGATATTCCCTACCGTGTCCTCCTGGCTCGGTTGCGTCATTCCCCTCGACAACATGATGCTATTTGTTCTTCCGACAACGAGGCCCAGGCGAGCCGCGTGATGTCCGATTGAATGTCACTGGCTGAGAGAGGCCGAGCCACGTTCCCAATCTGACGCGGACGTCTCTGTTCCCTTCGTTATACTCGGTACCCGTAGACCGTTAATAGAACTTCCATTTACCACGGGCAGGATTTTGATTAGGATAACCGTTCTCGCGGGTAATCACCGGGTAACCGACTCCGCACGGATCCTGCGCGCCCATTATCGCAATTGATCCCCAGCTGTTTTCTTCCTTGGCCATCTCTGCCTCGAGTTATCAATAGAACAGGGATCCCGGCGCGTGATTGTTTTCAGAAAGCTGTGACACGTTCGCAGCTGAATCGAGTTCTGTCGATTTTAGGGGATATTTATTTAGCAATGCTGTTGTACCAGAAAATCAGATATTATGGACCAGAGTTGGGCGAAATTTTATTCGGATGACGGATAACAGATAAAGAATAACAAATACAATGTTATTTGACACTATTGAATAAATATCCAAGAATTTATTCGTACAGGAATTCATACGAAAAATAATAAATTTGAATAAAAATGATAGAATAGAAAGTGTTTTCTTTATAATTTATCGATTTATTTATTTCACATACTTTTTTACAATTAACTTCTTTTCAAATGTCGCATCAGAAAGTTTATTACTATTGGTTGGATTGATCATTGATTCATAAATAAAGCATCTTTCTATGGGTACACTTGAAATTGAATTGATCCTGAATATATTCGTATAGATATATTCTTATAAAATTCTGTGAAAAAAAAACAGTCAAGAAATTCGAAAAATTTTTAAATAACAATTATTTTTAGTATTTCAAATTAATTATTTAGCAATTTAAATAAGAAATTAAATAAGCAATTTAAATAATTTTAATATTTAGCAATTTAGCATTTTAAATAACGATTATTATTATTCGAATAATTTATTCGAATAGTTTTAAATAGATAGAATAATTTATGATGAATAATTTTAAATAGATAGAATAATTTATGATGAATAATAAATAAATGTTATTTGAATAAACCATTCGACTTAGAAGTATTATTTAAAACAATTCTAATAATGCCCAACTCTGTTATGGATTGTGCTCTGCATTCGATTTAAGTTTTGGATTTTTTATTTAGTAATTTTAATCCACAAAGCCAAATTCTACGGACTGTGATTTGAATTCGATTTGAGGGCAAGATTTCTTTCTAAAAGTCTATTCTGTCTACCACCGTATCATAATTACTATGGCCCAAAATATCGTATCAGCAACTATGCTTTGAACTCTGTAGATTCGAAATCAAAATGAAATTCAACGGTATTAAATTATTTCATAATAACCGAAACTGTTGCTAAACTGTTCTCTTCTCTGATTTTGATGTAAGTTGAACACGTTGTCCAGTTAGACATTTTGAACAACTTTTTTCTGTGCAAAAAATGCCGCTCTGCTTTCGTTTTCGAGATATTCGCGAAAATGTATAGACCTAAGCAAAACTTTATATATAATTGCAAACTTTAATGAGTTGAAATTAGTATATCAATATTCTCCAACTTCTCACAGCTTTCTTTTGTTTTACATGGAACTTATACATTCTTCTTATAAATGCATAAAATCCACAGTCTGCTTATAACGTTTCCAAAATAGTTTTCCAGAACGGTTTTTAAAATGTCTCGAACGTTATAAATAGACTGTGAATTTTATGCATTTATGATCAAAATGAGAGGTGCACTTTGAACTAGCAAGATTCCAAATTATATTACGATATAGCACTCTCATTCCATCAAAATTATTAAAGAAAGAAAGAATTTCCAGGGTGGGTCCTATAATTTATAGTAAATGCAGAAAATTTTTATTCTGCATAAAAATCCACAGTCTAATTATAAGTATAGCTTAGCTCTCCAGAATTTTGCAAATAACTCGGAAACTAATAGAGATTGCCATTTTGTGGGCAGGGAAAAGTTATTTAAAATGACAAGCTGTACAACATATTAAAATTTCATCAAAATCGGAGATATTTAATGAATACTATTTGGTAAATAATTACCACAAATCTCACTTAATTGCAATCAAAACTGTTGAGTTTAGTAGAATTTGAAAGTGTCAGGAAATTACAAAAAAAGAATCAAACCGAACTTAATTCCACTTTAAACTAAAGAGTTCAGTGACCTTTCACAACTAGCTTTCTAATATATAATATATATATTTTATTATAATATATATTTGTGTTCTAATATATAATATATATTTAATGTAGCATTCCGTTTTAATATAATACGTAAGTACGAACGTAATTTGAATATTCTTACATATGGGTTTTATAAAAATGTACACTCGTAATCGGTTGCGGTTAATTTGTTACGGTTAAATAAATAATAAACATACGTATATAATCTAAAAATATCTAGTTTGTTTCGAAAATCCATTTCTTCTATTCGGGAAATCACTATTCATGTTATATTTATTTATGAATCCATTTAAAATTCATTATGCAAACATACATTTCAAATTGTCTCAAATAATTTAAATAAGCATAAAATCTTTTCAATTCCAGATATTAATATCTTCTATTCTTTTCTATTATAGAATCATGCACAAGAATCTGTCTACGATGGCGTACTTTGAGATAGTTATATTTTTGTGTAAGTATCAGAACCATCCTTATTTATCTTTTCACCCGTCAAAGAGTTATATCAGGAAATTCTAGATCTTACGTAAATCCTACAATTCACACGTCTGTTCTCGATCAGATTTCCAGGAATAACAATTAGTAACTACGCACAAAATTTCTCCATATTTCCCTGCACGCTGTTCGGTAACGCTTTCGTCAAACGCTATTCGGAGAAAAGAAGTCATTGTACATTCTATGGAAATAAGAACGTAACCGTTTCCTAAAACTTGATTCTTACATGTGTGTATGTTATTCTGTTTTTCAGGTTCAGTGATTAGTTTCGTTCCCAGCTGCTGCAAAACCGAGGTGACTATTGTGTGATGTCTACACGCTTACACTTTTACTATAAATAATCGTAGAAAGCGATAGAAAAATGTAATGAGCCGACAAACGAAAACAATTGCATGCATCTTTCTGATGATCGGCGAAGAGCAGAGATATAATGCAATTTATACCGGTTCAAATGACTTTACAAACTAGATACGGAAAACCTACAGAGAGTATTCGCATCTAATATTCCTTGATAATTAATAGTTTCAGGGATTATGTATCAATTGATAATTATTAGTTTCAAAGTTTTTATTTATTAATTAATAATTACTAGTTTCAGTGATAATTTATTGTTTAATAATCAATATGCTCTCATAGTTTTTTATTCACCTATTCACTTCTTGTGGTAGGCGTCTAAAATCCGCTGACTGATGATTACTTACACACAGTTCATCAAATCTATTGGAATTCTTCTTCTTTATGAAAGAATAATTAATAACAAGCTGAAGCTCGTCAAAGTGGATCAAATTTAAAACAGTAAAAATATTTAGAGAGTTTTGGAACACTGTTGTATTATTTAAAACTTATTTAGATCATTAACACTTTATTTATCGAAAGTCTATTAACTGGATTTCAAGTGATTGAGCTATAAGTAAAAGAAGCTCGCCAAGATTCTATTAAATAATAATTTCAGAAGCACTTAATAAATAATATTGAACCGAATAATTTGTTGAATTACGGATAGAATTGTTGTTATAGAATTCATTGATCTTAAATTTTAAAATGACATTGATGGTGCTCCTGTATCTTGCAACATATGCAGAAAATTTAGATGCTGCAGAGAAATTTGCAGCTTGATCTCTCTGGTCAAGCAATTCCGGACTCGTTCAAGATGCAGCGAGTATACTAAATCAGGAATAACGTTGCCCCGAACTTTCAGCCAGAGAACAGCAACAAAAGGGCGAGTTTGCCGAAGTTCCTAACCGAGCTGGACCTCTCGAGCGTGGAAGGATCGGCGGAGAGCGGCGAATCGTTGAGAAAAATCGTGAAAAGACTGGCGCCAGAGAAGAATGGCGAGTACCAAGTTTACCAAGGTTCCTAATGCGTCTCTTAACTAACGCCCGAAACGAACTGTTAAAACCTTGCCCCGTGCCACCTCTAAAATACTTTCTTCGCGTTTCTTTCCCAGTCTTCTTCGGCAACCCGGATCTTCTCAAGGAATGGCTCAAAGGAGCGGGTATTATTATTAATACTGTACAAGTACTGGCATCACTTTCTCTTTCCAGCTTCCTACCTCGTAGAATGAAGCGCATGCATCTAGTTAGCATTCTTTTGAAACTGATCGACATGACAACCGATCCTTCTGATCGGGAAATTGATATCGATCAATGGGGATCGAGAACAAACGGAAACTACGAGCAAATTGAGTTGAAGAAACTTGTTACTGGCCAATGAAAAAATTAACCATGCTTCCGTATTCATTTACTGCTTTTGTTTTGCCATATTATATAGTCAACAAATGGCTGAATGCCAATGTGCTTATTAATACTTGAGTGGCGGACCTTTTTGACAAAAATGTAACTAAGTACGCTTAGGATCATTCATAATTTTATTTATTAATTTCTTTTCAATGGTTTTTGAAATAATCCATCTAGAACGACGAAATAAGTGAAAATAAAAAAGCTAATTGATCAATTGTCAGAAATTGGATAGTTAAAAAACAATATGTATACTCGGTTTATTAGAACCCATAGTGTAAATTCTGTTATTTGACTATCTAGTTCCAAACAATTCATTTAAATTTTCACATGTATATTCCATTACAGTACATTATATTACGTTCTAAGGATTACCTTAAAAAAATATGTTGAAAAAATTGAAAATAAAATTGTAGATGATCCTGAAAATACCTAGTCATGTTTTTGCTGAAAAGGTATACCATTCGAGTTCAGAATAGATACACAATCGAGTCTCCAGTAGTTTCAATGCATTTTAGTTCGATGCCTTAATCCTTTGCACTACGCTCTCTTTCATAACTTTGTTGATTAGCACTTTTTTGTCCCATACATATAATTCTACTTTCATTTGTAGATTTTAATGACAGACGAATGAAATTTTGAGTCGATCTAGGAGAAATGAATAAGTTCACATTTAGTAGATTATTGATGATCCACATCTCGAATTGGAAGTTGTTATAATGCAAGGGGTTAACTGCGTTTTACTATTCGAAATATTTTGACTCTCATATACTTCTCAGAAATAAGTGCGCTAAAGATACTTCATGTGGAATCATGTACCACACTTTAACCCTTCTATGGTGTTTCGAGTTGATATGACTTAGACCGTGTATTAGGCTTATGTAATTTTTTCTAACCCTTTCGATAAACCCTAAGGGTCATATGAGTGTTAATGAGTACACCTAATTACAATGCAATCACAGCGAAATAAAAAGTTTCACAGTATTCAAATAGATGGATGAATTTTCATTCGAGGAGTGTATGAGAATTAATTAGTTTTACATTGCCTTAAGACTACGTTACCAGTGCTTATTTTCGATAGAAATTTGTTGATTTAGCATTGACAAAGAAGTACTGATTTTTGCACGTGTTTTATTGACGAAATCCATTGTTCCATTCCCTGATAGGCGTTACAGGGCAACCTGGAGTCGACTTTCCGGCTCTCACGACAATCCCCGCCACTTCGTTCAGCTGTCGCGGTCTGAAAGGTGGTTACTACGCAGATCTGGAGACAAATTGTCAAGTAAGTAATGAGCGGCTTAATATATCTTACTCAACGTAATTACCTTAATCAAATGCAAGATTCAACGTTGCGCAATCGCGATTCGTTCGCGCACGCTGCATACAATCGGGTCTAAGCTTAAAGAATACGATGCAATATGTCAAATGTTTCCGCATTAGGAAACACATTCATAATTGAAGTAATATTTTCCATTGGTTTGTAAGAAGTCAAATACTAAATGGTGTTCAAAGTGTTCGGAACTTATTCGTATATTTTTTTTAAAGTTGCCAGAAAGTATAAATCGATTTTTCAAGAATTATCTTATGCAAGATACGTAGAAAATTATTTGAAATTGATTTGTTTCTGCACATTGAAATATGAGTATACATAGTAATAATCTAAATGACAACACTTAGATATTCTGTTATGGTCATACAAAAGAAATTCTGAAGTCGAAGTTAAACTTTTTGAAACTCTGTATTTAATATAATAGAATATTTGAATGCTTTGACGATTCTTTAAGTTTTCGAAAGTCCTGTAAGTCAACGAAGTTTGAAGAACTTCGACCTAAAGTGAATTTTGTAAAATACGATGCAAAACCACGACGATTCGTTGCAGGTGTTCCACATCTGCGACAACGGGCGGAAGATATCGTTTCTCTGCCCCAACGGTACCATCTTCCAGCAGTCGCAGCTGATTTGCGATTGGTGGTTCAAGGTGGACTGCAGTAAGTCCGCGGAATTGTATGAACAAAGTAGCGAGCAGTTACTTGAGGAGGAACGAAGACGAGCAGAATCAAGGAGAGCGAAATTGGAGTACCAGCAATCGATTGAGGCTGGTGGTCAGCAGGATTATTTCGACGTCCAGAACCTCAGCTATGACGGGAAACAGAACGGCCGGATAAAGACATACGGGGAGCCACCCCAAGAGAATCAGGTGCAGGAAAGGATAAAGACGTCCAGGTTTTTCGACGGTGGCAACAACTTCAGTCAAGAGAACGCCCAGAGGGACAATAACCAGTTCGTTGGCAGCAGTGGGTTCAAAAATGGCCAGGTCCCCAGCACGAAGCCACCTTTGAATCAGTTCACCAGAAACACCAACGAGGGGAATGTGAACAAATACTCAACAACCAGTCATGACTATTATAGCACCCCGAAGAAGGCGCAGAATTATCACGCCACCAGCCGGAACTCGAATAACCAGGAGAAAGGGGCACTGAAGAAATTGAAGTTCAAAAGCCAGACTAGAAACAGTACCGCGTCGACTCTCACTCAGAGAGTCACCCCATCTTACACAGAGTCTACCACCTTCAGAGCCAGTAGCCCGAACTCAATCAAGGAATCGCAGCAATTCGCGGAAAGCGCTGCTTTCGTTGGTAATCGCGGTAACAGGTTTATCGACACCAATGGGAACTCGCATCAGTATTACTACCAACTGTACGTTAATCGCGAGACTACCGCCAGGAACGCAGAGTACGAATTCACCACGGCCACGATCGAAAGAAACGATGCCACTACACAGAGGAACGACTTTTCATTCACAGATGCCACATCAACCCCTTACTACGAAACAACCACGCCATATTTCACGACCACCGTGTCACCGCCTTGCAACGACGAGACTACCACGGAGGGTGTAACTACTAATCCTCCGCACATCACGGAATCCCTGCAGTTTGCTGACAGTACCTACGACTTCGAGGGCAACTTCAAGAACTCGGAATCGAGGAGAGCTTTCTCCGATTCTAATTACTACAACAACGCCAACAACAGGAACGCGAATGGTCCGAGAGATGTGAGCAAGGAGGGGTCGTACGCTCCTTCGACGACCCGGTCTCAGCCCGTCACGGATAGCTACCGTCAGAATACTGTTACGTCCAACTATGATAGCCAGACGTTCACCGCGAGCAGTTTTTCGCCACCTGCCAGCTCGTCGTCTCGCGGCAACAATTTTATGCGAGGCACGGAAGGGTCAACAACACGCAACGCTTATGACAATCAATATAGCAGGTCGCCGAACAAGAACCCATCCACAGCTTCGCCAGGCTATCGACAAAACTACATCAGCTCGAGCACCGAGAAACCGTATAGAACCACCCCAACATACGAACACAACATCGTTACGGAGAAGGACTTGAGTCCCTACGACAGGAGCTTCACGTACAAGCAAGGAAAGGTGATGTCAACTTTGGGCCCGTACGTACCTTTTACCAGGAACTACGCTAGCAGCGGCACATCCACGACGAAGCCCACACCGTACACCCCTACGATACCCACTTATACTTCAGCGAAGACTCTGATTCCTAAACTTAAATATCCCGCATCAACCTCTTTGAGCAAACTCAAGTCGACCCGTTTCTCCGAGAGGGAACACGCGCTGAGCATGCTTCACTCGTTGAAGAACCTAGAAAACAGCGTGCCTGGCCTCACCGAATCCCCTAAGGTGAACGACAGAGTCTCAAACAGATCTGGAGCACCTGCACCATCTACTTTGCACTCGTTAGCGTTGTACTTCTCCACGGCTACAGAAAACTTCGATTCCAACGAGCCTACCGATTCTTCGATCAGCGCAGAGTCTGGAGAGACCGCTGAGAAGATAGTTTCGAAGAAGAGTAACGGTACTGTGCAGGTACCCAGTACCCTCTTGACACAGCACACTATTGATTCCTACACCGATTTGTTTAAATTAAACGATGCCTTTGAGAGCAATATGACTACGGCGGATCACTTGGACAATTCCAGCTACGGCGAGGATTACAACGAAGATCTGGAGCTGCAGCAGAGTGGAGGGTCTCTGGATGATCTCAGGAGGTCAAATAGCACCAGGCTTCGGGAGATTGCACAGGTCTTCACGCACGCTTTGTCCGCTTACCTCCTTGATCCGGACACTTTCAAAAGAGTGCTCACCGAAATTAGGCCCACGGATCCACCGAGGACGACGCTGGAATTTGATCAATTTAAAACCACGACAGACTCGGTTCTGTCGGATTATACATCATCTATTAGAGAGAAGGACGAAGTCCTCGATTTCTCCGATGACGGGAATGATATCAGGCAAAAGCTTACCACCGTGTACCCCACCACCTTCGAACCACCTACAACTGTTCCTGATAACGTCTACGATATCTTGAGCACTCAGTTGAGTTCTTATTACACTACTCCGAGACCGTCCAGCCAAGAGACTTACGAACCCAGTACCAACTTCGTTACGAACTCTGTAACGAATGATTATTACGAGACCTCTGTACCTCCAACAGAGAGTAGTGTAACCGTAGAACAAGGTAGCACTGTGTACACGAGTAGTTCAAATGGATTTTATAATGACAATAAAAAAGCGAAGGATAATGGCAGGGCGCAGGTGACGGACAATTACGTTTGCACGGAGTGTACAGGTGATGTTGGGAATCGGAATAGAGTTGGTGGTTTCCAGAATAACAGCGTCAGCATCGTCAGAGAACCCTACAGGGAAGCAAAGTCACTGGCTACGACTCCCATAAGCGATAACTTCGTGGTTTCGCCGACTCCCTCGCCACCATCTTCGTTGACACACATGGTTACGCACAATTGGAGCAAGAGGCCGACCAGCAGGAAACCGGAACAACAGTTAACACCCCCGTTTTACGAAAGTTACGCGGAAGTAGTTCGAAAAGAGAACGAGAGAGCAGCTCTTAACCCTGAGAGTTACTCAAGCACCCCTATGTCTGTTCAACATATCCGTGCCACGACTTCCAGTTTTTCAACGAACAATTACGAAAGTCCTGACGACCATTCGTTCAAATCTCACCTGCATAAATCAGAACAAGGACTCCCATTCCCCACGTCACGGATCAGCTACACGAAGTTCAGGACTCCGTATAACAATATCGAGTCGACAGAAAGACCAACGACGACACCTAGATCAACGACAGACGTGACAACTCCAACGACCATCATAGAGACTACACCTTGTACTCATACTGAGTCGCAGACCGACTCGTTCGAGACTACAGAGCCGAAGGAGAACACGAAAGTCTTGACCAATGATCATTGGACCTCTTCTCCAGCCGTCACTCATCTCTGGGAGACCTCAGTCTTCGTGGACCCTCAACGCATTAATCACGGTTTGGAGTCAGATATTAGCACAACAGCGCCCTCGGTCACGGACATTATAACTGGAAGTCAGGAAAGTTCGGAGTATGGTAATGTGTTCTTACGGGATGAGTCAGGCAGCACCGAAGAGTCTTCTAGCAACGAGACCGATCAGCCACCAGTCCCACAAAGGCACTCAAGGAACAAAGATACCCCCACAAGTTTCTCTCTGCTCCCCATGACGTCTGCCATTGAGAGCACGGTGACTCCAAAGCCTCTGATCACAACACGATCTAGCATCACCACCACAATAACGTCGTCGATCACTTCCACCAATTCTCTGCCTCAAGAGACCTTGGTGACCTCGTTGCTGCCGTATACGGCAATACCAAACGCAAACACCACTGAGAATGAGATCGCTGAGAACCTCTTCGGCAAGCTGAATGCTACCAGCAGCAGCACTCTGATGAGAGTCATGAAACAAGCAGACAACAACGAGACTGTTAGGCAGCTGGTCTTATTGCTTGTACGCCATTGCAAGGATCCGGTGAACAAGACCATGCAGGGGGAAAAGGAGGAACTGTTGAACGCGTTGCTGAGATTGCCAGTGAACGAGTTTGCTTCTGAAGAGTCTAGAAACATCGTAGCTGGCATCAATCAGCTGAGCGTTGCTCCTAAAGCGACCGGCAGGTCCAGGAGCGCCACAGGCAGCTCGAGAAGTACTGTCAGCCCCAGAATTACTACTGTTGGCCCTAGAGGTGTCACCACCAGCCCGATGGTCACCGAGCCTGCTGTCACCACCTATCGAAGCAGGAAGAGCCGAAAGTTCAGGACGACCACGGAGAACTCCGTGAATCTTGTTCGGCGATCGGAGAAACTACCGACTTCCGAAGCCATTAATTCGCTGCAGGAAAATCAGACCTCTGCATCCGACAGCAGGGCGCTGGAACTTCTCAGATCCTTGTACACGATAGCCACGAAATGGGGGTGAGGTTATGGAGGCTGAGCAGGAAGTTCGGGGAAAGGTTCATATCGACGAAATCTGAAAATGAATCCGTTTAAGGTGTACTTACGGGTGGAGATAAATTTTTCATGCTTTCTGGACGAATCTGAACATTATTCGAATAGATTTCTTTATTAGATATAATTCAACAATTAACGATTGTTGAATTGTTTTTATTTAATTGATCTTGTGCTAGGAATTTCTGGTTCAGATACGTTTTGTTATTTCACTTTCAATTCAATAGTATAAATATACTGTGGATTTTATTAGATTCTTTGCAGTTAATTAAAATTATTAATAAGAAAAATTAAACAAGAATGTTTTTCTTTAACACTATAACTACTGAAAACTAAAAGTAATTGATGCGTGTCTCTTCATAAGACTGAAAAGATTAAAGTTATATAGATTTTTCTTCATTTTTATCATAACGTAGGCTTGAATTAAGAAAGTTCAATAATTTCCTGTGAAAGAGTCTTTATTATGTCATCAGTTTTGCAATAATAAATGTGAAGTGTAAGTGTGGTGTTAATACTCAAAGAAATTTTCTATGCTACAGCATTTGTCTGAATTTTCAAAAATGTGTAGTTCTTCATATTTCAAGATCAATTTAAGTAAAAGGCTATTTTGATCTAATTCATTTTGTCCTGAAATAAAACGATCAATTTCTTGATTGTTATTTCTGGTGTACAAGATGATAAATTATTTAAAGTGGAGTAGAATTTTTTTTTCTTTTATTTTGTTTATTTTTGAATACAAAAATTTAGTATGCCTTATTCGATAAATGAAAAGGTAATTATGCCCGAAAAAAAGCAAAAGCACAGGAATTGGTCATCCGACAGTAACCAGCTCCACTACCTTAGAATGAATTACCTCTAGTAGTCGTGTTCGGATTTGATCCAGCATAATTCAATCGTCGATGTGGACATTTCCTCCGATCAACATCCTCGCGTTCGTGTATACAAATGTCTGACGTGGTGCATACGGTACTGTAAGTGTGATTAATCTGATAATGATACATATTTATTGGTACATGTACATTTTTTAAATTATTTGGACATTATTGTTTAAAATTTTCGTAATTTTTAATTGACCGGTTCATGAAATTCAAAGATGCTATGCTGGAAGATTCATTATGGGTGTTGGTAACGTATTAGTATTCATATAGTGAGTAATAAAAATATAGGAAACAGCAAATGGATCGAAGAACGATCATATAAACAACAGTATTAAATCTAACGTTTGTCACCAACATTTATGAATATTACAAATTTTGAATATATATGATATTATATTTTTTAAATAACTTTCTTGTGTATTTATTTAATTTTTTTCAAATTATTTTCAAAACATTCAAGATTTTTGCACTAATCTGAATACTGTTTACCGAGTACTGTTTTTATATAATAGCTCTTCGACTGCTACAATTGAATACTTTCATTACTCGCTAGAATCGATGGAACTAGTATTCTCTCGAATATATAAGCACGCAATTCTGGAATTTAGGTTTATTGAGTTGGGGCTGCAGCGAGTTATTGAACGATTTCAAATTGATTTCATTTTGTTCAGCTAATTTTACTGAACGCGTTTGCTTCGAATTAAATATTGCGAAACTAAATTTGCGAATTAAATCTATCACCAAATCAAATGTACTTCTTAATAAACGTGGCTACAATAAATTGATTAAAGCAGTATAACGTAAAGTGAACTTGATTAAATTTTATACAAGCATTGATTTTATGTTGTCGATACAAAGTCAACAGTTGAAAATGTCTGATGTTTTACCACTTCGAGACGAACGCGTTAACAATGAAATTGTTGGGAACTCGTTCGTTAGTTTTTACGCCGTCTATGCCTGCAACTGCACCTGATCGCAACAGTATTACATTGCATTACGTACAAATATGCTGTATTATAATCGTTGTACATGTCCTCTGTTGACCAAATAAGAATATTCGATGTGTAGAATTAATAATCAGCCTCCACGTGGTGCGTATACGTACGCGTCTGTGTACAAACACAAGTGAAACCTGACGGAAAGCAACTTGGATTACTTAAGATTGCTATAAATTCTGGTGTTGGTTGTTCCTTTACATTTGGGTATTTACAATTATTATACAGTTACCGCGATAGGCTCGTGGAAATCTCGAAATCCCTCCATTATAGGAAAACGAATAACATTCTGTTTCCAGCGTATCTTATTTTATACGTTACCTTTTTCAATTTAATTACCACTCGATTAAACTCAGAAATACTCCTGGTACTCGGCGTTTCATGAAAATTTTTGATGGTACAGTGATATCTGTTAGCAAGGTCTTCGTTTCGAGTCAAAATTGAAACTACATGACTATATGTAATCTCTCGTAATCACGCTGGTTAGAAAATTATTGTCTTGCATAACCGTAGTAATTGAGTCCCGTACAATTTATCGCAAATTAAAAGTGGAGTTCAAAAATTGTTTAACAAATATTACAGTGTGCTTAAATGCACGAAGGAATATGTCACTCATTCTCTTATAATGGAGGTATTTTGGAAGCTTTGTAAACGTAGTAGATATACACCAGATCGTTCTGTAAGTCGTGTCGTTCCCCTCTTAATTTGACTGTTCAAAGAAGTGGTCATTCTTTTAAGAAACAAAACTCTGAGCCGTGAACACATCAATTCTTAATTATGGGACATCTTACCTTCGCCAATCACTCGAATATTTCTATTTCCTTTTTTTAACAAAAATTGCACACCATACAGTTACCATTTCTTAAAATGCTCAAAGAAGAATATTTCAAAATGATTCAAAGTACACTAAATTATGTATCGATTGTGTAAAATATTCTGAAACTTCGAGTTAATCGTTAAAAATGGCACTAATTACGGAATGATCCCATACATTCAAATGTTTTTGATCCCAAGGACGCGTATGAGTTGTCGAGGAAAGGAGAAAAGAAGGAGTATTAATAATAGAAAAGACGATTGGCTTTACGGTGTGTTCCATTTATACTACTTAATTTTAACGTAGAAATGCATATAATTGTACTTCGCTTGGACAAAGTATACGAATCGATGCTTAACTATAGATCGCCGTCCATTACATAAGCACGGTGGACATCGTCGACTTTATGTAAAATACATTTGTACAGAATGTGAATAAATAAAAAAGGGTTTTGTTAATGTTTACGTTGTGTAGTTCATTGATTCGCGATGAGAGCGGTCGGGCATCCGGTTTGAAGCGCGAATTGCGGAAAAGAATGATCGTGATCAAAATGAGTCACCTCGTTCATACTTAAATTCTATCGCATCGGCGTTGTCGGCAGGTGTTTGCTACTCCAGATTCGTTTGCCAATAAACGCAAACTCATCTTTAATTATTTCATCAATACAGCCTCCGATTATCAAATACGAACCATACAAAGATGGCACTATTCATTGAGTTATCTCTCTCTCTTTCTCTCTCTCTCTCTCTCTCTCTCTCTCTCTCTCTCTCTCTCTCTATCTCTCTCTATCTCACTGTAGCTTGTTTTGCAAAATTCTTCTAATAATATTTTTATTTTATTTTGTCTATAAGGAATTACTTTAAGCTTCATAAAACAATTTGGAAAATAACTGCACAATTAGGGACTGCAGTTCGCAAATAGAAAAAGAAACAACAGTTTGCATGTGCAGGTAGCAAGAATTTTGCACAATTCGAATAGACCTCATTCATGTCAACTTTTTTACGTCTGGCTGTTCCGGTTCAGCATTTCTTATACTCAAATTGATGGAAAAAGTGAATTTGTTGTTCGTCTGCGGTGGCGACCACACTTGCTCTTCGATCCAATCTAAAAATGAAAGCACCGACATATAAACGCCAGGAGTGGCGGTGCCACAGGCTTGGCCGAACGCTGTGATCCCGACGACGCTGTCACCGTTCTCGGATATCATTAACAGTGGTCCTCCGCTGTCTCCTTGACAGGCGTCCGATCTTCTGCTAACGTTTCTGTCGATTGCGCAGATCATGCTGTCGTCGAAACCACGAGGTAATTGACGCATTCCTGCGTAATGCTTGGCACATTCTTCTTTCCCCACGAGACTATACATGAAAAGACGGTGGAAAGTAGAGATTATGATTTTGAACGTGTATTGTATTTATCCACTTCGTAGTACGCGCAATTCTTTGTACACGTATAACATTCGGATACACATTGTTTTCAATACGCATACATTTGCGGACAAAAGTTAAGGAACATATTTCACAGATGTATATTCTCGGATGAAGTATACCTTTTTAAGATTTAGGTAATTATTTACATTAGGGGCGACCTCACTGATATAGATGACCTTGAAATATGTTGTCAAGGTGAAAGCCGTCGCTCGGCTTTATTAGTTTCCGAGATATTTGCAAAAATCTATTTGAAATAAAATTTTCCTACTTTTGACAACTTGTTGCATATAATCATATAAAGAAAATGTAAATATAATAGATACTCTTCTATCCGAACACTTATTTTTATAATATTATTTAGTATCAGGATATTAGAAAAATAAACCTCCAGATAAGAGAGTTTTTAATGTACTTATAATATGTTAACTACTGTATATTTCAATGTGCGACTCGTGTACCTGTATATTATCCGCATATTTCGTTCGATATGCGTGTACCTGTATATTATCCGCATATTTCGTTCGATATGCGTGTACCTGTGTATGTATGTATGTATGTATGTA
>CM052160.1:228162-255397 GCA_028455555.1 Augochlorella aurata
TATATATATATATATATATATATATATATATATATATACATACACAGGTACACGCATATATAAATTACACGTGTATTTTAAATATACGTGAAATGGATATCCGTAATAGGAAAGGTTCATTATAAATGCGTAAATCTTGAATGTATTCAACAAATATAATTCATTGTAGTACCTGAGACTAGGCGTCCTCATCAGTTTGTTAGATTTTTCCCCTCCATTACTTGTTGCACCCCATCCAATCGCAACTAAAGATGTTTTTGAGGACATGGGTATAGTATCCAAAGATTTAGTTTGAAGACAGATAGGCTTCACATTGGTCGACATTTTTACTTTTCTCTTCAGCTTCAAAATTGCCACATCATAATAATGTATGCTGATCTTATATTCTGGATGGTACATTATGTCGCTGATTGGGATGCGTTGTACACTCTCGTCATTGCTGGTTAGATCTTCGTTGCCTAATCTTATCTAGAATAATGTGAGGATAATTATTTTAGCGTAAAGATGATTAAACATTTAAGGCGAGGGACTCGTGTGAACCGTTACATTCTATCCCTTATTCTATCCTATCCTTTTTCGTTACATTCTATTGACTTGTAATGAAATATTACAAGTTATTCTTTATGGACCTCCCCATCGACGGCGAGCAATCTAGCATTTTTCCTTTCGTCATTTTTCTGTGTACAAAGCCGCGTATTTTCGATAGTTTTACATTTTTTAAGGAGGTGTTTAGTTCATACGTCGCGTAATACTATCACGAAGAAAATGTCGTTTGATTTTTCATTCTGAATCGAAGGAAAAAATGCTAAACTACTACGTCGGTGGGGAGGTCCATAAGGAATAATATGCAACATTTCATTAAATGTCAATAGAATTAATGAAAAAAAAACATTTTTTATCTTGAATTGTTAAAGAATATATGTGCCAAGTGGCGATAAATTTCATCAAGGTCTTATGTTACAAAAAATTTGCCAAATATCATTTTTCATTTGAACGGTTCATACGAGCCTCTTCCATTAATGTATGTTTCCAGCAGAAAATGATCAAGTTGCACTTACCTCTACCGGAACCTTTTTATTTATATTGTGCACACAATGCGCTGCGGTTAACACGTGTTCAGTGGATATCAAGCTGCCACCGCAGTCATAGTTAATTTGTTGTCCATCCTGCTCAGCGTTTTCGTTTTCATATCCTAGAGTAACCATGTATGGGAACTCGCCAGGTTTCGCCTCGGTACCATCGATTATATGGTACACCAGACTATTATCGAATGAATTGCAAGCTGAAAATCATATTACAACAAACAATTTAGATCATTTCATCGTTCGTTAGATTTTTTCATACAATTTATAACGTTGCAATAATCGTATATATAGAATACTGGCATTGTCATCACGATGGTAACTATTGCAATTACAGTGTATCAAGGACTGAAAATTATACTTCATTTATGTTGTTAAAAATAGCAAAATATTGAATGAATAATTCACAACGTATTCCAAATAAAATAATATGAAATCATATTTTGGTAATACGCTGTAGTAACGAAAGTCACAAATCAACTGCAATGAAGCATACTTTGCATGTTCCATTTAAAATTTAAATACCTGACCTTCGTCGGGAATATTCGACACATGAAACGAAACTTGTACACGTGTAACAAAAAGGAAACCAATATTTCATTTCCGGTTTTGTTTTACACACACGAGTAGATTTCATTTTTTATATTAAGATTATCGAAAACATGTATCGTGTAACATTGTTTTTCCTGTTTTTCATTTCGTTCTATAACAAAGACCTAGCAGATAAGTTGTTAGAAAATTATTTGTTCATAAAAAATTCTACTGAATTAATTATTCATTAATTCATAAAATTGATAGATAATATAAATATATCACTAAGTAATACATTGCTTATAACATATTTATATAAGAACTAGTAGAAAAGAGTAAATTATAAGTAAGATGTTAATGTAATTTGAGTGCATCGTTAAATAAAAATTATTATTCTGTTTCGTGGTAAAATATAATAAGAGAATTTTTCACGAATAATTTTTTATTTTAGTGGACACCAAACACTTCTCTTATTTTTAAAAAAAAATATTTTGCTTCCAGTATACATAATATTCTCTACCTGTCTCTTTTGATTGCTATCAATTTAAGATCTACAAGGTCCTCGGGTTGAAATAAAAAAATACTCAGGATTTCTACACAATCAATTTCGCGACTTAAAGACAACGACTGTCAAATTTATTGCATGAATCACTAATAACCTCATATGAATTAAAAATTCTAACTAATATTATATGGATACTCTTTTGTAAGATTTCCGAAAGTTAAATCTAAACTTTTACTAATTATTAGTGATCAAATCTTTAAAATAAAGATCAACCAAACTACAAATATTCCCAATTACTTTACAAAAACTGATACAATTCGATTGAAAGAAGTTTTTGCATGAACATTGACTATGAATTTCTAATTGTATTAAATTATCGAAAATACAATAACATAATTCTGTACAGTTTCTACGTAATTTTTGGTCTGATAAGAACCATTAGAGTTCCAATGCCGTTTAGTTAACGAAAATATGAATTTGCATAAATATACAACGGCTGATAATCGATTCCAGCTTTTGACCGATAGCGTACGTGTTTCACAGTATGTGCTGAATGCAACGTACTTGTTTTCTGTTTGGACGTTCATGACTCATTCGTATAAATGTCTTTGCGCCGCATAATCGACATAATTATTTCATAATTAACAGTGTACTTTCACATCGCGAGCGCATTAATCTCATCGATTTGCCTCGTGCTACAAAAACACTCGGATAACTGTGAAAATCATTTTACAAAGACTTGCAATGGAAAACTGTTTAAATAATTTGTTTTTACTATTTTATTACTGTATTTTATACCTCATTTTATGTTAATAAATAGGCTACAAACTATCATTAAAGTTCGTATCATCAGCAATTAATTTATTAGGCTTGTACTATAAAAATATTAGATAATTTATAATAAATGTAATAAATAAAGTACTGGGCATTTTGTCAACATTCTGATTTTATAATATTTTTATGTGTCTCGACGCTATCAAATGTTACAAATATATTAACCCTTTATATTCTAGTAACGAATCAGAGATAGCCCTAAAAATTACTATGTATACCACATTTTTGAAAAAAAGGTGACATTACCAAATATATTTATATCTGAAAAAAACTGTTAATAGCGTAAATATCGTACGCAATTAAATTGGTGATATCACCGGCGAGATAAAAATTTTACATTTTAATTTGTACATTATCTAAAAATCTTTAGAACTGAAATGTATAGTATGTTCGGTAAAAGATGCATTCGGGTCGTTTCCTTAACCAAGTGATATTGTTGAGGCAAAGATTAAAGTTCTCTTTTTCATTAGTTTCTCAATATTTGCCTATGAGAGTGTGAGTGCTCGTAAGAGTCCATATTCAAATGATAACGTACCAGCTTCGGAGGGCCTCGGAGTGAGCTTGTCACTGATGGTGGTTGTCCCTGGACAGCAAACGATCTCCATAAAGCCTACGAACCCACATCTTCCCGCTGCATCCCAATCTCTTTTGCCTTCTTCCACTTCCTTAATCCTTTCTGGACAGTTTTGCAACTTTTGGCACACTCCTGGACCTCCATTCTCCAATGTGCACGCGCTACCTTCTACAAAATACAAAAACAAGGATCAAAAATTCTGCTGTGCTTTCGATAAATCTCTTTTTATCTCTAACTTCGTACACATTGAGCATACGAGTCTTATTGAAGTCTTCGTTAAAAATCGCAAAAAATCTTAAGTTTCATGCGAATTAATTATTCATAGTCGACCAGTTCGTTAACGTTAATTTTGTCGGAATTTAAACGAATGAACTTGTTTCTTTTTCATGAATCCGTTACATTGGAACCAATGCAGCTGCTTCAATAAACCTATTACGTAGAATTTATTTATTCAAATAACTCTTCGTCTCCCATTGTTGACGATAACGCAAAAGTAATCTGTTCTCCACTAGTTTATGGCTTTTTTCATAACAATACATGCAGTACAAGCGCAATTTACTGCATTCTGTATTGCATTACTGTATTTACGATTCTTTTGGAATTTTTATGCTCGTGTAGACAATAGATATCGATGCAAATTAGAAACAAAATAAATTGTGTGTGGTAACGGAATTTACAGAATCTTTTCCCAGTGCCTAATGCAACTTCTAAGCGTACGCTATACGATGACATTGATAAGATTTGATTTGTTTAGTTAATAAATTAAATTGTAATAAGTAGTATGGTGCTAATGTTGTATTATTATCGAACAAACACAAACAATGTTTATTAATAGATGAGGAAAATGTTGTAGCGAAAATTATGCGAAAGATATAGGGGTGACAGGAAAGGAACCGGTTTCAGGTGACTGTCTCTCCCATTTTGCTTCCCCTTAGCCGGACAGCATTTGTCGTGATTATTTACGATGTTGGTTAGGAATATACAGGGTGATTCACTAAAGTTGTTACAAAGCAATATCACCGTTATCGTTAACGATACTCAAAAATTCTAGTGGAACGGATTGTATGTTTCGAAAGGACACATATTGGGGTGGACATAGTATTTTTCTTAAAGGTCATATTTTTCGAGATTTCGAGGTTATCAATGTTTTTTTAAATGGAATCACATATGTCTATCATTGTATCACGATAGTTAAGATCAAAACGAATCCAATGACTTACAATAAGATGATATTCTCGTGACCTTGAGTACGAATAAATTAAACTTAAAAAGTTTAGAAATGAACGCAAATACTAAAATAACTACAACCGAGAGAACAACAATGAAAATCTTATTCGAATAAGATTTATATAATATATACACACCATCCATCTGAATATCCGGGTATTAGGCATTAATGCCTCAACGATTACTCCATACTTTTGAAAAATCTACGATTCACTGTTGGGATTTATCGTAGTAAACTTTACAATAATAATAACAATTTCAGTCTTAAACCAACAAATCAAGCTGAGCAATTGAATCCAATCATTTCTTTCGAGACTATTATTCGAACAAAGATTCTCTATGACTAAACCACAGATCTTATGCATTTATAGCATGTGCAGATTTTTAAAATGCAGAGCAACATAAAAGTTAATGAGGAATAATAATGTTTTTTTCTGAAATGCTGCAATTGACGAAGAAAGCTTTTTTTGAATAGCAATTTTTGTAAAGCGACGTTTGGAAAGGAGAATTCACATGAAGATTCGCAGTGTCTTTATGACGCACAAGAGGCGAATAAACACCTTTATAAGGAACATGATACACAAGCAACACCTACTATGCTTCAGCGTAATCTTTTCAGACGCCCAAAATTCATCACGATACGATAAAGTGTTACGACTTTTGCACAGCACTGTGAATTAAGGTCCCTGAGTTTTCAGTAAAAACTAGTCACTGAAGACGGCGGTTCAAGTTCAACAGCACCGGTCCATGAGGATTTCTGTGGTCAACGAAGACGAAATCCCTGATCAAGGATTCGGTGATCCAAAAACGGCCGTGAAATTTACCTTGCAGATCCAACGGGAGACCGACCGTCAGCGAACAGATGAACAGTTGGGACAGCATCGCTATCAACACGTTGTTGCGTATCTTCATGATGAGACTGATAATGGCGAACACACGAGCAATAGACACGATCGACCAACTCGAGAAGCCGGTCTCTAATAAAGCAATCCGCGTGGTGTGCAGAACAAGACTAAACTGATCCAATGTCCGTAGGCATCGACGAAGTGATGCGGTGAATCAGAGACTGAGGGAAAGAGACTCGCAGGAAGATTCACGCACATCGTCTGTTGGTCTTCCTGTCGATGATGAAAAACACGTAGAAGACGCCACAGACGCAAAACTTGTCGCCGCAATATCATTCAGCAGGTGTTTCCGCGTGGCAGGAACCGGATCTGAAAAACCACCTCTCGGCAGTTGTCAGACGCGTTGCATCGAAAGTATCATCGTTGACTCGACTCTGACCTTGATTCCGATTTTTTCCTTAACTTTCGTTGCAGTTGATACATGGAAAATTACCCCTAGAAATGTTCGAGTAAGAGCAAAAAATGTTGCTCTATTGGACGTGGATTTTTGTGTAATTTTCGTTGGAGAATTTGTAGAAATATTTGAAACGTGTCACTTCTTATCGATCAATTTAATATAATTTTAATAAAGCTGTGTTAGAATGTTATTTAGGATAACTCGATCTTTATGTACTTATTACGTGTGTAAAATTTCAGCAAAAAACAAATAATATTTTGATTTTGTTTTCATTGTGAGGAATATTTTACTCAATGAAAGAAATTTTTCTATTGTTTCAGTCTTCGTAAAATTAAGTATCAAAATGCATGGATGCAAGTATGATGATAAAACATTACTACAATAATTAGAATACGAGCTTTTATGAAAATTCTCATTTTCAAGTGTCATTTAAAGAAAATCAGAATTAAAGAACAGCTTGCTTTGTCAATTAAAAAATCACTCATTGTAAAAAGAAAATAAAACTGCAATTTGACCTCATTAATTTACACGTTTTCTTGCATTTGGATCCGTAAATGCATAAAAATTCGCGGTTTATTAACATTATCATAGATCTCGGGAAAAAGAGGTACTAACCCAAACCTTTCATAATTAACTAATTGTACGACAAAATATTAGAATGTTACTGCTAATTGTATACGCTATAGTTATGTTCCTAATTATTGATGAGTAATATTAGAATAACTTAAGGAATCTATTATGGTCTATTATTTCCTCTATAAAAGGAAAGAAGCACTGGATATAATTTTAATTAATCTTCATGATAATATCATGTATGAGAATACACTGCATCCATAATAATACAGTGGTGTGAATAATTATAGCCTCAAAGTAATTTTTACATCTTTAGTGATATTTAAACCAAAAATTGAACTATAACTGGTTTCCTTTTGGTGTTTGTTTAAATATTAGTAAAAATGTAAAAGTTATTTGAAGTTTGTTATTTACAGGAGTGTAGGTGACCTCCTTTAGCTGAGACAGGCTGTATATTTAAAAAAATTTTAACAAAATATTATTTTTGTATATTTCTATACTAGAAATAATACAAAATAGAAATATATAAATACGATGTTTTGTTAAATTTTCGAATTGGTATTAGTAACAATGTAAAAATTACTTTGAGTCTATATTATGCACACCACTGTACTAATGGGTTTCACAAGAAAAAAGACATTAACTTAAGTCTTTCAAATTGGAACTATTCATTTCGAAATATAAAAGAAATCGTTTGAAAATTCACACGAATAAATGATTTAAATATTTGATTACAAATAACAATTACGATTAATCGAAAATCACTTTTGTTGTCAATATTAATGATAATTCATGACGGAAATTCTATTTCGGTCATTTAATCGATTACAGTCACTTCGGTCAGTTATGCGTAACAGTCGTCGGTGTGGGAAATTCTGTATACGTCATAAAAATTATAAGTGACGTCTTCATTTCGGTGGTCTATCGTATTGATACATGAGGAAAACTTATTTTAATTGTCAAAGTCATCAATGAAAGAGATTGTATTTCATAATACCAATAGCCAATAAAAAGAAACACAATAATATTATGCTAACATGTACATATACGCTGCTGCGAAATAAGTTGGTTAGCGTTGTGGGATTGAAACAATTTATAATGAATACACTCTTTACTCCATAATACAGAATGTTATTAATACAAAATAATCCTTCTTAAATTAACTAATTAGCTATTTTTGACGACTATACTTGTCGTAACACAAAATGTTGCCATTTCTTCATGACGAGTATACTCGTCGAAAACATCTAACCTTATTATATAGGGTGTCCCAAAAATGTTTAACAATGCGGAAATGGGAGGTACCTGAGGTCATTTGAAGTAATTTTCTCTTTAGCGAAAATGCAATCCGTGAGTTTATTTACGAGTTATAAAACGTTGTTTACGGAAAACAATGACCAATAAGAGGCAAGATCCAGTTGGCTCGAGACGGCCGAGCCAATAAGCGCAACTGTGCTTTATCCACTCGTCGACTCGATCGCATTGCGCAAGTTCAACTCACCTGTCATTGGTCAGTATGTTTTCGTTAATAACTCGTAAACGAAGCTGCGGATTGCATTTTTGCTAAGGAAAAAGTTACTTCAAATGACCTCAGGAACACCTCTCATTCCTCAGAGTTACAATAATTTGAATACACCCTCTATATTTTTGTTATTATTATTTCCTATTATATTTATTTATTTTATATTTATTATTATACTTATTGCTAAGTTTCATACTACTAATTATTAGAAATCGGCTAGGAATGATTGGAATCAGTGAAAAAGTTAAAGGAATTTAGAGACATCGATGTTTTATACTTATCTTATATCTGTGTGGCAACTGTTTCTTACAATTCATGGAGACAATTTTTATTTTGTATAAAAATCTACTAATTATGTTTTTAGTCGAAATTCTTTCAGGAAAGAATATAAAATCCGACAAATCTGTATCCACAATCACAATTGTTGAATAAATAACCTTTTTATGTCATAAGTGAGACACTACCACAAGACATCTTTGGGATCATCTACAACTGTAATTTTCGCCAGCGAGAAGGTAATACTGTAATGCCCGAATGTAACTCTGTTGATTGTGGTAATAATTTCTTGAGTTAAATTTTTATTAAAAAACGTATTACAAATCATGAGCCTATTTTTCCTTTATAAAAGTGCTCAAGATAGTTAATCCCTTTATACCAACCTTCTCCGATCACAAGCACATTGGTGTTAATAGAAGCAAACTGTTCGGAAGTCTCCCTAAGATATTCGTAAAAGGAATTTTAAGAGAGGTATTTGAAACTATATTTGTAGCACGCTTAGCCAATATATCAGCAATCTCATTCCCATGAATTCCTCTATGAACAAGAATCCAATTAAACTCAATTCTTTTCTCGTTTGAATTGCTTTTATAATAATTATTGCCTTCGTTTCTTATTTCAAGTATAGAAGGGTTAACTTTTATATTGAGCGAAGGGTGATTTAAGGATGTTAAACAACTTAGAGAATCAGAGAAGATTATAAATCTTCGGTTAGGATTACTTAAAGGACGTGGACTGCGTCGGTGAGAGCGGCACAATTAGCTGTGTGTATACTAATACGTTTGTATTTATGTTTCTAGTTATTGAAATGTATAATATTAAAATATATAACCAAAAATACATTTTTTATTTTTCTATTACTTAGAATAAAAGAATGTGAAAACAACTTTCGTTTTTTCACTTTATCATCTGAATCTATAATGAAAATTTTAAAAAATGCTTTCGGAATTTCTCGGTAATTTATATGCATGCTGAAAATTTCATTGAAATCGGTTGGCACGTAGTCTAGCTACAGCCATTGAAACGTGTAAAGATTACCTGTTTTGATTGAAATTCGTGAAACCTTTAATTATTCAAAACTTATGTCAAGATCCACCGATTTCGATGAAATTTTCAGCATGCATACACGTTACCAAGATCTACGAAAGACATTTTTTGAATTTTCATTATAGGATTAGGTAAAAAAGAGAAAATACGAGAGCTATTTTACATTTGTTTATTCCAAGTAATAGCAAAATGAAAAGAAAAAGGATTTTAGGGATTATAGAGTGAACTGGTCCCTCTAACACTTACAAAAAAACTTCAATTCGTACCGTTTTAAAAGATGTGTAGGCACTTTTGCTTGTCACTGTAAATCCTTTCACGCATAGAACACTGTCTACTGAAATAGCATCCTTAATTTTACTGCAATCCGTATATGTAGCAATCGCCTCTTTCTTCTTTACAAGTTACTCGATTAGAAGACTGGTTTGAACATCATGCGTTAGACCTGAGTAAGGATATTTATAAATGTTGTACATGTGGAGGAAAAAATGAGATCAATAGTGTTATTGGAATTCTCAATATATTGAATTAGCAGTTGTTTGCTAAACTTCCATTGTCTGTATTAATTCGTCATAATTTTCATTAACTGAGAGATTGTTTTGTGAACTAGGAGCTCACTATTAGAATAAATTTTGCTTAGGTAATGTTACACAGAAATCTTGTACGTTTCTTATGTAGGAAAAAATGAGTGGAACCGATCGGATGGATCGGGATCGGGACTCGAACCTGTATCTTTTGCTTGCCAGGCGACTGCTTTTTTATCCAATTAAGCTATCCCGGCCGACCGACGACACATTCTCTCCCAGTCCTTGTAAATACAATACGTAAACACTGTGCATCAGAAATAACGCCGACGACTCACATTACTACATTTCTAAGCTGTATTTTAGATTCAGATAAGATAATGTTAGTAGGAGTATTGTTTCTATATTCCAGAGCCAATTTTATGCCAGTATATTGTTTTTTTCAAGTTTGTCACTGATTAATTCAAGTAGGAGAGTAAACAAAGTATCTACAGGGTGTCCAAAAATTATGTTGCTTCCGAGAAATGAGAGGTTCCTGAGATCATTTGAAGTAACTTTTTCCTTAGTGCAAATGCAATCCGCGGCTCTGTTATAGAGTTATTAACGAAAAGCAATGAACAATCAGAGGCGAGATCAGTTGACGTGAAGCTGCCGAGCCAATAAGCGCAACTTCACTTCGTCCTTGTACAACGCATGTTCGCACGTATTAATCCTTATGACAATTTCGACTTGTTTGTTATCTGTACTCCCAGAGGTATTGATAATCATTTATGAAATAGCTTGTATAATATGTCTATAACTAATGTGATGGATCGAAATAAAATTTTCTATTTCGATAACTATAATAAGGAACCGAAATAAATTTTCCTCATCGACGACTGCCACGAGCAATCCGTAGTAAGAATTTCTCTCAACAATAACTCTTGTAACTAACCTGGGGAAAAATTATTAAACAATAATAATTACGAAAAACGAAAACAGTTCTGTATGGAATACAACTATTATTTACAATTAAAAATATTTTAATAAAAAATAATAATTGACACGCAACGACATTTCTCATATTGAATATGATAGTTATGATCTCTAAGTTCAAAGAAAAATTGCTATCTAAAAAGAAATAGCAGGCTTGTGTCAGCTTTGCTGTCCTGAATTGGTAGCGACGACGCGATTCATTAGTACCGTCCTAAGGTGAAATGTCATGGTGGCCGGTAATCGACATTAATTCGATGGTGGTCGTACTATTAATTAAAATAATTGGCGCACTAATCTCAGATCACGTAGCAGTTGATCTCGGATGATGATCTTACACAATGCTAACTTACAAGCAGTGAAACTCGCGAGTCTCTTAGAATAGATCTTGACGCAAACAACAAACGAAATATTGTTCCGCAGGTTTCGAGTCAATCAATTTTATGCGGCACCTTGCGCAATACAACGAGCAATAACAATCTAATGACCACGTAAAGCAGTAAGAGTCCTACAACAGTTACATAAAAAATTACCATACTGTTGATCGAACAGTTATTTCCTGTTTCAATTGATTCGAAGAGGAAAACAACGAAAACCTCGGTTCGAATCTCGAACGAATTAGGATTTCCCTAAAACCTAGACAGTATTTATTACTGGATGGCGCAAGATCGACACATCTATTTTGTAAGCTCGTAATATTTTCACTTTTTTTCCTGCTTCGATCCATTCTCATGGTTTCGAAGAGAACTTAGGTATGCCAGTTACGAAATAAAAATATATTTTCGGTGACAGAGAAGTTCATCGTCTCGTAAATTATTGTAATAAAAAAAGGTTTACTACATTCTAAGGAGAAGCTTTTGCTTAAAAATTACACATTTTTTAAAAATAGGTACGTTAATTTTACGACACCGAGTACATTCATGTTAGTAATAAATACCGAGCTTGAAATTTCCTGCAAGAAATACCTAAATTTTCTTTTTTATACTCGAAATTAATATATCGTAACGGCCCAGTTCATTCATTCATAACAGCAATTTTTCTCGTGATTCGAAGCAACTTTTTTTCAGGGTTACTATTAAGGCAACATTTTTAATCTCCTTTCAATCCTGCAAAGTCATCGGAAATCCCATTAATACACTTAATTAAGAACGACACATTATTCATCCGGTGGCTATTATATTGCGATTTCTGTTCGTAACGTTAGTGGAACCTGTACGTAGATACTTTCATCCATTTTCAAGGCTCACCGTCACGTCGCCGTTTTAATAGGAACCTTGCGCGAACTCGGTTTCATTAACCATCGAAACTTTTCGATTTCAGATTTTCTGTATCGATAAAGTTCGACGAATTATCTCCCGTCTAACCGAGAAATCCGTGACTGCGAAACGGAAAAAATGCAAGACCAACTCGCGTGGCATTTATGAAGTCGGGTCAATGTCGGATGACCGTGAACGATAAGTATATGTGTATACTTATGCTTTCTGACAAAAGCTGTGCACGTCGTTTCCACGAAGCCACCGTCCGTTGAAGTTCTTTCGGTGATCAGTAGGAATGGAAAACATATTTAACCTAGTAGATCAGCGGTACTCAACCGCGGTTTTCTAAGGAACCGTGTATTTGCGTTGGTGGATGCTTCATCGTTTGAAGTTCTTAGTAAGCGAATAGTAATCGAATTAGTTCGTAGAACGAGGTACTATCCCGGTTTCGATCGGAACTAGACAGTTTTCTTAGAACTGCAAATAACGTGAGTAGTCGACATTGAACTGAATCAAATTGTCACACACTAGATTAAAATGTAATTCCAGCTGAGTAACATGATTTTTCTCGTTATATTTTCCCCCACCTAAATATACATGTGTATTATAATTGCACATCTATATGGTTGTTTATGTTGTATCGTGCGTAAGTTTATAGTAATAGATGTACTGCGGATTTTATGCATTTATGAGAAAAATGAGTATGTTTTCGATTTACGAAAATTATTACCACGAGAATATAACTTCTAAGTTATTCCTATAGGTCGCAACAGATGCAGAAAGTTTTTGTTTTGCGTAAAGATCCGCAGTCTGGTAATAAAGAATATAGTTAAATGTGTATAATACTGAAAGTAGTAAATTAAGATTATTTCGTACATATATCCATTCATATAAATGTAATTGTGATTATGATTATGATTGTATATTTCTAGTATATCTACGTAGTAGTAAATAATATAATTAGGATATAGGTAAATATAATGCATGTAGTAAAGAATACTACTACTTCTAAATGTTCGTATTTACACATGTGTTTGATATGTATTATAGTTATATATTAATATATCTGCACATATTATACAAGACATGTCCTTTTAGAGTAATACTGTTTTTTATAATATAGATATGATTAGTCACTTTTTGGAAAGCCATCTTGTACAAAAGAAGATATTTATATTTTATTTAGATAACCTGCGAAAATTAACAAAAGTTGCAATTCAATTGCACAGCAATATACATTTGTTAGTAATATATACATATAATATACATATAATATAAAACTGTTAAAAATAAAAATAATACCATATTTTTCCATGCTTCGTAACTATTATTTGTACTTATACTCTAATGTATTTTAAATCTTTTGCGTTCTCATTTATACGAACGAACGACTCAAAAATAATCATAAATAAATACGAATAATACAAAATATAAGAAATAAATAAATACATTTAACATATATTAGTATAGAGGGAAATATAACGACTAAAAAATCATTTTGCTCAACTAGATTCACGTTTTAGATCAGTTTGTATCGCTTTGGAAAATTGCATCTTGCCGTTCGGGAAGAAATTGTGTTAATATTTCAAGAACAAACCTTTCTGATAAAAATATAACTGAGTACGCCTCGGTTTATTTACAATTTCGTTTATCAACTTTTTTCAATATATTTTGAGGTAATCCTTCTAGACGCATTAGTTTTTCTATTTAACGAAGCATACGAAAAATGAAATCAATTCCAAAAACTAGATGTAGTCAAATAACAATATATCTACTCTGAGCAGAAATGGAGTTGAACCCCTATGTCCGAATGTTAATTAATTAGATTAGAGTTTAGTCACAGTGTTTAAACAATTTTTCGTTTATAAAATGATCTTATGGTTCGGTTCATCGATCCTCAATTCGTAAAATATTTCGATATCACGGCCCAGGGTTCCCCATAAAAATAGAATATCGAGGTTCATGTCTGCACGACATTGGCCTAAATACTTTCTTCAAAATGCAACCGAATATAAATAACTAGGATTCCACGGGATATGCTGAAAATCGTCTTACGCTTGTTTCCTCGGGCACGTAATTGCTTTGAGTTTCGAAGAAACACTTTGATGAATTCTTTGATGCAGGATATTGCGTTACTTAATAACTTCTAGCTCTGCGTGTTGACCTGGAGAATTTTAACTTAATTAGGACTGGCGGGATTATCTTGTTTCACGTTTGACCTGCGATGGACCTCAATAGTCATCAAAAATAAGTAAGGATACACGTTCGTGCAACTTACTTCAACAGAATTAAAAAGGTTTCAGTGTCTCGTGTAAGTTATTCGGCTACTTAAATACGTGAAACATGGAACTAATTTTGCTTTACAATATACCACGGCACGATTTGTTTCTTTCTTTTGGTATTAAGATTTATGGTAATAGGTTTATAAACCTAACCAGCTTTATGGTAATATGTGTGGCTGTAAGGAAAAACGGCGGATATCACAGTCACAATAAAATTCAATTTTATCCATTAATTTGTTAGTATTGATGCTTTAATGTATTTATCAGGAAAAAGTTATGAAAACATATTGAATAGACTCAAAAAAATAACGCAATTTAGAACGCTATTAATACGGAGAATTTGTGTTCAATAAAAATTTGGCAGAACGATTTGAGTATTGTTTAGATGATAAAGGGACTAGTCTATTAGACAATGACTAAAATACTTCTTTTTTATTTTTGCTATTAATTCGAACCACCATTTTGAACCAAAATTTTGTTGTTATTACCATCATTACTATTATTACTATTATTATTACTATTACCGTACTTTTTTTTAAATAAATTGTAGACTGTGTCAAACGATCAAAACAGGCCTCGAACTCTGGGTTCGAAAAAACCAGACGTCATACGACGAGAGTTAAACCTGCATATTAACAAAAAATAATTGTATTATTATTGTATGTTCACGCATAAGGATTTGCGATATAGTTATGCGTTATAGACAATTAAAGATAGCGAAAATCGTAGTTTTTCGTAATTTTCGGCCAATAACTGTACGTATGGAGATTTTGACATTTTTTTAATATCTGTGGCTTAACTCTGCGTTAATCGTTCGACAAAACTATCAGCATGAGGATAAGATTCCGCGATCCACAAACCGCATTATTTAAGTTTCCGTTATAGATCGGTATGAAATAGTTAAAAAAGACACCATTTTTCAATTTTTTGAGAAAAGTAAGTAATAATAACTAGCAATCTAGTCGACCTAACATTTCAAATAAATTCAAGTCATTTGGTACATTTTTTAAAAAGTAATTTTATTAAACTAGTCAGCTGTTTTTGACGAGTATACTCGTCAAATTTGCCGCATATATCGCAAATTTAGCGAAAATTAAAATATATTCTTAAATTTTAAGATGTTTCGAATATTTGGAGGGTCAAGACGAAATAAAACAAATAAAGAAAATATAAAATAGTAGTAGTTAACTAGATAAAAAAATTTCAACATACTTTTGATAGCGACTGTAGATCACTATCGACTCATTCTACTGTTCCAAAATCAACAACGACGTTGCATGGTACATTCTTCCAAAAGCATTCAATCTTCTCAATCACAGGCAAGCAGGTACCGACCTAAGTATTTCAACCATTTTGGCTTCGTTATCATCATTGAATCGCATCTCGGTTGTTAGCCGTGATTCTCCGTGGCTCTCCTGGCAGTGTAGTTTAGCATATACACACTCGAAGCTCGTCAACATTTTCAACACAAAAACATTTTGATCCGGACAAACAGTGCGGGAATTGCGAAAAAGGAAAAGAAGAGGAAGCGTGGAAGAGAGGAACGTCGAAGTTACAAGAGAAATAGAGAGGGAGGGACAAGGTGAGCAAATAAGAAAGAAAGAGAGAGCCGGCAGCGACAGAGAGGGAGAGAAAAAGAGACAGCGGCATTATACGCGTTCACATTCAGTCTGCCCGCGGCGTTCGTGCCAGTCGTGTTCTGTCTCCTCTTTCGAGGATTTGTTGCTTTTGTTTTTCCAGTTTCCAACAACCTCCTTTGCCGATCACTTAAATGAACGAAACAAAAAGCACGCCGAGCCCAAGCATATAGCAGTGACGCGAGGTTTTGCGGTCACCGATAACGATGTGCTTCTTTTCTTTATAAGAACGACTACGCGAGCTCCTACACATTATTCCCGATGACATAGGTAAGGGAACTTTCCTTCTTTCTGCCATGGTGATCCCTCGACAGGAAGCGGTTTCCTTTTTCCCGGTTTCGAGCATGAGTCAGATTTTTTCGAGGAAGCATTGGATTCCCGCGATATACTACGTGACGGACCAGTGCGGTCGGTGAAAGTTAATCAGATACATTTTTTCGCGATCTTTGTTGCCTTGTTTAGACCACTCGTGGGCCGATCGAATCTGGAAAACGGTCGCAATGCGTTCGGTTCGCAGTTCGAACGCTTTTCCTGTCGGCGGTTGATTAACGTATAGGCTGTAAACGCTTTTACGCCGCGCCGCCGTTCTGAAACTGTGAATGCTATCACGCTACGCCGAAACTGCCAATAGTGTGTCTATAGAAATGACTGGAAAAGATCTGAAGGGACTTACGTATGTATCTGCTCTGTGCCTATGGGTTTCTCTGACCAATAACTTTGCTTAGGCGAGTCGAGAAAAGTTGTCTATCTATATTACGAGAAAGCAAAATCGTGCGAAATAATTTGGACATCCGAGTTCTGCGTAGTCAATTCTTTGAGAAAATCAAGGTTTGTCAAAGATTTCAATTCATGCGATAGCAGCAAGTAACTGAAGGTTCCTTCATAGTTTGAAGGATCTTCACGTATCGTATCGGACATATCGGAGAATAAGATTTCTTACTATACTTACTTCAAGCATTTACAGGGTGAATCGTTTAACTCTTTTGCCTGATTTTTTCTTGGAAACTACACGTTGTATCAAAAATGTTTCGAACAAACGTTACTTGCTATTATCTTTTTTTATCAAAATGTGGGGGTTGCTTGACAAAATATGAAACACTTGTACATGTATCACGCGCATTGTTTAATTGCCTACTTCCATTTATTGTAATGGACGACATTTTGATCATTTCTTATATTAAAAATCAACTAAAGGATATCTTGGTAAACATTAATTTCTGAATCCTTGTATCTTAATAATTTTTTATTCCGTATTACATTATAGGTAAAAAAAGAACTCAAGGTCGCCCTCGTATTTTGATAAAGAAAAAAAATAGCAAAAATTAATTGTTGCTGCGTATGTTCCTCTTTATACCAGAAAACTCGCATTCGAAACATTATTTTATGCATGGAGTTAGCGAGGAAGATTGAGGTAAAAGAGTTAAATGAGCACCCTGCATAAGTTCGTTAGTTTTATAAATCAATACAAATCGATGTTTACAAAATTCTAGGCCAGAATATTCCCTTAGAAAGTTTAATACTTCAGTTGTCACGCCACGACCTCAATTCATTTATAAAATCAAAATATTTTCTTTAACTAAATTAAAAATGCAAAATGAAGTTATATGATATCTATTATTTTTTCAACGTTCTCACGTTATGCGAATCTTAATAAAATTAGGAAATTATAATAAACTAGCGGAAAAGCTGATTTTCAAATCTGAATAAATAATTCCGTCACCCACATATGAGTGACGCGGCAGTCAAAGTATTAACAGTTGAGATAAATTAGCAAATCAACGAATTATTTTGCGTGATGTAATACAATAATTACTTAGTAAATTATTATTATAAGAAAATTATTAAACGTGTGCTATCATTTGAACGTCTGTTATTAAGCTTTCACTAGCTAAAGTGTTAAGTACATTTATATAATTTCCATGACAAATCAAGAAAAATATGTCTGCACCGTTTTTAATCCGTGGAACTTTGAAGATCAATCTCCTCTTCTTCATGGAATACGAAGATGCAAAGATGCATTAATCCAATGAATCTATTTATCAATTGTCTGCTAACATTCTCATAATCTCTGCTCATTTTGAATGCAATATTAAATGATAGGAATTGCTAATTCAAAACTTTCCGCGTATTTTACAAATGTGCGAGTGGCATAATCGTAAAACGATTTATCGTTCAGGAAGAACTGATATCCCAGTATTTCTCAAAAACAATAAGCTCCCGCGAACAGCATACTATACAGACGGTTATCATTCTAAATTAATTATGAATCGACCTCTATAACAGGAATGAAAATATTAGGTCAAATCATAAATAAACCCAGTTTCTTGGAACGGATTGTGATCGTGCATTATCATCCTAATATGAGTCAAGTCATTGCAAGTCATTGCAAACAATAGCGAATATGTAACTCTTGTTTATTTTGTTGGTGTTGATATATTTAAACGGAAATTGTGAGTCAACCTAATTGCGCAGTATACATTAACACTGCAAAATTGTTGACTCACATGTTTCATAAATGTTCAATACCTCTTAAATAACTATTTTTAAAACTGGACTAACTGACTTGAGTTTCTTGGAGAATAGGATTACACTTTGCTATACGATGATTAAAATACTTGTTTTTAATTTTGCTATTACTTGGAATGAGAAAAAAATTAAAAATCACGTTTTTTTTTAATTTTTTTATTCGGGCTTATAAAGACAATTTAAATAATACGGTTTGTAGAAAATTTCTTCAAAATCAGTTAATGTTGTTATGAGTTACAAATAATTAAAGATAGCGAAAATGCAATTTTCTACGACTTTTGACCAGAAATTGAGAAATCTCGAATTTGACTCTGCGTCAACTTTCGATGAAATTTTCAGCATATGTATAAATTAATATATAAAGACCTGCAAAACAGATTGCATTAACGAACACTGTCAAATAAAGATAGTAAACAGCAGCCATGAAACCGCAGGCCACACTGACATTCAATTTCTTTTTCTCTTATCCGTGACCAGCATAAATGATCCACCTAGTGCTGATCTTTATGTAGAAATAAATTTTTCTGCGCTGATTTACAGAAAACGAAAACGAAAAAGAATGTCTACGCTTTATTGGAAGCTACGAAAAATATATAATGCAATAGGTGCAAAAAAATCTGCAATGTAGTGGTGAAATATTCTTTGCAGTCTACATGTATTTCACTAGATTGTACTAAATCTGTCGTAGACTCTTCCATGCGGTGCTATAGATATAAGTATCTTTACTGAAGGATATGTGGATGATGCTGTCATGTTAAAGATTATGAAGTATAAATAAATACCATCGCCTAAAATTCCAAAGGCATGTTACACTAAACGTACCAAGCCCTATAAGAATGACACGATTGAATTTATTCAGACGTTTCGTCGTTTGTCTTATACAGGGTGTACCAGCATCGGTGGTACAACCAAAAAGAGGATGATTCTACAGGAAGAAACAAATAAAAAATAAGAAATAAAATTTTTTTATTTGACGCATCAAGAAAATCGACTTTGAATATTCAAACATGAGCTTTTACCTTTTTTGTAATTGCAAGCAATAGCAAAATTAAGAAAAAAAGCATTCTAGTTAGCATTCTATCATCTAAAAGAAATTCAAATCGTTTAATGCAGTTCTAAAAAAATTACTCCGTTTTAAAAGGCGTTCGAATACTTTTGTTACTCACTGTAACTATAATTAGATATCGAATAGTTTAGATGGATGGATCTCGATAGAAGTCATATGTTACTGATAAGTAGTACTAATATAAGTAATATCGTGATATACTGTGTACTCATTCCTGTCTATGGATTTAAACGAAAATAAGACCTGTGAGGCAAAAGTCGTTGGAAATGCTGAATATTCAAAGTCGATTTTAGCGAAATTTTAGCGACAACGACGCCTTAGCAGACAAAATTTTATTTTTTATTTTCGATTTGTTTTTTCATGCTAGGACACCCGATATATGTATACTTAAATTAATAAAATTCGATCGTTTTTTGTTACGAAGTGTTTATAATTTCAATAGAATAAAGCCTCTCTTATCTGACTGTTTATTTTATATATTTTATATGTATCTACATAACACAATGTTTAGATAATAGAACGTTTGAATATCTGAATCTTCTAAAAATAAATAAGGGAGTCTGTACAGTACTTTTGAAACAAAACAATGCGAATGTGACCATCTTGAATTCCACTGCAAATTTAGCGTTAAAATCGAGCAAACAACTCACTGGCCGCGAAATCTTAGAAAGATTTAATATCGTTACACTTACGCGGATTCCTAGCTGCACATGTACCTACGCCCGCGGTCAAGTATACGCAACCTGTATCGGAGATCATCGCGTGTTCCGGTGACTCTGTATCATAAAATATACCGATAATTACCATTTACCTCGTATGTCGCTGATTAGTGATGTAGTACAATTTTTACAAAATAAAAGAAAATTGAATGAAGAAAAATGATTAGTACAAGCAAACGCAACGTTAACCGTTGACCAATTAGTGCGATGATTGCTAAAGTATTCGAATTAAGCAATTTTCGATTAAGTCGTTAGAAAATACAAGCGGATGTATTGAACACAATATAAAATATTAATTACCAGTTCTTCCTGGGCTTTGATATTATAGTCAAATTCACGCAGGATTTTGCGGAACATTTACACCGACGATGGGATTTCACGAGTGTCAGAATTCGAATCTTGATTGGTTTTCGACATCCTGTTAGAGAATCGTTCTCAGTAGTGTAAAATCGTAGCTCATTACACCTCTAAATAATTTGACGACAAATCGTGTTGTAAATAAAAACTGCAAATTTTTTCGTCCAACAGAAATAATATTACAGATACTCGACAAATTAACTTATACTGAATATCTCAACACTTGAATAAATTATATCGTTCGGTTAAATTGCAAACACATTTCGCAAAGACAGAAATAGAAGAGTCCTAATTAATGATGTTCGTTCCTGGTGTTTCGCGCTACTTCGCGCTTCGCACGTAATAAATAAAATCAATAACGCGTGCACTAATTCCATTTGTTTTGGTTAAAACCTTTCGTGGAGAGAAACTCCAAAGCATAAATCTAATATAAAGGTCAAGGTAAAAAGATGTTCAACTAATTCTCCGTGTTAAAGCTTTATAAAAATTTAACGACGAAGAACATTTATTCCAGTTTTTACAGAAACTTCAGGGAATTCGATTATAGAATAAAAATATTCTAAACATTTCAATGTAATGTTAATGTCTCTAGCTTTATGCAAAGCAGGTTTACTCAGTCACATCGTCGAATAGTGTTCGCACAAGTGTTCACAATCAATTACCAAGCGAATTATTTTTCTCTCTTTTTTTGCTAAATCGCCTAAGCTTATCGAACAGTTCTAGTTATACGCGAGCGCAATGTATTACCTGTATAGTATTCGATACGATGTTCAGTATTCGATCGGGCAATCAATTAAGACATACCGGTCGACTGACGACGTTTGGTCTTAATGAATTGACGCGACGGACGAGAAACACATGCGTTAGGCTGTTTTAATGTGCTCCGTGAACGTTTAGAATCCGTGGCAAGGACAAGCCAATTTGCTGCTTCAATGATATGATCACCAGCGCTAAATTGAGTACATTGGCAGCTCTAATTAACCGGCCGGCGTAATGTATGCGGATTGTTTATCGGCCCGAGGAAAACGCGGCTGAAAAATAAGCGTGCACCCGATTCGGTTAATTAAAACGTTCTGGTTGATTTGATGTACGGTCGCGGACGTTATCGTCCACGTTCCCTGTTATCGTCGCAAGCTCCACACTGTTACATAATAATCTTTTTAATGCTAAACCAACGGCGTCAAACACTCGTGGGTGGTTCATGAACTTCCATATACACAGGCAACTAAGCTTGCACATTATGCACTCGATCCTTCATCACATTATACTCGCCTCTCATTGGACACTGTTTTTCATTAATAACTCATAAACAAAACTGCCGATTGCATTTGCGCTAAGGAAAAAGTTGCTTCAAATGACCTCAGGAACCCCTCATTTCTCGATTTTGAGTAACTTTTAGGACACTCTCTAGAGGACGACCCCTTGTGACATCGGCATCATAAAAACAATCACACAAGTATAATTAGAAAAGAGTTAGAAGAAAGATATTAATATAAATACAATAAAATAAAGTACAAAATAAAAATAATAATAGTAATGGTAGAGGTAAGGCTAGGAAATATGAAAGAATAAAAGAAAGGAAAGGAAAAGGTGCGATGAGATGTATAAGGAGGGAGTATAGAGGAACTAAGTAGATTGATATACTTGTAACGACTATGAAGTCAGTATGACGAAAGGATTCATAAAAAGTCTAGAAAAAATCGAGAAAGTACGTAGCGGTTTGCGATAGTCAAAAGTAGGCAATTTTTATAACGATAAAGCATACAGTGTGATTCGGTACGAAAAAATAGCTATGTGTCTCAAGCAAATTGATGCATGGCTGGGTCAGTTTTTTCGGGAAACAAGAGAAACAAGGCACGACAAATTAAAGCTACAATTAACTAACAACTATTTTATCTTTGAACAGGTAAAAACTTGCGATCCAATTACCGTAGCAAGTGATCAATTAGATCGCGGATCATCAAATGGATGAATCCGCTGTTCAGAAGACGGATTGCCATTTGCTCCAGTCATCGAAACTTCAGTCCAATGACTACCGGAACAGCAGCAGCCCGCAGGACAACAATGCCGATCTGCTGAGAGTTCCGAAACGGAAGCTGTCGGTGTTCTGTCGATCGTTCGACGTGATCGAGGCGAAGGATCAAGAGAACACTCTCGAATTACGTCGAACGTCCAGCAATCCCACGGTTCGTCTGGCAGACATGCAAGATGAGGAATCTAAGCGAGATCGTGAACCGAGTCCTTGCAGAAAAGGTTTCGTCAACGCTTGTCGATCGTTGATCGAGAATGGAAAATTCGTCGGTAGTCCATCATCCGATTCTCTCAACGAAAGACCTAGCAGTCCTCAATGCTTACCGACGAGAAGATCGCCCGTGATGGAACTGAAGCTCCCTCGAGTCAGAGAGGACACTGATAATTACTCGATAACCACCGAAATCTCTAACGAGGAGCAGCCTAAATTGAAAAACGGAAAACCCAAAGTAATATTCAGTTGAAACAGCGCGCACATAAAGAAAATTGACTCTTAACGGCCGCGCGTTCTCTAAGGAGAGTATTTAGGTCCAAGCTTTATTTTCACAGTAAACCAAATATTCACGGTAGATCAAATGACTCGCCTTGAAACGTCGCTACCTATCGTTGCGAAAATATTTTCTTTGGGAATTCTTGGACCCGGTGCAATCGTTCTTCATATTTCGATGGATTCTCATGTCAGCGAACAGTGGGGAAAATTCATTCATTCGTCGAATTGCGTTTAAATCGTGGATCCCGCGAATCGAGCCAATTATCCGATAGCTGACAAACGTGACGTCAGCTGTTTTTTTTTTGCAACAAGAGTACGATGTACGTAGTACTTATCTCATTTTTTACCTTCTTCAGAGATCTTAAGTATCGGTACATTGTATACTTTCATCTACTGCAATCTTCCACTGAGATTGTAATTAATAGACTGTTCATTTTATGGAATTCTATGGAACGGAAGTTCAGTTACAATGCGTTTCCCTTCTGTTGACAGTTTCAATATGCCGACAGTAGACTGTGGATGTTATGCATTTCTGACAAAAATGGGAAGGCATAATTTAAATAATGGACAAATTAAAAGGTACTAAAACGTCGATGTATTAATTTGAACTTAGTAAAATGATTTTAAAAAGTTCTTGTGTTTCTCGACTACGTCTTTATTGTTTCAATTCTATTTTGCATAATGATCCACGGTTTAGTCGAGGATAATGTATTATAATAATGTCTTCACAGTTTTTTTCTGTTTCAAGTCGATACGCAGCGTATGACACTTGGCTCCACCTTTTTGTAGTAACTTGTAAATGCATCGCGAATTTTTGCAACACCCTTGTGAATAAAGAATACGATTCGATAAATTTGAAAGGCAGTCGAAATTAGTATCTTACGCAAGTGTGCGTTAGTTTCAAAACATTTCATGTATTTCTTTATCTTGAATACTTAGTTGCCCACATTTTTAATAATTTACGAAAGATTATAATGAAGACTGGTGATATTTCATACGTAATCTGCTAAATACGAATGCAATTCGTTTAATTTGTCCATCATCAGCAAAAGTCAAAAATTGTCTCATTCTAATAGGAAAATTATTATAGTAGGGCATTATATCATCATATTGTAGGGCACAGAGTTATTGAACAAAGACTTTTAATCTAGGGACTGGAAAACGATTTTTACTTACGAATGTGACAGGAAGTTTGAGATTAGAATGTCATGCCAATCTGTGATGAGTCTGGTCTGTTTTTATATATTTCTTTTGTTCCTTATAGAATTGTAATTACAATTTACAACAATTTTACAACAATCTAATATATACAGAATATAAATAATTATAATCTATAAATTTCATGGATTGTTTCAAATAAGAATTTCATACAAGCCTATGATAGTTCTGGATAATTTCATGCTTTCTTTATTTCGCATATTTAGTTGTACATTGTTTTGGTAACTTACAAGAGACTATAACTCTGTTGTACATTATGAGAACAAAGAACGTAAATCTATAATCTAGGAAACGATTTTTATTTACGAACGAGAACGAAAATTCGAAACTAGAATCTCGCGTCAATGTATGCAATAAATAATTGTAATCTGTGGGTTTGAAGATAGAGTCCGCGTCAATCCGTTAAGAGTCGAAACAAGTTTCCCCGCTCGTAATGGTTCGCATTTTCGATCAGAGCGTCGACAAAAATGTCGCCAACTCTTCCACAGAGGGGAGCCATCTTCCGCTATCGGACAAGATCACGCCGTCGTCCAGTGAAAGCACGGAAAATGGCAGTACGGAGAAGGATTTCGGGCTCGAACAGTATCAACAAGCAGAGATTGCAAGCGACGGTAAATCTGCGGGAATTCTACAAAACTAAAAATATGGTAATTGTATATTTATCGGGTTGGGCTGTACTCTCGTCCGCAGATCTGGTCAAGATCAAAGATCCGGCGTGTCCGCCGACGTTTGTGGACGCATCGAGTGCCGGTCGCGGGAAATACATAGCAGTCAGCACCGCAATGTCGAATCACGAGGATAATTCTATCGGATCCGAGAGCGAGGACGAGACGATGATCGAGAGAAATGATGGAAAGATCAAGGAGGCGAGGAACGACCGATCGCAACCTTCGTCGTCTCTTTGGATTTCTCCGGTTCCAGGAAAACCGGATTCGAATCGGACGACCGACGGAGAGAAGATGGAGGACCTTGTTCGGTCGAACCGAGAGAAGCGACAAGTTGGTAATCCTTATGTTGCTATTTATTATATTCTAGTTGACAATGATGATGGTTATCAAAATTATTGCCGACTAAGTGTCCAGAATTGTTTAGTTTGAATATCGGATTGAATATCGCATTGATTAACCCTTTATTTACTGGATTAACGCAACTACCAAGCTCGAAACGCGACTGGATGTATATTGTTTCATAACAATGACAATACTGGATTTACTCAAACTTCATACGATTTTTATTGTAACATAAACGTTCTTGCAAATTCAGTAACTGTAAAAGAAACGGTCAGAAACCAGTCATTCTGACTGATTTGGCAGTTCCAATATTAATAGGCTTCCGAATCGTTTATAATAATCTCAAGAAATTGTATGGAACTACTTATTGTTGCTGTTATAAATTATATGATAAATATTTTTATTTTCTCATGTAATGCAGACTTTGGCAAATAAACTGTTTTCGATATTGTAGGTACATACGTGTGGAGATTACGTAGTAAAATATATTTGAAATGCTACTTCCATATGTAAATACTGTTTCAAAAAAAGTTTATTTGCTAAATTCTGTATTACATTAGAAGATAAAAATATTTATAATCTATTTACTATTTCAAAAATCTGTTTTTTCCCAACCATGCTAAGGAATCTCTGAGCGTGAAGCATAAATGTCTAAAAATGATTCAGAAACAGCCGGTAGATGATGCGTTAGTACTAAGAAATACAAACAGATAGAGGACACGTTGCTAGTACAATACTACCAATAGTGAATTTTTCCGTAAAGAGAATAGTATTTTTGTAGCGGAAACTTGAAGGTGACTTTGTAATCTTGTGCAGCATGCATTAAAATCGTATGCTTCATTATGATACGCTGTGACTGCTTTTGCATATTCCCTTCGTCTCGCTGGCCGTAAACTTTTTCTGACACGCTCTTATTTACAATTCCGTACAATTTTATACAAGTAATATAATCAAGTTTGGCTGTCTAGCAGATACAAGTTCAGTTACGTTGCTCATCGGCACACGCAGCGTTACCTAATATCGTCCACTAACACAAAACTTAAACAATTTTTATTTGCGTATCGCAGTATGATACGATGTTTAGAATGTCTGGTGATTCTGAAGGTCAGGATTAGGTTTGGGTTAGGTCTCCGCTGCAAATGCAGAAACGTTTACCATTTCCTTCCTGTTTCGAATCGGGCTGTTTGTCTTGTAAGACGAGAAAATTCGATGTTAAATCGCACCGTAAACTCTTTTACAATCTAAAAATCTATTTATACTTCATTCTTCGGGCTCCCGCTTATTTGTTTTCGTACGAAACGTTGACACGATGTCGACAATAAATTCATGATTTGATTACGTGCGAAAATTCTGCCGCCGATAGATATTCATATCAACACCTCGTCAATTTTTTGCCGGAAACTTTATGTAGATTCAAACGTTGCAGAATGAAAAATTCAACCACCAATCTCGCCATGCTTAGTGAATTAATAATAAGTTTCTTGTTCAAATAATATTTGTTTCTATCATATATTTCCATTAAAAATTAAATAGTATTGAATTCATGAATGAAAAGAGAACGAAATATTAAATTATTTCGAATATGCGAATACTTAACGCCGCCAGAAATGCCTAATATTCCATGCTGCCTAAATCATTACTGCACCACACGATCACACTATATCCGGCGATCTATTC
>CM052160.1:255497-317639 GCA_028455555.1 Augochlorella aurata
AAATCATTACTGCACCACACGATCACACTATATCCGGCGATCTATTCCATATGATAGGAAAAATAATATTTACTCTAGAAGCCACGCGGCCTGGGATATATTAGAGGTACCAATAAATGATCCACTATTTTCTTAATGAAATGGTAGTGCACATCGGTTATAAATAAAACAAATGTTCGTACCTTTTATTTAAAAAATCGTTGCGGATAATGTGATTACCTTTTATCTTTTCCAAACGAATTCGGATAAAAATAGCACGTATTTGAATCTCTTATACCAGGAAATACTATATTTACTATAGAATATATACTGTATTTACTACAGAAATTACTGTAGAATATTTCGAGGGTACATACATTATTGTATTAGCCATGAAGAGAATACGTGCACAAAAAATGGACTAAAATCTACTATTTTAGGGGTTAAACATATATTCTGAGGGTACCAAAATGTTCAGGCGACCTTCATGCAGCTAGATCATGCAAGAAAAGTTTATTTCTTATTGTAAATATTAATTCTTGCCGTTTTTTCCATAAGATACGATGTACATTCTAGCATGAATCATCTGTTCATGAAAATATAAAACACGTAGCGGCAAAACGTTCAAACTGTTAACCAAAGTAACCCATTGTTAATCATTTTTGTATCATCGACAGATGGTGCTGCTATATTAATACCAAAGATGGTATTGGCATAATTGTACCATCTGTATCAAAATCTGAATTATCTGTGGATAATTTTGATGACCAGTTTGAACTTTTTACCGCTACGTGTTAAGACACATATAAATATATTCTGCAACACATAATTCGCGTCGGATTTTACATTAGGCATTATGGGAAAAGCGACGAGTATCATCTCTATTCAATATTTGCAGTAATAAATTTTCTTTGCATGATGTAGATACAATTGACATATGTCATGCTATTTTTCGTACACATTTTCCTTACCGCGAGAATCAATTGTGGTTATAACAAGTATTTAATTTTTTCTATATTTGCAACAATAAATTTTTACACTTTTATAGTGTAATGTGGATGCAGAAAGTACCTCTGAACAGTTCTATGCCGACAAAATGTTTTCTTAGTCACACAATTGGCAGATTTCGTACCGTTTGTTGCTCTTTAAAAAAGTTATTCTTTAGGAAACGGTAAACAATTTCGACGATATTCAAACTTGTTTAAGTTATGTCGAAGTGATAATAAAGAAAATCAAGGTATAGTCGAGTTATCCGGCATTGTTTCGATTCAAAACATGCCGGGTAATCGAAACTCACTTATTGGTAGTGATGGGATCAAGTATAAAACAAGTATTTTGAAAAAGGAAAGCAATACTTTTAAATAGACTTGAACCCAGACGAGATAGATTCGAACTCTTTTGCAAGTATTTTGCGGAACGCAAACGGTGCTTCAAGTACATTCGAACTCTGGTCGAGTATATTCGAATGTTTTATGAATAGATTCGAGTACATATGTACAGTATTTTCTTGATATTATGTATAAGAAAAAACCTTAGTATAGGTGCTACGTCGAGACTAAAGACAGTTAAAACTTGATATGACAGTGATATAAAATTTGAGTAATATTACTGAAAGATTTAAATCTTTCCAGCATCGAACTACTTACAAGTACGTTTCAGCTTGTATAAAAAAACCAGCTTGTATAAAATAATTACATAGCGAGTTTACGTAATGAAATCTTATTGTCTTCAAGCAGTACTTCGTTATTGAAATTAAACTTAAATCCACAAATATACATATGTATATTTATACATATGTAACTTGACCCTATCCCTACCTATTAGCACACCTGATGCTGTCACTAAGTGAGGGGTCTAACAAGGGAATCCCGGTGACCGACACATGCCGATTTTTACGAATAATTGCTCAAGTTTTTAATAGTCAAAGTTTTTAATACCCAAAAGTTAGTCGTATTTCATTCGAACCCGTTTTTCATATTAAAGAAGAAATCTGCCTTTTATCCGAACATGTCTGCATAAATCATAGACATTTAAAAAATCTTTTTACAAAAATAAGAGAAACTTGACTTTTTAAAAATAATTCGCTTGGATTTATTGGCTCAAAAATACGATATAACTTTTATTTGAACTTTTTTTGGATATCGTTTGTCATTTGTGATTTGCAAGATCTTACGAAGAAGGGCTGAGTTGGTTAAAGAGATTTTTCCTCTAAAGTAAGAAACAGGCTCGAAAGATACGACTAAATTCTTGGGTAGGTCTATTAAACGTTTGTGCAAAGTTTCATCAAAATCGACATGTTTCCTTGTAATGTAACGGCTGTCGAGATTACTGTCTCTGATCACATAATAAGATATTAATAAGCGGAATCGTCGAAAAGTCGCATACTTTAAGAACTAGACGGGAGCGTTCTGGAAACTTGTGCATTAAATGTTATTAAAACGCAGAGACTCTTCGCCGCAAGACGGTCTTTGTCCGAGGGTGATTGTAAACGAAACCATCGTGCAAGAAGGCATTGCGGATGCAACAAACAAGAGGAACTCGTCGATGTTAAAAATCAGTTTTCAGCTTTTCCTAGCTTCACCGATAGTCGATTGCAAAGTATGGGATTCACGAATTTCGATGAAACGAATAGTCTGTACAGGTGAGTTCCAAGCTCGAAACGCAGTATTGTTAGACACAAATTCATTGCAAATTTTATTTTATTTTACTTAAAAGATTCAAATTAATCCAAATTGATTTCAGGGAAAACTTCATCTCATCGGAAAGTGAGCTGGAGGTAAGAGAATGATAAAACGGACTTCAGTTTACCATTAATTCGATTAACTTCCATTAATTACAGCGCAAGTACATCGCATTTTCGATAGGACTTGGCACGGATAGAATTACGTTGCAACGAAGAGTAGCAATGTCGCAAAGTCAACGTGACCTTTCGGAACAAAACTTTACGCAGGAAATTCAGAAATTACAAGAAGAGATAGAGGTAATTATACATACCATAACGATAACGCCTTATGCAATATACAGAATACGTCTTCTAAAGCAAGTCATCTGAATAACTCGTTTATTTTCACAATAGAAAAAAAAGTTCTAGACAAGACTAGCTTGGCTTCAAGGCACATAATATGGTGATCATTTTGTGATGAATAGAGGTGTAGAGGACATATAAAGGTTAAATCTATTTTTTTTTTTTAAATGGAATCCCATACTTTTTATTTTAGAATCTTATTCTACGTAAAAAAAGAGTAATTTTTGTCTGAAGTATTTTTTTGTAGGAGCAGTAGTTTTTATGATATCGAAGGACTGCAGGGGTACAAACTTGAACATCTTCATTAATAGAGTCAGTGTATGCACGTAACGAAAGTATTATCAAACATCAATAATATTATATCTGTATCCCTCGATATCATAAAATCTAAAGCTTCTACAAACAACTGCTTCAGACAAAAATGACTCCTTTTCTTACGTAGAATAAGGTTCTAGAATAAAAAGTATATAATTCCATTTTAAAAAATAGGTTTGACCTACATATGTCCTGTACGCCGTCATCCATCACAAAATTATTATCACCGTATTATTTACCCCTTGAATCCAAGCAACTTCTGTCTGAAACTTTTCTTCTATGGTTAAAGACAAACGAGTTAACCAGGTGAACTGTTTTAAATGTCCAAGCCTGTATAAATAAAGTAGCGTCTCGAGACATCACCGGCACCATACATTGAAAACATTTAGCACAAATTAGCAAGGTCTTAGAATTACAAATAACTCCGGAAATCTGTTATCTCGTTGAGGAAATAGTTTTAAAATAATTCCACGTGAATTGGCTCGATGTGTTTGAATGCAACAAGAAACAAAACTCATTTGTCTTTCAAATTCTCGACGAACGTTCTCGTTCGTTCTCAACGAAAGCTCTGCCTAAATAGAAGTATCGAAAAAATTTGCATTTAAAATTGTTCGAATCTATTGTTTACCGTACAGCTATTTTTATCATCATCCTGACATATAGGAGCGAGTAGGGTGAAAGGGAACACTTAACTTTGGAATATAATAATAAAAAATCAGAAGACAAGGTATGGGGATTTAATAGCATTCTTAAATAAAGCTTTGACTACAAAAAGGTAAAATAGTTTATTATGAAAAATATGTGACTACAGAGGAAAATAAGATTTTGCACAAACATTGAAATATTCTCATCGCTCGAGTACAGAAATAAAACGGACCAACCATTTAAAATTATATAGAAGTAAAAAATCTTTACTTCTATGAATTAAAAACTATTAATTTAAATAAAAATTACATATTATGTTTATATAAAAATAGATTATAAATATGAGTTCCAACATATAACAAAAATGTACCTATAATAGACAATATAAAATAAACAAATTTAGAAAACGTGATAGAAAAATACTGTAAGACGAAATATACTTTATTATAGTATTTTCAGAACAAAAATCCATCTCAAAATACAGTTTATGAGCCGTAGAATTTAATCCTGTACTTATAGCTATTAACTTTTAAAATAAAAATTTAAAAAGACACATAAAATATCAATAAAATATTGAAACTTCGAAAACGTAAATTTTGAAGACCGTCTAACTTCAAAAATAATATGAGCACGACTCTATTATTGATCGCAAAATGCTGTGGGAATCATTATCATACAATGCCAATTTGTTCACTGTTCTTATTTAAGAAAAACGTTGATATTCAGTTTTATCCTACTCTCCCCTATTACTAATAAGCTACTTTATAGCTGTGTTAAAGATAACATCTTTTCTTTTGAATAACAGAATCTATCTCGTTATTCCCTGTACACGGATAGAGAGTCTATGGAAAGACTAGAAAGGGTCCGTCACAGGTTAGACATAGTGAAAACTTGTGCGTATAAGATTTCATCCGCTGCTGAAACACTCGGGGCGGTTCTTCAGGAACAGAGAATTTCGCCAGAAATTTTCATAGCCGACAAATATCTTCAGATATTGCGTTCGAGGTGTGAAAACTTATCAACGGAAATTGCTGAGATTAAGTAAGCATTTCATCACCGTTAAAAAAACATTAACTAATACGTTTTCCATTAGAATCAGCTCTTTGAGAATCGTAAGTCGCCATTTTGTCAGCGTTAGGCTCACGTAGTCAGTTCTTAGAATTCTAAAGAAATAATTTTCTTCTCTTAGTATTTAGTGTGTAAACCAGTTTAAAGCAAACATTCTTAATATTTTCAGACGAATTTTATTGATGCACAACATTGTGATCGAAGAAGATCCAGGAGAGATATATGACGTATCTCTTCAGGCGTCACGATACCGAAATGGATCGTCTCTGAGTAACCGAACAATGGTGCGGAAATAAAGAAATTTTTAGTATTCGTAAAATAAATTAAATTCTTGAAACATTCAAAAGTTCTGTACTTGTGTCCTCGGAAAAATTATTACTTTCAGGAACTCATTTTCAGTTTGAATTTTGTATCGCGTTAAATTATCTACAAATAGTTCGTAACTATTCCCAACGATCATGTGGCATGCACATTATTCACAAATCATAAATAATTTACAATATAGGCCGACAGGTAAGGCAGTAAAATACAAACATGCCTGAATAAAGTTTAGTAACGTTTCTGTATTATTTTTAACATAATCTTTACCACGAACAACAAATTGTTAATACTAATTATCGATAATAGAAACTAATATGTAAATGGTTCAGCTTGATATCTTGTTTCATTAATCAATTATTAATTGACCTTGCAGATGGCAAGAAGAAGAGCAAGTATCGCAACAATTTCACGACCCTTAATTTCGCAAGATGTAACGAAGGTAATAATAGATAATTCATTTTTTGAAGTAACCAAATTAAATGTGAAATATTGTATCTTAATTGCTTAAACACAGCAAAACATTTTATACTCAACATGTTCGTCTTAATTGATGTTTAGGACTGTCCCAGGCAGCGTAACTCTGTCGCCAGTAGAGTCACCATAAGGAGACCATCATGGTGCTCTGAGATGATATGGGAGAATGATAAACAAGTTCGAAAGGAGTATGCATTTGTTTCTCATTAGTCTGAGATTGCATAAAACGTGTGTATACACGTTCTTAAATAAAAATGGTTGTTTTGCATATACTATTTCAGCAGTTCTAATAGCGTTGGCGAATTACGAGACATCAGTGAACAGATTGAATCTAGGAGGAGTTCTCGCGAAGAAAATAATAATCTTTTGAGGCATGATCAAGTCTATGATATTGACACTATGACTCGTGACGTTGTCGATAACATAAACGATGAAGATCGGTCACCATCCACGTCAACTTGTCTTTTGGAATCTAGAGTCATCGAAAAACAATTAGTATCATGGTAATGTCATGTCTAAACTTTAACAAAAATCTGTGCACAAAGAATTAAATTTTGGTAATATTTAATTTCTTGTTTTAGTGTACGAACAGTCGAACCTCTACGAATAACAAGAAATTTTCAAACATGGCGACCGGGAATCTGGTATATGTTGTTCTTTCTCCTTGGATTTTATGTAAATTATATAACATTATCAATTTACGGAAGCAAGGCAGACGTGTCATAATTTGTCCTTCTGTGGCGCTGCAGTATTAGAAACTTATAACGAGTGTACCGATATTTACGAGGGAAAGTAATAAAAGACCTAAACGTACAAATATATCGCATTTAATTTTTTTCGGCTTTAATTTAATATATTACAAATTATCCACCGTTCCGATACACACGAGCGAATTGTTCTTATTATAATAACGTAAGGAAAGAATACTCGAGCAATATGTTGAGTATATTTGTGGTGATTCCATATCAGGTACTACATTTGATGAATTACTGAAAAGAGAATTACGGAAATTTAAATATAAAATTACAGAGCGTAAAATGTAGAGAATTTTTATCTTAAAGAATCGGATTACCTATTGAGAATTTTAATATGATCGTGTGTAGGCCATAAACGAATAGTGCCGTCCAGACTACCACTGGCAATGTATTGACCATCGAAACTCCAATCTAAATTCATAACCGTATCCTCGTGGCCTTTAAGTTCGGTTAACAACGCGTTAGTCGCTAAATCCCAGACAGAGATAGATTTGTCATCACCTGAGAAACCAGAAGAATTCAATTACAGATTACATAGTTTAAATAAATTATTAGTTATAATCCAGTTATGTTAATACATTCTCTAAAGTATTAGAATATGTTTTACCAGCAGCTGCCAAATACTTTCCGTCCGGACTAAAGGCTAAGCTATAAATCGTCGACTGTGCTCCAATATATACCCTCAATAAATTTCCGTCATCTTTGTCCCATAATCTGACAGTCTTATCGGCAGACCCAGTTGCTAAATATCGAGCGCTTGGGTGAAATTTTACACACTACAGGAGAACATATTAATCATTATTTTGTATATATACAGGAAACATATAACACCGATGTCTTTGGTTTTTTTTATAATATACGTACATTTATGTCTAAAAAGTGACCAGCGAATATACGTAATGGAAATATTCTATCTAATGACCATAATTTGGCAGTCCTATCATGAGAACCAGTCGCCACATATAAATTGAATACACTAAGATCCATGCACCATATAGGATAACTATGACCACTGAAACAGATAATTTTTAAATGCTACAAGATTATAATTATTCACTGTATTAGCGGTATGTCATTAAATAAATATTTTTAAACAACACACTGAATGCATTGATATGAAATACATGCAGGTACCTATAAATTGCAGCACACGAGTAATCATTAAGTCTCCACGCCCTCATGTCTTTATCACTAGATACAGAAAGTAGTATTTCTGATTCTGGAATAAACCTTAGATCATGTACAATATCCGTATGTCCTCTAAGTATCACTGCCCCTCCTTCAGTCCTTAAAGAAAGCACATAAACTTACATTCCGTATAGACACAAAGAAATAATCTGTTGTAAGTATATCTATATTTTGTTGAATTATAAAATCGAAAAACTTACATTCTGTCATCAGCTTCATAAAATTTATCTAAAAATGGATTATCAGAGGCAAACGAAAAGGAGGGTTCTTCATGCTTTGGCTTAATTAATACTGTTTCATTTATACCCCATAATCTAATTTCTGTAGTGCTAAATCCTACTGCTAATTTGTCCATATTTGGTGGAATTATACCACTACTCGCACTGTAATAGTAAAAATTTTTTATTGTTCATTCATCCTCTATTTAAGCAATAGAAAAACGTTAATATTTAAGAAAATAAATTCTAGAATTATATTCATACGCAATTACTTTTCAATAGCATTATTCACTGCAAATATTCGTAAAGGTTGATGCGAATTATTTCGAATTAATCTTATAGCTTCTTGTAATTCTCGCATTTCACGATCAGCTCCAGTACCTGATGGTTGCTCTACATATCCATTTATTCCTACTTCACATCTTAAACCTGACTCATCGGATCCCTCTGTGTCTGTATCAGGTATGTCCATTTTTTTAATTATTGTCAGGTGTGTATTTATTATCTAAACAATGAAGTAAATAAAGTTATGTTCACAGTACTTTTGTATAGTATTAATGCAATACTGCTACATTACCTGCATTAATATAATGTGTCCATGCTTCGAAAGAAACTGCTGAAGACACAAATGAGCAATATCAGACATATCCACCTTATATTTTCTAGTTCTAAATGAATTTACTAACGGTCTCAGTTCAATATCTTGTACTGAAAATACACTAGACAGCTCTTCTAAAAAGTCTTTCTCAGTTTCGTTATTAAATTCATTTTGATGTGACTTTAAAAACTGAATGGCTGCTTGTTTATTACCAGCATGTAGCATCTCTAGATACAAGTGACAAAATACAGGGTATAAAAGCCCCTTTAATTCCATTTTCAATTTATCGTTGAGTGCAATATTTACCCACATCTTTAATCTAAAAAAAATTATACGTGCACTGTATTAAAATAAGAAACAAATAAATCTATTTACAAGCAGTTTGTCTCATAAAACCAGAAAATAAAATTAATCAGAAGAAAATGTGAATAAACTAGAAAACATACCGTTGATACGCTTGCTCTGCAGCAGCTACATCAATACTAATAGCACTAAAAATAATAGAGTTGTCTTGAGATGTAGCAGAGGTGGCAGTTGCATTCAGAGTCATTTCATCACTTGTTCGACAATGTATCTGATTAGTTTTACAAAACACCTCACTAGTCTGCAATCAAAGATTGAAAATGAGTACAGGTTATATTGTGTTTACCAACTATAGTTCAATATTAAATACATTTCTTGAAATAAAATTAAGAATGTAGCCTGCCTGATAGTGACGTCGTTTCAAATATGACTCAATTGTCGCATTAATTAATTCACTTTTTAATCGTTTCATCTTTTTGGAATTACACGTTGGTTACATTCAAAAGTTTTGAAAGACACGACCATAAGAAACGTGTCAAGTTACAAAAATTGTTGAAAGTACGTTGTTTTAACAGCTATTTAAAGCATGAATGGAATATAAACATTGTTAAATATATTAATTATTTATATGAAAGTCAATTATATGAATTGAAAAAAACAATTATATGAAGTATAATTTCATCGATAAAGTAAACCGAGATCAACGAGGCTTCCACCGGTATTATTCGGCATACTGTTCTCATCACTTGTTTTTTTTAAGATTTCATATTTTTTATGGTGTTACTTGTAACGTATAAATCTATAAACAAACAGTTGTTGCCCGTCAATCATTGCGAAAGTATAGAGACAAAAATACACCCTTCCCGAAGAAAATACTTGTTACCCCTGATTTACTATTTAAGCACATATCATGTATTAGAAGAGAGTTGCCTATGCATGTATGATGTACGTATGTGCATGTACGTATGTACATATGTATAGCGGACTAATTTCTAAATTATGATTTATCAATCTTTTCATGAGTATAAATTAGTAAGTATAGTCGATATATAATGGTATAATTATAAAATAATGGGTAATATGAAATATGTATAATCAAAAAGAACCCTATTCCAGAGTGTGCAACAAAACTAAACAAATCAGGTATGAACAAATTTATTTGAACGCTGCTAATACCAATCGAATAATATATTATTATACAATGTTTCTGTATTTTTCTAAAAGTAAATGTATTGACGAATATTTTAGACCGGTGATGTATGTATATGTATATATGTACATATATTGTATGTATTCACTTAACATAAAAGTTTTATGCTAGTCACTCTTTTGTATGTGTAATAATTTGCATAGGTTAGAATATAATTAAAAAGTATGCAATATTTTTATACAATCTAATTACTGTTTGCACGATAAATTTTTACGTTTTACATATAAACTTTTGTTAAAGAATTTTTGTGAAAAGTGGAAGCAATTAACAATGTAAAAAATTGTTAACTGGGAATAAATAAATTAAAACTAAGAGTAAATTGAAACAATACTGTAAACAGTAAAAATATTTATTTACAAAAATTATTTTCTGTACTATACGAACGATGCTTCATGAATCATCTTCATCACTGATGAATGGGACTATCACATTTGATTCTAATAATGATGATGACCTAAAACATATAGAATATTTCACGTCAGTATAATTATAATATTTTAACAAAATTAATGATAAGATAGAAAATTCTAATTGAGGAAAGAATATGTTAGTTTAAAAACAGACTTACAAATTTGAACAGAGTAAACTTAGATCTTGAGGTATGATATAACGTGTATCTGAAGACAAATTGAGAAATGGGTCACTTTCATTTTCAGAACTTTCAAACCCTTTTATTCTGTAATATAAGACACATAAAAATTATATTTTGCAGTGCTGTTGATTAACTTTGATTACAATATATAGATATATTTTTTATGTATGTTTGTATGTACATATACTGACACTGTACCTCACAATAAACTGTTTACATTGCTCTTGTATTGAGTGCTCCATATTACGTTTTGCCAAATCAAATATTGTAGTAAATTCTATGTCTCGAAAATCACAAATATTATCAGATTTAGTATCTTCATAATTATTTACAAAGAGACCATTTTTAAATCTCCTAGTGATTAATAACCTGCTTCTTGGTGTATCCACCCAAATAATATGGCATCCACTATGGAGCATTTCATCAAACCATTTAAAACCACCAATTGTAGCAACATAATTGCATTCCATTGCATTGTACCAATCATGAACCTACAAAATAGGGAATATATTATTAATCTTAAAAATGTAAACATATTAAAGTTATATGAAATGTTTCTACTTACAAAACACTGGCAAGCTTTGCCAAGTATTTGTCTGAGTTCTGCCATTTTTGCCATAAAAGATTCAGAACCTCTTGGGTATAATAATACAATGTTCTTACAGATAGCATCTTTATCCTTCAAAGCATTTAATTGATGACTTTTTTCATTATTTTTCTGATTACTTTTACCCATAGTTACATAGTATTTTTCCCAAATACGTGCATTTACGACATATACAAAACACATAATTGTAAGTATTATAGACAGAATGATTGTGATAATAACTATTATCCAGTTTATGTAGTTAGTTGTAGTGCTTACGGGAGCAACATTATGGTGACCCTTCTGATTGGAAACAGGATAGCAATCTACAGAAAAAATTAACTTCTATTTATAATTTATAAATAACTCAATAAAGTGCTTAGAAAGTTCAAATCAAGTAAAACAATTAATAATCAAATATGACTATAACAATATATGTATATTTACTTTTGTATGCTCTGCAGTCAAAAAGTTTCCATAGAGTGTTGGCATTACATCTTTCATCATTAAGATATACATAAAAGCAATAGCCCCTATTATTTACAGAATTAATTTCAAATGAAATATGTTTCTTATACTTTCCATTATTCAGCTAAATTAAAAGTACAGATTAGTTAATGATTAATTGACTTTTATTGGAATAAATGATAAATATCAGAAACAGAATTTACCACAGCTACATTAGATGTATTTTCCTTAAATTCATTGTATATTGTCTGAAACCATGTATCATAATTAAGCAATACATTACAAGTAGTCAAGAAATTTTGCAATGGTAGAAGTATACCGAAATATTTTCCGTCCATTGTTTTCTTAGTCTTGCATTATAAATACAGTTCTCCTGTCCAGTTGAGTTGTTGATTGATCCTAATCCTAATTCCACTTTGGAAATTAATGGTATTAAGAGATCTATGTCAAAGTAGAGTCTTTTCCTATAAAATTTAAATATAATTGCACTTTAATTTGTAATACTAGACATATTAATAAGTGTTATGTAGTTAGAATTAACCTATAATATAAAATATGTGTAAAATGTTTTCAATCTCACGACTAATTGTTGAAGTTCTTATATAAATAGTGTAAACGTACTCTGTAGAGTTGTCATCCATAATTCTATATGTACATGTCAATTGTGGAGTTGTGGTCACTGTACGGCTATAATTTGTTGTCAAGAATTTTTTAAATTTATATCTTTTATGGCCAAAACTGAATTCCACAGCATAACATGCTGTAAATATATATGGATAACTTATATTCTGTAAAAAACATACGATATAATGTTGCATATAAATTATATAGCTATACTTAATATATTTATAAAAGTTTGGCAGTAAAAATATTTACCAAATAGGGAGTGGTATTCGAGAGAAAACATATTGTCTTCTCAGGGGTATGTATTTCAGTACCGTGAAATTTATGAAAATCATAAGTTTTACATCCAGTTTCATTAATTGATTCATTTGCTAATAATGTTACTGTATATATACATTTCTTTTTTGGTCGTATAAAATTTATTTCTAAGCTAGCTACAAACAATTATTAAATTATACTGTTATTATGTATAAAAACATAATTATTAACAGATCCGATTAATGACAGCATGATTTTTTATAAAATCTACAATATAGACAAATTAATATTTACCAGGATAATCATAAGATTCTCCGTTTTTTACAGTGAAATTAATATTATGTGGTATTTTTTCCAAGTCATCTTCTGTACAGCTATTCAGACCTGAATGAGCAGTTAGTGCTCTGCATCCCTGGGCATCACATATAGTCTACATATTAAATTACATCAACTATGTTAAAATATATTTATTTTATATTTATATGAAATATGCATAAACGAAACAAATACACAATGCACGAATGTAGAAATTAAAACTGCATGTGGAACTATTGCTTTTAATATTTGATTTCTGTAAATATATAATACTCACATCACACTTGTCCAATCCCAAGACAGATAAATAGTTGTATACGAGGAAAAAGGCAAAACGATAACCTTGATACATATCTCTATTTCAACAAAAACTACGCAAAATCGTGATAGTTGTTGAAAATTGTTTTTCACTATTCGTTTTATAGTTTATTATTTAAATTTCCCACATATTTCTTGCAGTAAGGTATATATAGAACGAACACAATTTTATCGATTGCAACGGAATTTATCAGTAATATTAAATATTAACATTATCAATTTTCATTGTATACTTTTTTGCAAAACCGCAGAGATTGGCAGAACATGTTTATTTAACGGAAAAATAAGACAACAAAAAGAAATAAAACTGCGAAGGAGTGTTGATATCCGCATATATATGTATGTATATATGCATATATATATATATATACATAGATAATATATATATATACACAATATGTCCAACACGTAATATACATATACTGGCGCGTCACTCCTGCAGCGCTCTTTTTAACTATGATTACAATTCAAATATGCTCTTGTTCTGTATGTAATTAATTTTTTTGCTTTAAACAAATATAGGATAATGATTAAACACGATAAAATTTTACACAAAAATAACTAAGTTTTTAAATATTGATAATACAATTAGGAACATATACGAATGTATCGTTACGCGTAACTGTTATTTGATTCATGTGCATATTTGGCTACTTATCAATGGAAGCAGTTTTGGGAAATCCCCATTATGTTCCTTCTGTATTGAGTGCATCGAGATATGGCTTTCCGTTATGTTTATTGACTTTAGGTAGCGTCGACTGTCCACTCAACGAAAACAGTTTTGAAAGCTGTTAGGGATAACGGTAGTCGTTCACATAATAGGAAAAACTGGGGGTTGTGATCATGGCATTTCTGTTGTACTTAAAACAGCGTTTCTCAACGTGTAGGCAGCGATACATTTATAGTGAGCTGAGAAATGATAGTAGCTACCATACGTCGAAACGCATACATGGACAGTGATTAATTTGCAAAAGTTTTCTAAAAAATTCTTATAGGATATTCTTACAAATTCAAAAGTTGAAGTTACAAATTAAACATTATTTTGTTCACAATTCGTTTAATGATATTTAGCATATTACATTAATATGCAATAACTTCACTTTATCAGGTTTTTAAATACATTATATTATAAATATTTGAAACGCGATACCATTATAAACAAATATGTTGGGTTGCACAATAAAAAGGTTGAGGATGCTTTTTAGAATCTGTGAGAAAATGTTGGGTCAGTCCTGTACGGAAATGTTTTTAGGGATTAGAAGATATTTTGAGACTTGGAAATATGTATCGGGACATCGTAAAATAGTCTTACTTAAGGAGTCTCAAAATATCTTCGGCACCTATTTGACCCGTCCAGAGTATGTATCCGGATCTCGCATTCATATGTACTGTCCTACGAGAATATGAACAGATTTAAACAGTGGGATGTGGAGGGATCTGTAAGACCCCACTCTTTTATCATAGTAGGTAAGTGGGATATCTGGTGGTGGACGATAGATCCCTACAAGTTTCTCTGTGCTATCTTCTCATGGAAGGACTATACTTATACTTTTTAATACACAAGGAAGATAATATTTTTATTTTTGCTATTTTTATGTTTTACTTTACAATTAATATTTATAATAATATCTATATTTATAATATTTTTAGGTAAACCAGCTTTAACATAAGTATGAAAAATTGATGAAGTGTGCAAACAAGTTCAGGCACACTTGTCAAAATTTGATTCTAATGACTGGTACATATAATTAGTACACGAACTTGTAGTAACTAGACTGCGGGTATTTATTTATGTAATAAAATAAATATTAAAATAATATTTCTTATCATTTTTCTATTATTCTCAGAAAATTAAAAGTCTCTCTAGTAAGTATTATAATATAAATTTCCATTTGATAGTAACCTTCAGGAATTTGTTTTTAAAACTATAAAAATTCATAACCATCCGCTGCTCGTTGTTCTAATGCGTGTAGTCTCCAATACTCATGGCCAACGTCCAGTACTAAATGTAAATAATCGCTACTAAAACTGCTCGAAAAATTCTTTTTAATTGCAGGCTTCACGATTGTTTCTATAAAGCATACTTCTATAACTTTATAAAACTTATCGAGCACACATGATGTTTAAGCAAAAGAACTATTACGTATCGTTCACAGCCTGTCTAGCGTTCTTACTAAAAGTTTACTTTTGAACGGTTTACAAACTGAAATACTGTTATACTCTAGTGCTTCGCAAGATACGTGGTATCTAAGCACTCCTCAATATATTGTTGCATCTATAAATTACTGGGTATGCAAACAATTGCATCATGTATTCAAATACGTGTAGACGGCGGTACATTAAATATCCTGCCGGTGAAACATATTCGATAACAGTGAAGGAAAGTGAGACTGTTATGAATTTCATATGCAAAACCCCTAATTTAAACTAGCAGTATAAACCATTTCCTTGATTTTCAATCGCATATTTTTGCAAATACTGAGACGCCTTTTCACTTAAACCAAGTTTTGGTAGTTCTTTTTGAAACTGTTCGATTGTTCCAGCACCAGCTATGTAACCATTCAATTTAGCAGCCAGAGGAGAATTTCGAAGAGCTTCGTCGCTTTTAAGGCCGGTCGTTTCCATCAACCATGGATGGCTTCTAAGTCGATATTTTTGATGGTAGCTAAAAATAACAACGAAAGATTAAACAAGGAATACATTAAATTTAAAATTATACTTTGTAATAATCATATCGTCCGTATCGAGTCCACTACAGTTTCACAAAAAATTATAACTTATATCAAATTGTCAACATTATAGATTGTTATTGTACATGCATAATTAACTGTGCTGCATAGGCCAATACAAGGTCTAATTCTTTTCTATCCCTGATCTAAGAACTCTTGTTCTTAGCCTATAGACGAACTTACTCTTCGGCAGGGTAGAATTTTTCAAACTTTCTAACTTCAGTGAGGATTTTGGCTGTATGTTTGCGTTGTTCTTGTTCACGTGACTTCTCGCCTAATGATTTCTGCTCATCATCGTGATACAAAATTAACGACATATACTGAAATTTGAAAACAGAGTTTTAGGGATGAGTCTTAAGCAACTTTTTTCATAAAACGATCTACAGGGACTCCCATTAATATTCGGGCACATTTAAAAACGCAATAACTTTTTTTAAAACTGCACTTAGATGACAGAGAGACCAGTCTACTAGGCCATAAATAGAATGCTTTTTTAAAATTTTACTATTGTTTAGAATTACTTAGAAATTTTACTATTGCTTAGAAAGAAAATAAGAAACTTTTATTTTTTAATTTTTTTATCTGAGCTTATAACGAAAATTTAAAAAATGCGTTTTATAGATCTATTTAATTTTTTTATTTTATTTTGTCATTCGAAGCAATAACAAAATTAACAAGATCATTCTAGTTACGGTCTAGTGGACTAAAAAAAATTCAAGTCGTTTAGTCCAGTTCTAAAAAAATTATTATGTTTTAAAATGTATCTGAATATTAATGAAAGTAACTGTATATACCTGTCTCTTGATCTTTGTAGTAAGACCGTATTCGTGATTCTTCCAAAACAATGCAAGTAACTGCGAGTACGATATCACGTCGGGATTGTACTCGATATCAACGACTTCTGTATGATCACCTCTATAACCGAAAAGTATTAAATAGAACAACCTTCTAAAGAAAATTCTAACTAAAATTCAAATGAAAACTTACATATTTCTATAAGTTGGTACTTCTTTTTGTCCACCTGCGTAACCCACGCTAGTTCTAATCACACCTGGTAGGACTCCAAAAAGACAATCACCTGCCCAGAAGCAGCCCATTCCGAACGTAGCCCGCTTCGATTGAATCTCTTCCAATTGACCAGGCATTTTGATCGACTGATTAAAAAATAAAGATATTAAATTATAAAAATCGATATAAAATTAGTTCTGAAATATAATGAAACACTAATGGAATAATATGTAATTCTTCTGCGTAATAGAGATGCCTGATAGTGTAACGCTAATGATATTATGGTATTTCGGTGTCATTGAGATATTATTTCAATCTGATAAATCGCGTGGGAAACCTGCTAAGTAATGGTTACGGTGACAAAGATACGGAACAATATATTGAATTTTTCGTTATAGAATATTTTCCGTAACACTTTCGCTGCCTGCAATTTTGCGTACGTTTCTTTATCCTCGCATTCATGAAAACGACTTCTCTATCATTATTTCCGATAATCAATTAATCAACAAGTAACATTGCAAGATGTAGTGTAATGTTTCCTATTTATATGACTCAACAGAAACGTAAGCATCGGCGGCAGAAAAAGCGTTAAATACTCTCTTTATCTGCAAATTAACAAAGTACTCTTTCCAAAAGTTTATAGTATAGGCAGTTTAAAAACTCATTAATTTTACAGGAGTTGCAATTATCTGACAATTAAACGATACGTTATTAAGAATGGTATAAAAATGATAAGAGTGATATATGTATGACACCTATAAATAAAATCGAAATATAGAAACATTTAAATTTTAATCTTATCTTATTAAATGTTTACACTTTCCAAAAATGAACAACGTTTACCTCTTTCACGTTCAAAACAAGGATAATGCACGGAATAACTGCAAGAATTTTGGCAGCAACAGAATCTAACATGATTAACGGGTTTTCCTTCGCAGATTTTAATTTTGTAAAAGAATTATCTTATTGTTTACTGTCTTCGTATTTTTAAATTTAAAAACTCCTGTCCCTTTATGACACCCGATGTCTATAAGGTCCGATCCGCCTACAAAAAAAGGAGCACGAAATATTCAATGTGAACTGTACAACCTGATCTCCTTGATCGTTTCCTTTTTAACTGAATTCTCCGAAAATTTTGTTTCTTGTACAACATCGTGTTGTAAAATCTTACACAAATATTCAATGCATTAAAATTGTCTTAAAGAAAGCGTTTAAAATACTATTAATTATAAAAAGGATGTGAAAATCACGGAGATTTAGAAAAAAATACTTCTTGATTTTTAAGAATCAATTTTTTTATATAAGAAGAGTTTTCGGTAAGAAATTTGTGTAGAAGACTGTCAATCTTACGAACTGTTTAACATGCTATTCGTCTACTTCGATGTACTTGAACAACGAACGTTCACCCAGTTCTTTTTATTGCATTAGCACCTCGGCATACAGGCTGTTCCATGTAAGTATCAACGTGAAATTTTAGCTTCATTTGAATTCTACAAAAAATTACGTCAAATAACAGTTAAACGAATGTTTTCATTGTTTGGATGATAATATAAAATTGTTTAATATAAAAATTATAGTAAATTAAAAAATCACAAAAATATTTATATAACATATCAAAACATTGATGCAACTTATACAATATTGTTCCTAATTTTATTTAAAAATAAAAATCTCGATTATATCTCCAAGAAAAATGCTGGCAAATAAGATCTGATTTGAATAGAATATTTTTTTGTTACTGTATAAGTAATATTTTAAAGAGTAATATTTTAAAGCAAAATGCATTGCTTTGAATATTTGTTAACATGGTTTCTATCCACAAATAACGTCAAATATGAATTTACAAGTTTGAAATAGCTTCTACCAAACAAGAACTTTTCATTAATTAACAGAAATAATCACAATGATCCTGTCATGCAGTTCACTTCGTATACAAAGAACATCGCAATACAACACAATAAACACATATTTTTCACATAGGTATCTATTTATTTCGGTAAAAACCTAAACGTTTTCGGTATCTCAAAAAACTGACGTAATATAAGAAAAAGTGCGACACTTCCTTGTTTGAGTTACTTTGTCTAATACAGTGTATGTTCCTATTCATAACATGCAATGAATTAATATGAAAATGAACATTCTTCTATAATAAAATTCATCTCAAAAATGGTGTTTATATTTTAACAAAATTTGAATAATGCTGAAGGATATTGTTTACCTTACACTACAATAAGGCAATTTGATTACAAAACAAGTTAAATAAAAAGATTATTAAAATGTAGTGGAACGAAGTACGAGCCCAATAGAAAGCGTCTTACTCGTGATGGAAAGAACGAAAGAACACAAGAAACTACCGCGTGTTCCAGTCGGACTACTTTTTATCTACTCTGTCCCACCTCCTCCTTTTGTCCCTACTTTACCGCACTAGCCACCACTACTCATTCTTCCTACAAATGCATCATCTTAATTCTTTTTATTCCCGACACGTCTGAAGCTTTGATTCAATTTGCCGTCCCGGTTAGTTTACTATTTCTATTTACACCTCGCACAATACCCAATAATGGCTCATGGATCGATGGCGGGACACGTGCTTGCGACACCATGAAGTGTTCACTATAACGGTAAACGATTCTCATACTTCTCTTCTCAAGGCGAAACAGGTGTCCCTATCAAATTTTCTCAGTATCAAGGTCATTCATTGAGACGACCTTTTCGATCACTTTGCGACAAACGCATCGAAGATACATATCGTGTACATCTATAGTTATCTCAACTGAAAATAGTAGAGGGAAAATACTAAGAAATGTTGATTAAATCGAATTATTAAAATGTCTTTTGTTCGAAAAAATATCAATAATTTCTAACACAATCGTTATTTACATAAACCGAAGAGAAAATTAAATATCAATCTTTGTTGCAACAAACAAAAATCAATGTCGACATTCAATTCAAAAACGTGTAAAACAATTATGCAATATTTTACTCAATGCCATGTGAATGCTGTGTAAAAAATAACACGCAGTATTTTCTAACTTACTGCAATGTTCACGGCACTGATCGAACTAACTTTACTAGGAAATTTGGCCGACTGCTGTCCCATGTCGGCTATATTGTCACTCTCAATTGATTTTCATGCCTTGTATCCTATAGTAAACATTCTTATGCGACCCTTGATGTATGTTTTGTATCAATGTGTCCATAAAACATATAGGGACTTAGCATTTCCAATTTCTATGTAGTGTCCCTGTATTGTTTTTTTTTTTCAAAAATGTTCGTAACTCAGTAAACCATTTTTGTTTCATAAATTTTGAATTAGCCGCTAAATATTTATCGAAGAAAACGTAATATTGTAATAAACGTAATAAAATGTAATAAATTAACCAATCATTTTGTATAAAAATCATTATTCTCTAAGCATTTATACATGTCTTTTACTGTGCTTCGTGCAATTTTTACAACGTGCGACCGTATAAACCTGTACAAGTATAAATTCTATTGATTCAAAGCACCAATATGTATTAACCTCTCATCATTGTGTCACTGATTGATACCGAAGCCTATGATATATAAATTGCTCTGATTGTCAATTTAGACAGAGTTCGATAAATTCTCTGTGTATGTTACATCAGCAACTAAGGCAGGATGTATCCGTTAAACTAGATAACAACTGCTGGACCGACTGATGTAATCTCTCAACTTTGCACACTAACCAGTAGTCTGTCACTCGCGATTCAAAAAAGGCGGCATTATCATGACGACCATTGCATCTTCTATATTCTGTATATTCGATGCTTCAATGTTGCTACATTCATGATTACGTTTCGTTCACATAATTTATTAATACGTACTCCAATATCAGTAGTCACTCGATAAAACCGAAGCAACCGATTTCGCAATATGATGAATCTAATCGGACACGAATTATTTAGTATCTATTTAGAGATGTGGACAGTAATGGTAACGTACCGTACAGCAATATCTGATGCCGATCACGTTTCTATGTAGCAAGAGGTTAAATTTTGGCAGAATCATCTTCGTTACGAATATTTGTACAATTATGAACATTCTGGAAAAAAATTCATTCATCATTCTTCATTCACCAAAATCCTAAGACACCGAACAATGACAAACGCATAAATCATACACCCGTTTCATGTATTTCTCTGACATTGTCATTGCAAATTTTGCTACAAATGATACGAAACCATTTTCCATAAACTCGATGCTAATGATAGTTAATCTGTAGAAATTGTATAAAGTTTATTTATTTACTGTTTTCCTCGTGCATGCTGTTGAATGAAAGCTTCCTTCGAAAATTTGTCCTACCTTTAACTACCTGTGATCACATGACTATTATCACATCCGCCAATGAACGGCGGGAAAAATTTTGAAATATAAATTCGGATTTCCAAATAACAAAACGTATTGTCGTATCGTTAAATATAATTTTATTGGTAACGCAGTTGAAGAAATAAAACAACGTGACTTGTGGATCCGTAACTTCGGAATAAAGATTTGGCTACCATCCAACGGTCAACTTAGAACTGGCACGAATTAGGAAAATCATTAGATTCTAATTTAAGGAAACCATTACGGTGATAACCACGGTTGTTTACGTACTGTGATTTCTGCTCACTGCATTGAATGTTAAAGTCAAGGTGAAGAAATTTAAAAAAGCACACTAACAACTATGACTATATTAGTTTGTTTTGTTTAAAAACTTTTAGTTCTCCCTGTATTTTGCACTTGCTACAGAATACACTTATTCTAAAGAATGCTTGATGTGACGTGTTAATTTATTCGCAGTTTTTATGTGTTAGTTTTTCACTAGTTTTGCATTACGATTACGACTATTTTTTGGCACGCTGACTTCTACAGTCGGAGACCCATGCGCTTCCTAGCATTATTGCTAATTTTGGAGAGGGGACACTCCCCTTGTTACAACTAACTGTAAAAAAACTTGTTCCAAGAAAAATTTTTAAAAATTTCTTTCATTATTTGTCTGTAAACGAAGTTGTGTTATTAACTTTGATAAATTAAATTTTATCTAAGAGAACATTTGAATGCTTATTGAAATGTGTTATACAGGGTGTCCCAAAAGTTACTCGCAATCGGAAACTGAGGGGCTCCTGAGGTCAATTGAAGCAATTTTTTCCTTAGCTAAAATGCAATCACCAAATCAATGTGAGATGAGCTCTCCTGGCGCGAGGCAGCCGAGCCAATGAGTTGACGAAGCCCAGTTCCGCTCATTGGCTTGACCGCCTCGCGCCAGAAGAGCTAGCATCTCATTGGTCACTGTTTTTCGTTAATAACTCATTAAAGATGTCCCGGAGAAAATTTTTGTAAAAGAAAAAGTTGCTTCAAATGACCTCAAGAACCCCCTATTTCCGGATTGTTAGACATTTTTGGAATACCCTGTACATGCTTTAGTTATTGAATCTTTTCTTTCGTTTTTCAAATCGTTTACGATTATGATTTCAATAATAATGAATATTTTAAAGTATATTAACCCTCGGCATGCCAACCCTGGGTTACATTTGCTCTCTAAAGTATGTAAACAACGTTCCGCTCACTGAACGCATTTCGTATCCAATTTATTATGTATATAAATTGTGAAAATAACAAAAAAGAATAATTTTCCTGTAATTTGCATTTATTTTATTATCTTATCTATCCTTTAGATGTATGATAATATATAATTACAACAGAAAAACTATTTTCAATGTATGTATTAGCATGAGTCCAGAAATACTCAGGGTTGGCCCCGTGCGTCTTGGCAGAAGGTCGACCTTGCAAGGGTTAAAATACTAAAACTCTAGACGGATGCAGGGTATAAAATTTTACAACATTAATTTACCACATAATTTATGATATATTTTTAAGGAAGAAAGTAGGACATATGGTATCTAAAATAACGGCACACAAAAAATTTACAAATTAGAGTATGCCTAGAAATATAGATACCTAAATTAATATAAAAAATAATATTTCATAAAAAACGCGGAAAATACTTCATACGGTATCATACATATTAGTCGCAATGACACATTCTGCGCGCAATATACAATTCTCAATTATTGTTCGAAATATACATTATTTTACGCGGGAATAAATAAAACTCTGTACAAATTCAAAATGAGACTTTGAATTCCATTAAAATTAATTCTCATAGCGTAGTTGATACTTAAATATTTGTTTAAGTACAAAAACATGAAAATCTATGATCGAATCTGCGGGCGTATTGTTTAATCAAAATTCGCGCATTCTTGTTTTAAGTCGTATGAGGAGCTCGCAGAAATAATCGGTAGGTAAGAAAATACTTCAGTAAGTATCTTTAAAGTACTTAAAATCGGTAATGTGCTATCTTGCACCATATTCGAGAAGAACTTCATTATTCTTTCTGTACAATTATCGAGCATTATGTTTTTTTTGTTCTTGTGAGAACACATCGGTGTCGACTTTACAATAGCGAAGGTAGTAAGAGTAAAAACACAAAATATGGAGGAAAACTGAAGTTACATACAGTGACAATGTATGCAGGAGTAGGAAGAAAAGAGTTACATGACGGTGCAACAATTTTTTTCGGAGTGATTGTCACCGACAATATCGCTGGTGTTCCCGGTGAAGCGTTGAAAGTCGCCGCCAGTGTTGAGTTCGGAATTGGCGATGGGCGATACAGGAATGCCATTTCCATTGGCATCTATTGAACCGGTAGATATGTGTCGATTCTGCGCCCTTTGTTTTTTCAAATCGGACAACGATTTGACAAAAACTACCGACACGTGTATGTTGATCTTGCCATTGGTGTCACGGTCCGGCGTGTAGATCGACTGCTGATTACCGACCGGTGGGTCGGACCCTGTGACTACCGAGGCAAACATGTAAATCCAACGCAACTTCCCTTCTTCGTGATTCGCGCGAAATTCTTTCCCTTTTCACTTGCCACCTTTCACCTCGTGTAACCCTCCACCTAATTCCCATTCTTATACACTGAAACGGTACTTTAAACAAAAACTCAACTAGTGTTAACTAGTGGCCATGCTCCGTCAAGCGTTACATGCTTTAGCGATAAAAGCGTTAATAACATTGCAGAAGAGAGTATCATGAATGTTCTACATGTACCTACATGAACACCACCATCACCTTCTATTTTCCATTAGCCATCATTACACCTACTAAAATTTTCCAATCTTTTACTTCCGGAAGAAAGGACTAGACATTTTTAAAAATTTGTTCTCCCTTTACTCCGAAAAAATAATAAACTCTATCTATTGCCTTGTCAGATTGTAATGTAAACCTCCTAGGTACTCAGTTTAAATGCATTTGGTTGAAGCAGAAGATTTAATTTAGAACTGGTGTTTGTATGCAACGAACTCCTTGCATGTAGGAAAATATACATACATATAAAGCATACACAATAGTCGAATTCTCTGGAACATTGAAATCACTTACTTCATGTTTCCTTGAAATATAAACTTATATCATTCTGTGTCGATGTCCAAATAATATAATTTTCATTATAATAGATTAATACCATCTCAAATCACATATTTTACCAATTTAACTCATAAAATTTATTAAAACATAACAAGAATTATAAATAGTACAATGTAACGGACTAAAAACATTTTTAGAATTATTAAATTAACTATAGATTCAATGTCAATGTGCTTTAACAGTTATACTTTTTATCAAACTTTCTAATGATAATAAACTAAACTTGCTTATCTAAAGTTTACAAATTTACTTGTCTATAGCATACAAAAGTTTAAGCCAGTTGTAATCACACTAACTTATAAAATTAAGTACAAATCACTTAAGTTATATTATTTTCTAGTTTTCAATTAAGACAAATTTAATTGAAAATTACAATAAAAATGTTGAACGAGTTTGATCGATTTTATGTGGAGTTTGTATCAATTCAATGACTATATGGTATTAATAACATGAAATAATTTAATGTGGTGACACAACTGACCTCATAACGATTTTATCGTTTAGAGATAAAATTAAAAGACAGGAAGACACATTGCGCGAGTAAGGAACTAACAATGAATGAATACAGTTCGTCGTTAGCGCAACCAATTTGTTAAGTCTGCCAAGAAGTTATATCGGTTTTTGTTATTTTTTAATTATGTAAGTTAGTGTAACAGTTAATACACCACGCATTCATAATTAGAATAAAAATAAATTTTTAAGCAAGAGAACTTTTTTAAATCAAATTTTGCATTGCAAATGTTAAAGAAAAGTGTTCATTACAAATAGGATTAACAGTTATACATGTATTGTAATGATTACCACTAACAAAGAAACAGGGAAGTTATAATTTTTCTGTATAACCAATATTAACTATTTTAAAATCATTTGAATTATACAATGTACAATAATCGCAGCACAAAGCAATTTTTAATTTGTAACTGATAGAACTTCTCTACAGACCTAACATAAATATTAGAGCTGTTCGATATGTTTCGTACGCGACATACTTTTTCATTTCATTAACATTCTTCATTATGATATGTAGTAAGTATACGTGAAGTGCTCGTTGAATATTTATCATGGCTGTACTGCAATGTAGTCTCAAATTTATTCAATCTTTTAACTTCGGAATGAAAAATTGAAAATCTCATTATCATAGTGTGCTACATCTCTAGTTATTGATTTACTTCAAAATTTTAATGTAGGGGAAGATACTCGAACTGTATGCAAGAGTTGTCCTAATTCTACTCATATATTTGGAAGATGTAACTTGTGTAATGTAAATGTGCGTTATAGTTCGATTCTGAAATGTTGGAAAGTACAAAATCACGTTACAAAAACTCCGTTTTAATTAAAACTTATCGCAATGCTTTCTTACATGTAGCAGTCAATAAGCTCTGCTAAACGCTAATTAATGTACTTGGAAAAAATAGTGCTAAAAGAAAAGCGAGTACAACGCAACCCTTGGTACAAACAACTCGATGTCTCAATATTGAGATCTCCATATCAGAAAAGTATTCTCAAAGAGAAAAACACATTATGTATGCACACAACATACAGATGGTCCAACATGTTATGTATGAATCAATATCTTGAAACATACGATAATGTGTAAAGTTTGAAAGTAATGTAAACGCTGCATTCAAAAGTACGTTCAAAGGAATAGAAATGTGACATAGAAAACTGACCTCACAATTATTCAGGAGCACGACGCAGTAATAACAGAAAGAAGAAAGGGCTGATAAATGATAAATGATCAACATTTCGTTTGACAATTTATCAGTAAATAATACTACTGCACTACTTTGTCTATGCTACTATAGTAATGCAGAATCACCCTGAGTAATCAAATTTCAGAATTTGTTTAGAACGTTTTCTCTAATATTTGAAATGATAAATGAGTACTCTGTTTTAAAATAACTCGCACTTATTACATTAGTAAATTGCAATTATTATGTCACGTTATCAAGGTCCAGTTATGCGTCATGAACGCACGATGTTAATGGACATGACACATTGGGTCTTCAATGATAGATTTTATGCAAAAAGCTACCATTTACCAGAGGATTCTACTTAACCATAACCGATGCGAATGTAACATATTTTGGAATATACCTGATTCTTTATCGACGTCCTCGTGAAGAAAAGATTCATTATCCTTCCCCTCGGGTGCTTTTCGTACTGCCATTGGCGGGGCATTAGAATCTATTTCGCTACTTGAATTTTCTCGTGCATTAATATCATTTTCCGTTTGAGGCACATTCGCAGTTGCACTGACAACGTATGTCTAAGGTATAGTTATTATTATTCGATAATATTCGTTTCTGACATAGCGTAAGAAACCAAAATAATTATTGAAAATATCTTGCCTGTTGTGCTTGTAATCTGAGCCGAGCTTCTTCTTGAGCATCCTTCTTGGTCGTCAAAACTTTGTCTCTAATCGAAGTTCGTCTTACACTTTGCGTGCGTGTATTTATACTTTGAGATCTGCGCACTCTTCTTCCTTGTGCTTCCCGCAACCGTTTACTCTCTTGTTCCGTTTTAAGTTCTACTATTCTCTCTCTTATCTCTGGATCTTCGCAAATATCTGTAAAATTGTATTCAATGTATTATTCAGTTACTTACTTTGTATTAACCAATACAAAGAATATTGTATCAAAACGTTACCGGCTGGTGTCTCGTCATGCTTATTTTTTGCATTTAAGTCTGCTCCATTTTGCACTAATAACTCAAGAACTTCTAGCTGAAATGGTATAGCATGTTTATAAAAGAATTATTTTATCAAATAAATTAAATTTATTAAATTTGATTTGTCCTTACATGACCCCAACATGCAGCTGCATGCACTGGTTGCCACTTGTCATTATCTTCAACATCTGTTGCAACATGTTGATCCAAAAGAAATTCTACTACCCTTAAGTAACCGTTGGCAGCTGCAATATGAAGCTGCAATTTGGAAAAGATAGAGCGAATATTTTCTTATATTTATTACTTTCTTAATGTCATCATAATTTTAATAAATTTGAATACTCACTGGAGTAGCACCTTGATGATCCTTATACTCAAGATCACCACCTACAGTAGCTACATGCTGCAAGTCTCTCAACATTTGAACTTCTATCGATGCTCTTGTTTCATCTATCAATTCTTGAGTTACGCCCCATCTTGCCATTTCCCCTAAAATACACAAATGGATGTAACTTCAGATGAATATTCAAATACAATGCTTAATTATTTAGATATTTTTTACCTTCAATACAGTCCAATGTTTTTTCATCTTCACAAATATCATAAGGCATATTGCCATCAGCATTAACTGCTAACAAATTAGCACCTCTAGCAATAAGATATTTAACTAAATGTAGGTGACCACAAGTAGCAGCAGCATGTAATGGGGTCCACTTCTCACTATCTTCTGCATTAACATTTGCTCCGAACTCAATTAATAGTTTCATCATTTCTTCATTATCATCTATACAACACTGATGTAAAGCTGTAAGTCCATCTTCGTTAGTTGAATCTGGATTCACTCCTTTTTTCAAAAGCCGTCTCACTAAAGGTACATTATATTTATTAATACAAGATGCCCAGAATAATAATATAATTAATAAATTTGATTAAATATATATTATTTATTTATTTATTATATACATATTTAATCAAATTTATTAATTATATTATTATTTATTTATTATATATATATATATTTAATCAAATTTATTAGTTATATTATTATTCTGGGCATACATAGTATCACCTTCATCAATGTCATTTCTTGCTGCTGCTTCTAAAAGCATAACACTGTCATTAAAGAATATGTGACGTTTGTTGCTTGGATGCCTAGTTTGATGTCGCAGCCATTCTTTTTCACGCTGACGCCATACTTTCAATTGCTGAAGTCTTCTGTGTCGAGCCAGATGCAATCTTTCTTGTGTTGTTAACCTCTCTACATGCACCATTTCAGATACCAAGTCAGAATGTTCCATGGTTATATACTTATAATTCTTGCTGCTGTATTTACCTAGTTAAAAAATAGACTATATTTTATTTTAATCACATAATTAGTATTCTTTGTACTAATATATTCCATACACAGAAGGGATAATAATAAGGGAAATACTATGGGATTTAAGGGATTTGGATGTTAAACAATTTACCTTTACATTCACAAAGCCATGAATTTATTCCAAGGTATTTTAAAATTTTGTGATAAACATTAGACATCATTCTGACATAATATCAAGATTTTGCTCTTTTAGATTCAAAAACCTGTATGAAATTGGCAATTGTTTCATTGTGTATTTTATACAAGTGATATTATACCTTTATCCAAAACTCTGTCATATTCATCAAGTGTTTAACTGAATAAACGTATAATATTTACAAAAATATCTTAAAATACTTGCTTCAAATCATCATGTACGCAGTAACAACTACATAATAAAATGTATTGTTATATATAAATAACTACAAAAGCATTCAAACATATGTACTTGACAATTCTGAAAGAGCTATTTAAAGAAAAGTTTTTTTTCAACAAAAGAATACTATCAGAAAAATGCACATAACATAATTGAACAACTATAGTTTCTTGTTACACAAGATAATTTTACAATATAGAAACAAAAGTAAATGCATTACATAATTAATACAGAACTGATAACATGAAGGAGATTATACTAATGAATGAGAACTACAATTGACTTCTTATAAAATAAAAGTATATAAATTCACCCTTAACTTATCTAACGCATAACATGATATAATTTTCTTATTACAAACCATTCAACCAAAAGAACTTTGCAGATAAAGAAATTGACATATGCAAACAAAATACACTGAACCACTGTTTTGCACTCATTCTTTACTTTCTGTATCTGATTTGTGAACGCGTGAACAAAAAATAAACATTGATATGGCTCTCAGGTGAAGAAGGATAATAATACAGATAAAAAATGAAAGGGGGGAGACTAAATCATAGCAAAGAAGTGAAATACATCGAAACGGAAGAGTGGATATGTTTGCCATTTGACGATTGGGACTCGAGAGTAAATGCAGGTGAAAGAAGTGTAGGACTAGCGGGTGTCAAATCACAAGTATCTACTCACATCGACAGGCGATCGTTTGTTCGTTCACTTATTCGTTCACGACCCAACGGAATGCGGTAGTTCGCGCGTTCGTTCATTCGTTCGATTTTTTCTTTCGTTTTTCGTTAGCTCGGAAAACCGCCGAGAGGAATATTGAAAATTTAGCCGTGTCGGGTTGAGTTGAGTCGAGCTGGAACTCGCGAGTACGACGTAGCCGAGAGAAAGTCACCGTATTGATCGTTAAAATCGTAACATAATTTTCCTGATTTACCAAATGCAACGTTCACACTGAATAAAATTCGATCGAAGAGGCTGAGCGAACCTCCCGGCTGTAGATTTACATAAATCACATCGCTTCTGGCCTTATCGCGGCACCGAGCACGCGAGGAAACGCGTACCTGTCAGTCGCCATTTTTAAACTACCTGGAGAAAATCATTCGCGTATTGCCCTTCACCGCGCGCTAATTTCGACTTTTTTTAGATTACTCGGCTTGTGTCCATGCACTTGCATGCACTACGCATGAATTTGATCTTGTACTGAACCTTTATCCGCCTATTTACGGTTTATACCAAAGTATGGCTTACTCGGAACCTAAAACTCTACATATTCCCGGAACCAGATATCTCTACTGTCTTTGTATTACTGTTATCTTAACATTCTTCAGTAAGCAAACTCACGTTAATATATTTAATCACCGAATCTTTAAATCCAACTTATCGTACCATCACACGTATACGTTTGCATTCTTTTGATTATATTCCTGCTACATAAAAGTTTATCGTACTTTTGAGATTAAGATTTGCAGAATTTTTTAAATGAGAGATAAAAACAAATACATTCTTTCTAAAAAAACAAATACATTCTTTCTAAAAAAACAAATACATTCTTTCTAAAAAAAACAAATACATTCTTTCTAAAAAAACAAATTCAATTTAAAATCTATTGACTTTATTTATTTCATAATTACACTTATTAGTAAAATCTGAAGAACATCGTTTCGCTGTTGAAATATAATTTCAATATTCCCGCCAAAGCAGTACGATATTATCGGAAATAAGGTATAGGTTGTACTGATAGGTACTACAGTCTATTTCTGTTAGTTTCTGTTACGTATGTTCGGTATAATCAGGTAAAATTGAGCGACGGTAATCTTTGTTGATTTAGGTACGATATATCAATATAGAGGATTTTTGATGATGCGTCGTAAATTGGTGCAAGATTCTTCTTCACTGTCGACAAATGAATTCGACACATCTACAACAACATGCACAAATGAAAAACAAGTATCGAAAATTCGTTTGGCTATCGTCGCTGGAGTTTTTGCAACTGTTGGAAGTCTGTTGGGTAAACTTGCTGGAAATTTTGGAATGGACTCCGTAGTAAATAATGCGATTTATATATTTATTATTCTGTCACTTGCTCGAACAATGACTGATAAGTTGTATCTTTTAAATAAGGTTGGGTTGCTTTTGAAAGGCATCCTCCTGTTACTGATGATATCAAGTAATACAATAGGTTGCACGTTTTTCGTGAAAGCGCTCAATGCCAGTGGATCTTCCTTACCATGTACAATTGCCAGCTCTGCCACCAGTTATGTTTGTTCGGTAATTCTTTTACCAAAGTATCAAAGTAATAACAAGGCCATTTTCTTTTTATCACTTATTTGTATTGTTTGTTATGTTTGAAGGCTTTAGCTGGTTTCTTGATTTTTAACGAATCCACATCGATTATCTGGTGGTGTGGCATATCGTTAGTTATTTTAGGTTTATTGTTCATCAGTCGTGTTCCAGCGAAAACTGATTCTACGGAGAAATTGAAACAAAAATAGATGTGCGGGCAGATTTCAAAATAAACAGATGATCGTGTTGAAAATTTCCTCGAAATTATTCTAGATTCCTTCCTTTTTTTTTCTTTTACTCTATGCCTATTAATTTGCACCGTTGAACTGTTAGTTTAGAAACAATAACATTTCATTTGTTTTTGAACGATCTGAGTACATAGTAACCTAAAGAAGCATGAACTTTGAAAGATTCCTAATGTACTCCCTATTCTTTTCCTCATTCCTCTTGAGAAAAGTAATGAGTGCGAGAAATAAGAGAAGGAAGACAGAGACGTTGGCATAGAAAGAGATCTCGAGTGACACTTGTTTTAGAGTGCAAAGTGGATTTACGTATGTACTTGTAATAGTACCGGATAAGAGACACTGAAGAAAAAGAATGGAAGATTCTTCCGCCCTATTTCCTTCGACACACGGACTATTCAAATCCTTTTTTACAGAAGTAAGCTTAAAATCCTCCATAAGTTTCTACGATAAACCCTTTTTGTGAGTTTTCATTTTACTAATGTGTCATTTAGATAATTAATCACTATAGTACTGTGAACACAGTTGTGAAACGTATTCCTATGTTATAATATCAGATTCCAATGGTTAACTGAATATCTGCTAAATTAATTTACTCCAGTTACTCAGAGACGAGCTAATAAACACGAAAACCGCAAACAACATTTAATTTACGAAATTGAGTTAGCGTAACTCAATTAGCAAATCGATTAAATATCAATTTTAATAAAATTTGTTTATTTTACACTAGAGTATTCAATTTCAAAATTAAAGTAAAGTAGACCTTAACATGCAGATTCGATAGATACTATAGGACGCAAACTTTGTATGTATTTACAACAAAGGAACATCAAACTGAAACAAAGTTTACAAACCAAAATTTCGGTAATTCTCTTATTTGCCTGCACATGATACTTTACAGAAACAGATTTAAATGCTTTGTTTTCTAAAAATTGTTCAATTATTTGATCATTTTTGCACCACTTCATGTATTTTGACTCTTGACCGAGCTCTGGCATTTTATCTCTTTGTCTTCTTACGGTTATGTATCTCTTTCGTCGACGACGTACGTTCACCTAGGTTAGTAATGAAACAAGTCACTAGTCCAGGGTTACTAACTAGCCCCACTGGTGTATCCTAGCTAAAGTTGTGTGCGTACAGAGCTGTGATCCTCAGTCGACGAGTCGACTAGGTTCTCAGTTTGTGGGGCAGGGTCGTGGTTCATAGGTGTATCATGTGGTCGCGAAGGAGGGTATTGGAGGAGAAGCGAAACGCGAAAGAAGAGCAAGAGGACGGCTTTATCGAGCGGCGTCTGCGCCGCGACGCACTTCTCCGCACCGCCGTCTGCTGGCCGACAGTGACGCTCCGGACTTCAGGATACAGTAGTTTTCCTCCTTTTCTCTTTTTCCGCACTTCCATACTGCCGGTCGAAATTTCATATCATAAGGTGCTGCTTATTCGCAATATTTATCATAGGACTCGTATCTCTGCATACTCTCTCTCCATCCTACTGTCTCTCGATTATAAGAAAAGAAGGCACAAGGTCGCTTGGGGTTTATAATTATGTGCCTCTGTACGTGCACTTACTCACCAGACTTGTTGACACTGTTCATGTTATTCAGGTCAGGTCAGACACTATTCTCTGCCATACGTTTTAACTGTCAGCTGTGCCACCGAGCGAATCGATACGCAATCCATCATCCGTTCTCCAATAAAACTCGGACGTACTTTAAACCGTCTTCCCGCTCTTTTACATTTTACAAAAATGGCGGATGTTGTTGGTGAATGAAAACGACCGTCACCGGTGCTCGAATTTCTCGGAAAGTAAACATCGATTACTAGGAATACGGTGGTCTACTTATCCGTGTGTCCGGTGCAAATGAAAACCGAGGAAAACCGCTGTCGATTGAACGTGTCCCAGCCGTAGAATAATCATCCTCCTGAATCCTATGACTGGAAACTCTCCCTCGGGGGTGGCTTTCGTTATTCAACGGGTTGCACTGCCCCGTGTACGCCTTACTTTCCCCCACCGGTGGCCCAGACCTCCCTTCCCCACCCGTTCCTATCGTTCTCCCTCTTGGCAGCAAGTGCCCCTAGATTCTGGCAACGCTCCTTGCTACCGAGACAACGGGACAGTTTTCATACGGCGCACCCTCCTACCAATAGAGTCGAACGTACGCACGGTGGCTAGGCAGTGCGTAACGCGGTTTGTGTTAGCCGTGTCCGTTCGATTCGCCGCGGTGTGCGTTGCCGTGCCGAAAACGGTGGTTAATTCAGCGAAATAAAAAGGTGTTTTCAACGTGACAGTGTTCGACAGGTAGCGGAATTAGCACCCTGGATCAATCGGCCGCTCCTGCGAAAATCATTGTAACCGCTGATGCATCTCATGCCTTACCCTTACCCTGGTCTATCGCCTCTATCTTTCCGCTTGATCATCGTTTCGACCCCTAATTCGAAGGGTAGCTATATGGATCACTTTTATGTACTTGAAACCTACAACCCGTGAAACCCTTAAGTGGGGATTCGTGAAAGAAAATAGAGTCTCGGTCCCCGTGGTTTTTATGCGGCATTCGCAAGAAATCTGAATGGACTTCTTCACGGTTGATCCTGAATGGTATAGTGATTTTGCTGAAATACGTTCAGAGTCATACCCTTCTGTATGTTTTATACAAGATCTTACTGTATACAAATGTTGTTATTGTGTGTTCTAAATGAAGACAGGTCTGTGATAACTTATATCAGAGGTGCTTATGTAAATTAGAACCTTCATCTGCTAATTTCCGAAGCAAAAATTGTGAAAGAATTTAGTTTATTGTGTCATTCCAACGGTTCTATCTAAAGATTTGCGAATACAAAGTTTATTAAATAATATTATTAAAAATATTTATTTTTACATACATAAAATTTAAGCAATACATCTTGTAGAAAGTTTACTCTATATGGGATTCTAAAGATCATAGATGGTTGTTCTCAAGACTAAGTTTAAAAAACGGTGTGACGAAACGTGCCTTATTTTGTATAACTTTTATGTAAAGTAACTAATCGGGTTGACTTAGCAAGGACTCCGTGTTAAACGCTCAATCGTAGCAGAAAATGACCTGTTCATGACGAAAGGAAAATTACTCATTCACAGAACTTGTACGACTTTTCAGGAACATAAACGAATTGCCTGTTTATAATTCCAGATGGAATTATTTAATACACCTCTGACTCAGTGTAAAAATTGATAACCGATAGCCTTGAATGTTATTCGATAACTTACACGAATCGTGTTCACATGATCATACCGATGTTATTTCCCGTGACGAGTAGTTGTTGGTGCTAACTATTTACATGAACGGAAAAAATTGTGCGCACGCATACGAGACCGATAACTTGATAACACATCTTGATCAATTATTTATTCAAATAGTGTTGGTAGATCGCGGATTAGATGCACTTACAGTACACGCAATTGTAAGAACATAAAATAAATAGAATAAAAACATTGATGATGTTTCATATAAACTTTATTTCATTCTTTTGTATTTAATGAAAGGATTTGCAATTTCTATCTCTGCAAAGTAATCTATACGATCATGCATTCGAATAAAGGGCTATAGTCTAACTTTGTTATTCAGTCTAATATTTATTTTGATTTCCTTTTGTAAATGTCGGAGCGACTCGAGCAAGACAGTTTTACGAACCGCGCGTACCTCGGTCAATTATTATCGGTAGACCAACGCGCGACGGTGTAAAGACCGATCAAAAGTGACACGTGTATGAACGCGGGTTAAAAATCGATTAACGTTGTATTAATTTTGTAGCAATGGTTATCTATGACCGAGCGCGATAGTTGGCCGAGTTAGGGAACCGTTTACCCTAGTTTATGGCAACGCTGAGAGAAGTTTTGATAAGTCAAGACGAAATCGGTTGATTCGATCACGAGAGTCGTTCTTTCTCGGTCTCGATAGTTCCTCTTACCCGATCCTCGGTCGCGAGTTGTCTCGACGAATTTGATTTTTGGCAAGATTACCACACGCAAGACCAGCTTCGATTTTCTATTTGGCGACGGTCCAACTAATACGGCGAAACCGAAGACGTGAAAACTTTTTAATTTATCGCCGCGGGCCGAGTAACGATTCCGGCCGCGTTTCATTCCTCGTGTTATGTACAGGGATGACGGCTCTTTCGATGGGTGCATCGTGCATTTAAAACGTCAGAGAAAAATCGTCTGCCGAGGGAAAAATAATACGAGGCTTTATTTCCTTTCCCCACCCTCGCTCCTACCGTCGCTTCTCCAAGCTGGCCCATTTTTCACGAACGATTCACTTTCAAATCATTTCTGTTCCCGTTTGCTGGATAACAACTTGATTATTCGGCGTCGTAATAAGCCTCGCGTTTCATTCCGCTCCCTCGTTCGATGAATTACAGACGGGACAATAGCAATGTAGATAAAGATCCAGAGAACGATAAACGACGTTGATATTCTAGCGAAACGGGCCACTTGCTTTACGACATCTCGTAGATATTAATTTCACGCGATTACGGCCGCGGTATGGACGTTTATTGCGATTTAAAAAAGGAAAAAAAATAGAAAAAGTTCGACAGGACTCGTTTGCGGTGTAACATGGCGGAACAAACGTGTCGCAAAGGTTGCGTGTTCAGCGTCGACCATAAGCGATGATGGGGACTTTTCAGAATTTGTGCTTTAACCTATTTTTTACCCTAAGTACTGTTCACCGCTCTGAAGTTTAATTACGTCAACAGAAAATTTTCGCTGTAAAACTGCACGGTTTTCGAATACGAACCTCTAACTTTAGTTACTGTTTAATGAACCAAGTTCAAAATGAATATGTTGTTTATCGTAAATTTACTGTTAAAATTCGTTTGTGCAAATATTAGATGAAGTCATAAATAAATTCCGTTCCTGAGAACAAATTGTAGCTACGCATTTATAATTCCAATGACTCATTATGACTCCACCTATCTGGCGAATGACGACAATTCATTACAGATAATGGCAGAATTGATTAAAGTATAAGCAATTGTCGAATCATTAAGCTTGAATCAAAAGTATGAAATAACACCGCTTTTTTATCAACCGTATAAATTGTCGAGTGATCTGGGTTTGGAAAAGCAGTGTGGGAAGCAAAGCTGTGAAAAGGTGAATCGAAGAAAATTATGTCTTCGTGCCTATGCTAGTCACTGTACACGTCGATCGGTCCCAGCGGAGGGATGGTGGCGAATGCACATGCTATGACACAGTTAAAAAGAGTTTCGTGACAGTTCGTTTAATCAGCAATCGCTCACCTAAGATTTATATACCCGCGAACTAGTTTTTATTTTTCCCCTGTATTTTAACAAATAGCGGACCAACGCTGGAAAACGATTCAAATGCAAAGCCACACTATTTTATTACTTTTTTTTAATAACCAACGATTGTGAACATAAAACTGAAAAAGTATGAGAGAATACGATCATAGAACAATGATTAAGTGAACGTCCAACAAATTGTAAGTGAGCATTCAGTCAGTGAATCGTGTTTGAAGAGGATTACACGTCAAGGTGAGTTAGTGGCGAATGTCATCTGAAGTATTTGCTATTTGAATAAGAAATTTTGTACTTGTAAATAAATATACTCATCGAATATAAGATCGGTGAAACTGTTCAAATAAAATATGTCTATTTAAGAAGTCATATTCAAAGAATAAAGAAAAAGAAGGTAAGAAGTTAGTTAATTTACCACCGAATAAACAATTTCAATCTTACTGATAATTTCCAACTCACAGCGATGAAATCTCTGGCTGAAATTCTGAATACATTCAAAATAAATTCCGAACAAAGAATAATAATTGAATAAATTGAGAATAAAATAGAAAAATGATTTCAGATGGCAGTGATTAGTAATTCAATTTGTACAGAAACATTGGGCACACCGGTAGATAATATTTTGGTAAGAACGGACAGTATAGAAATATGCGGAGTGCATCGTGCAAACAATTATCGGTTTTGTGAGATTTAATTAGCGATCAAGTGTATCGAAACTAGTTAAAAACTTTGGGGAAACATCTTCGAAGATGGTGCAGAGTGTGGGACGCGCCGGTGGGAACGAAAGGAACTGTTGTTCAACAATAAGGTCATCCGGGAGCGAGCTCGAGAGACGAAAGATAAGAGAAGATGGAGGAATCGTCCCGAGTGTGACGAGCGATTAGATTGATAGTTTTTATCGTGGATCTACGATTCTTCTTGTTGCCGGAGGGAATTGCCTATAGTCGAGCTTGCGTCATGGGGAATGGTATGAATAAGGTAAGAGGATCGCGCCTAGTCAAGAAATCTACTAACACGATTTCACCTGTATCAGATTCAACAGAAAAACATTTGTTTCGTTCATTAACCCGTTCAGTGTTGACTAAAATGAAAGAGTATAATAGAAGAAATATCTTCTTTTTATATCATTTCAACTATTTTATATTTCATTCGTGTTACATGAATACTATTTACGTTGCACATTTTGCACTCAACGTTAATGTTTTTGTAGATCATATTCACCATTTTTGCACTCATTTATTTCTTGACAAATCAAATTAATGCTTTTGCAGGTTTTATTCATCGTTTGGTAAATCGAATTTATCTTTTTCAGATTTCGTATAAAATACTTGGCATGAAAAAATGTAAATGCAAATAATTCACTTTTAATAATTATTTACAAGATGTTATTCAATTTTTTAATCCAATATGAATTTGTATTAGAAATAATTACAATTAAGCGAATTTAATTAGCAAATAAACGAACAAATTGACGAACAAATGATTAATTTTTAGTACAAAACTTGTGTATTACTTATACTTACATTATATTCATATAATAAATCATAACTAACGATTATGGTAGATCTTTTTCATAAATATCACAAATTAACAAAAAGGCTCTTGCCCATGCCACGTATGAACGTATTAAAAGGTTAAACTGCTAGTTTACTTGCAGTCAATAGAAATATTATTGTATGAAAGTTAGCTCGAATATTGTTACTTGCAAATAATGCATAAAAGCGAGGATAATTTGTGATAACTTCATACGTTCTTCAAAAATTCACAAAATATTCTCAACTTAAAAGATTATCCACTTTTGTTTTACACTCTAATTTATCAAATTATATATTTCTATGTATAACTGTCCCATGAAAATCTCACTTTACTTATAATTGCTTGGACTTCTTGAATTCGTCATCCCGCTATTTAAATGGTTTCATAGAGATTTGATGCGAATTAAGGTAAAGAATTAAGGAAAGCTCACTCAAATTTAAAAGGCTTATGCAAAAATGGCTACTTAAGAAGAAGCTTAAAGGGAATTCACCAACACAGTTTTCACCCATTTTCATTTTAAGTAGACCAATTTTAATCTGATATACCAAATTGTTACGCTGAAAAAGTATTAAAAGAAATTATCCACTATCGATTTCGCGTTACGATAAACAATGGCAAAAAATGTTACTAATTTTTTCTAATTAAGCAAGTTTGCAGAAACGGTGAAATAAACGAAGGAAGATTTTTTTCAGGAGTTGCTGCTTATCTCGCACGGCTTGTGTTCTAAATACGCTAGGCGCAGCACGTGTTTCTGCAACGCTCGTATTCATTATTTTCAATACGTGCATGCAGTTGATCCGCGGTGCTAAAATTATTCGGCCTAAATACCGAGATTTCCCGTTTAAAAATAAATTTTGTAACCCGGTCGGTTTCACGCTCGAAAGTTTTATTAGAAAATGCAGTCCTGGGGACGAGGACCGGGGACCCGTTGGCCCATTTGTCGATGGCCGTAATGGCCATTGCTTCCGCGGTATCGCGACATCGCGTAGAATGAAACCGGTACACATGAAGATTTTAATCGATCCGCCGCGATGGAGAGTTAAGAGGTTTGCGGCATTGTTCGCGCGCGCTAGAGCCAAAGACACCACCATTTAAGAATGCAGCATCGATTAAACGATTACCGCGGGCCCCGTGATTGTCCTACTAGTTCAAGTGATCATCCGCGAAAATGAATGATTAACGGCAGAGCACCTGCATCAAAAAGCTGTGCCTTATCGATTTTTTTCAAAGCAATCTCGACAACCGCGTATATCTCGAGCACCACTAGACCGGTCTCAACACGCTTAATTGGGATAGGCACTATCGACGGAATTTAAACCGTGAATCGTCGTGCTCGTGTACGCTCGAGTATCGCCCATTACGCGTTGAAAATAGCGAAAAATAAGTGGTGGCGCACGAGAGATATATCTAAACGATCTTTAGACCGTCTCGAAAAGCACCACTTCTGTTTAACCTTGCGACTCAGAAGCATTTATATTATCCTCATGGGGTTCAAGATCCCGCTTTTAACTAAGATCAAGCGCCATAAGCTGAACTTCATTGTGTTCCGTCGCGATTTTATCATCTGGAAGTTGTTGTTACTTGCTTATTCATTATTACTTTGTCAAGTTTTCAAGCATACAATAATGTTTTATTGTTAGAAACGTAGTATAGTCGCCGACACGATATTTTACGTTCGTAAAGTCGGCCAAGTCATATAGTAATCATGTTTCGGTAGACGGGACAATAACCTTTGATTCGAATTTAATTTACATGCAAGATTCTTCGTAAATGTCCATTGTTCCGTCACCCGACATATCTACTTTACGACCCGGTCGATCACAGACGTTACTTTTCCATAGTATAAGTCTTCCAGTAAGAAGCATAACTTTTTTTTAAAATTGTGTAAGACGTTATGAAACGAATAATATCTTAGTAAAATTGATGCAGAATTACAGTTCTACGAGAATTTGACAAGATGTTGGAAACATTTTTCTTAAAAAACTAGATCCTATATCAAAGTCTTATAAACCGGAGAAAAAGGAATGAAAAATAATTAACTCTCATCTGTCTCTTATTTCTACTGCTTAATCTGTCCTCTGATATCAAATTGACGCAATGGTAAGAAGTTAATAAGATGGAACGATAACGATGTAAATTTCTTCCTTGAGAATGAAAACCTAAAGTGATGCGAGACAACTTTTAACAGGGATTATTTAGGTTGTTCGGAACTAATTAAACGTTCTATAGAACAGATTATTTCTTCTCTATCCGTGAATACTGCGTCAACTTGACACGTGAGATGGACGAGATTTAAATTATTTCCAAAGAATGAAGGGAAGATTATAATAATTAAGGGAATATTATACTTAATCATGTCAACAGTTAACACAATTTTTTTCTAAATACTCTTAATAAAATAGCATATAATTCGCTTATTTTTGATTACTTTTACTTCGAAAATGATTGAAAAGCTAAATAGTAAACTTTGAAAGTTAAATAGTAAACTTTAAAAGTTAAATAGTAAACTTTTTCCACTAGATTTTGGCAGATACATTTGTATTTAGAGTACACAGTGAATTTTTTCGAAGTAAACATAATCAAAATTATGCGAATTCTATCCTGTTTTATTAAGAATGTTTTTAAAAAATTGTGTTGACTGTTGATATGATTTTTACTTTTCTGCTAATCGGAAACCAAAAAATGAGGAACCATAGATTGAACGAAAAAAGTATAGTAACTTTAATTATTTACAAAATGGCAGTATTTTCAATGGAACTTATCAATTTTTTTAAATATTGTTTTATTTTTAACATATTATAAAGATAAGAAAAAAAGGATGGCAGTTAATAGTTTTGGTCCATGGAGTAAGAGATAATGTGTTGAAGATACTTTATAAACAAATTAATTGCTTAGGTAGAACTTGAGATATTGTGTGAACCATTACGGAAATTAAGGTTTCGAAAATGACATATTTATAGTTACTCTTGTCGGATACATGGAAGCATGTTATACGTATTTCGAACATTCATAATTTTGTTATTTTTGATGTAGAAATATCCAGGATTTCATGAAAGTTACCTATTGTTTTTTCATACTTCCCAACTGTTTATCAACATTAAGTATTTTTCCATAAAAATTATAAAAAGCAAATAAAATACATAATTTTGTCATTTTAACGAATTCAAATAAATCATTTTGCAAACATTTTTTGTTTTCAAGTTATGGAATTTATGAAGACACTTTCGTAACAATTTGTTCAAGATGAACTTAAACTTATTTTTACAACATGATAATTCCAAACGAAATATTTCTGTTACTAGGGTGATTTGTTGATACACGATTGAAGACGTTGCTGTTACTGACCAATTTAATAATAAGTTTTTAATCATAAATTCAGGACACTCAAAAATTATACTGTCCAACAACAATTTTGATCTGTATAACTAGTTATTGATCTTTGAAGAGTTTATCATTCAAAAGACGAATTCGAAAGTAGAAGTCCTGTCACCCATTTTTTACCTTATATTTTATTCATTTTATGAAAAGTTTTTCGTTTTGAACGAAGATACTACACAGCACCGGGTTCTGTGGACATTATTGAAAAGGAAACAGTTTAATTGACGGGTCGGAGCGATGTTCGATTCAGACAAGTCGAGAAAATATCAACCAATGACACGTACACGATGTCTTGCCGTCACGCGGTTATCACTCGCTTACATCGTCTCGGCATTGCTTACGCGCAACTGAAACTTACAGTACCGTCCCGTGGCTCTAATTGTTGTATGTATGGTATTTCTTTTTCTTCCATTGGTTTTTCCATAAAGCTCCTTTCGCATTGTCACATTATTGCTACTTTTGAACAATTTCAATATTTAATGCACGAATTTCTGGTCTGTATATAGCTGTTAAAAGACGATAACAATTGTCCACGATTTTTTAATGTTCCTGCAGGAGAAGTGAAATATTTTATTAGTATTCAGCAATGAACTTGTTAAGTAAATGTTATTAAATGATGTCTAAATCGACTTTGCGTTGCTTACAAATCCATTTAATAAGTTCCGAATATCGACATATTTGGGAAAGTGCTATAATTATATAAAAGTAATAATTAGAACTTTGACAATTCAGGAACAATAATTGAGATTGTCTTTTAACAACTTACTTATATTAGGTTGGAAACTATAAATATATAAATATAAAACGGGCGTTTTTAGTTAGTATGTGTTCAACTGCGACTGAGAGAGATTCATTACAACGTGCGCTCGATATTTTTATTTATAAATTTTAAAGGTATTCTTCTTACTCATTTTGTAAAATTTGTTCATGTTTGTGTTCTATTTTTATTTTATATTTCTCCGAAACCAGATGGAAACAAAACGCGATTTACATCTACTTTTTTTTTGTATGAGTACAAATTGAACCATAGTGCAGCTCAAGCTTCAAGAAACATTAATCAAGCTTTCGGAGATGGATCCACCAATGAATTTCGATCTGGCAATTTGAGCATCGTCAATGAGCCTCGAAAAAAAATCGCGTTTTGTTTCCATCTGGTTTCGGAGAAATATGAAACAAAAATGGAACACAAACATGAAAAAATTTTACAAAATAAGTGAGAAGAATACCTTTAAAATTTATAAATAAAAATATCGAGCGCTCGTTGTAATAAAGTCGCAGCTGAACACAGACTAACCAAAAACGCCCGTTTCATAGTTTCCAACCTAACACATTTGATATTGAAATTTTTTAATCTAATAGTAACAGTAATGATGAGAAAAATGATTATAGTCCTCAAAGTGATGACACTTTTTCTGCAGAAAAATTAAAAACAATCATGCACAATTATCATCACCTTTCAATAACTTTATACACAGAAGAAATTCATATTCGTGCATTAAAAATTGTAATTGTTCAAAAGTAACAATAGTGTGACAAGAGAAAAGGAGCTTTATGAAAAATCCTATGAAAAAATGAGACACCATATATACAAAAATTAGGGCCTCATGGGACGCAACGACGGCAGTATCGTACGAGGCAAGCGACGGTCGTCCGTCGGCAAGGCACATGCACGCGTTCCCGGTTGATATTTTCTCGACTTGTCTGAATCTATCATCGTTCCGATGCAGTAATTACACGGTTTCATTTTCAAAATGTCAGTAGAATCCTATGCTATACAGTAAATTCTTGCAAGACGAAGAACTTTTCGTAAAATGAAGAAAATGTAGGATCAAAAATGCGTGCTATAACTCGTTTTGAACTTTGATAGATAGACTTTAAATAAGATAAAGTAAAAACTGAGTGTGCCGGTATATTTGGAAAACTTTCCTCTATCTTTCAAAACGGGTCTTAATGTTCTTAATATTCTTAGTTGTTACGTAATGCCTCTTTTTCCCAAAATAGGGTTATTTTACAAAAATTCATGTTTTTCGAAAACTGAACTAGTTAATACAGATCAGAAGAAAAGTTCAATTTGTTGGGCAGTGTTGTGAAATTCCTTTATTCAACTGTACTTTCTCAAAAACAGATTTTTTTTTCATTTTGATACTTCTTTGATAGTAAAAGCGCTTAACGTGTGTTGCTTTGTAAGAATTACGAGATGGAATTTATTTAAACTTTTCACCAAATTTTATTATAATGTAAACTTCGATAAAGGAATTTACATTATAATAAAAGTTGGTGAAAAGCTTAAATAAATTCCATCTTGTCATTCTTACAAAGCAACAAACACTAAGCGCGTTTACGGTTCGGCAGGTTCAATGTGAAGGAAGTACCGAACCAAAAAAAATCTCTATTTGAGAAAGTTCAAAATCAGAACACCTACTTCTGTAAAGTACAGTCGATCCTTTCATAACACGATGGATACGTTCCGTATCGTACCGAAATCGTGTTAAAAGAAATCTAAAACTGAAGGAAATCAAGGACATCCGTTTTGTTTTATGTCGGAACCGTGTTTTCGAAGTGTCGCGTTCTATCGGAATCGTGCTAAAAGAAATCTAGGAACAATCTACATCAAAGGAATGCGTGCTGCGTTGTGTCGAAACTGTGTTCTCGGCGTCCTCTGTCACATATTAAAAGAAATTTCAAAACAATAGCAATCCAAAAAATTGATTTTAAGCATTTTTAATTATACCACACAACAAACAAAAACATTGAGCATTTTTATAAAACTAAGAAGTATAATTAACACGTATTTGAATGTACTTTTTTGAGAACGAGCATCCGTCTACTGAAGCAGTTTTCAGTAAGGACAAGCTACGCATTTTTACATTTAAGATATAATTATAAACTCAATTTGAATAACGTTCGTACAGTATGAACCCAATATGGAACCCATAAAAATGATATGAAAAGTAGATATTTCTTCTATCATATTTCTTCATACTGGTTAGCATTTTAGGGTTTAAGAAAGTTTGCTAATGAACATGTTAATCCGTTGTCCCCAGGTCCTTCCTGGCCTCTACGTCGGGAATTACCATGACAGCAAGGACACTCATCAGTTGGAACGTTTTGCAATCACCCATATCCTGGCGATCCACGACACTGCGCGTCGATTGCATTCAGTAAGCAAGCGGAAGCTAGTGAAACGATGTGTGAAAAATTCGCGGTATATGTATATATTGAATGGATTGTTTGCAGGACAAGCATTATTTGTGTATAATGGCGGCGGACAGTCCGGATCAGAATCTGTCCCAATATTTTTCTTTGTGCAATGACTTCATTCACTCCGCTCGTTTAAGGGGTGGAAACGTCCTTATACACTGGTGTGTATAGTATTCCGTCTAATATCTCGATAATTAGGGGAATAGCTAACGCGTCGACTACGGCACTGATAGTTTGAAACCAATACGGAATTGTGCTTAAAGCTCATTGAGTAATTGGAATGCTTTCTCCTTGCAATTATGCATCGTTGACCTCTTTAGCAGCGCATTGCCTTCTCTACCCCATATACGAAAGCAAACGTGTTAATTTTCTTAATTAATTTTCTTTTTCGACTTAACAGAAAAGATTTATGCAACCTTACGAATGTTGCGTAACAAATATTCGGTTTTTAATAAAGCAGAACAAAAAATCAGGCATCAAGAAGTCACAATAACAAAATATTTTGGGATAAGTATTTAGTAGGACGTTTTGCAGCTCCTTTTTGGTGCGATTTGAAACACGAAAGTATTGAAACACTTTTTAATATGAGGTACAGTGGGGAGCAAAATTGAGTAAACTCTTGTGAAATGATGTAACTTTTTTAAAACTGATTTCAGTGACTTGAATTTTTCTATAAATGTTAGAGAGACTAGTTCACTGTGCAATGACTGAAATACTTTCTTTTTAATGTTACTATTACTTGGAATAAAAGAATATTAAAAAACCGTCGTTTTATCACTTTTTTATCTGGGTCTAGAATGAAAATGCATTTGGCACTTCTTGGTAATTTATATGCATACTGAATATTTCGATTGACCTTGAGACGAGCTGTAAACCATTAAAAATCGCGAAAATCACAGTTTTTCACGAATTTCGACTGAAAACAGGTAATTTTTACATGTTTCAGTGGCTGTAGCTTAACTATGCGTCAACCGATTTCACTGCAATTTCCAACATGCACATAAGTTACCGAGAAATGCCAAATGAATTTTTTAAATTTTCATTATAGGTTCAGATAAAAAAGTGAAAAACCGACAGTTTTTTACACTTCTTTTGTTCCAAGTAATAATTAAATTAAAAAACGAGTATTTCAGTCATTGTGCATCGAACTAGTCCCTCTAACATTTACAGAAAAATTCAAGTCATTTTGACCAGTTTTCAAAAAGTTATACCATTTTAAAAGTGTTGACTCAGTTGACTCAGTAGTTCTGTAACTACCGATTTCGATGTTTTGCAGCATGCATATAAGTTATCCAAATCTAGAAAACGTATTGTTAAATTGTTTTGTTTTAGGCTCAGATAAAAAATTTAGATAACACAATTTCCTTATTTGTTTTGTCATTCCAGTTGCGATTTTTGTAAAAATTTGTTTAGTCATTGTCTAGTAAACTAGTCCCTCTAACATTTAAACAAAATTTAGATCGTTTGGTCAAATTAGAAAGAAGTTATTCATTTATAAGAGGTGTTCGAGTACTTTCGTGGCTCACTGTAGCTACTCAAAATCCTATTACTAGATTTAAATTTTGAAACGACATTAGAAGATAATGGCAAATATAATAGTGACCCAGTTATTATTGGGTCATTGTAAAGACGAGATATAGCACAGAAGCTATCGTTAACCTAACTGGAGGCGTTAAAAGCGACAACGTCCTTCTGCACGTGCGTTACAAGCCCAAGCTATGGGTACATCATATTTCATAATAATAAACTAAACGATTAGTTAACATGACTTGCCTCAGCAAGACGGAACAGAGTAGAGTACGGATAGACCCAGAACAAGTTAAATAACTTTATTCTATAAAACTGAGAAAAGTAGAAAAATCGGTATTTGTAAATTATTTGAGACAAGGTGGTAGTTCGCATCAGTCTGTTTGTCGACTGCTTTGTCATGCAGTCTGGCTTCCTCGCGTTATGAAATGCACAGTAGTCGTTGATAGCTAGCAGCGTCTTTGGAGCATGTGCTAAGCTGTAAATCAAACAAGTATACCTGCACCCTTAACGTATTCGATGCGTTAGCTATGCGTTAAGCTATGCAAATCGAGCATTAATAATTCAGAGTCTCGGCTATCGAGGCTAACGGTCTGATTTTCATCGCGAACTGATCGACGGAACGATATATCGGGCTTTTAGCTTAGCCGGCATGTCGAGAAGTGTCACTGTAGCAGTGGCCTATATCATGAGCACCACCAATCTGTCATGGAAAGAGGCACTCAAAGTTGTCAAAGTGGGTCGTTCCATTGCCAATCCAAACGTCGGGTTCCAGCAACAGCTTAAGGACTTCGAATCGAGCCGACTCCACGAGGTATTTAAATAAATAATAGTGCTCGACGATGAATCGTTTTTGTTCATCGCTACCCTCTTTTATTCGGCCCTCTGAAATAAAAGCAAGAGGGCTATTTTTGTTATAATCCATCGTTCGCGAACTGAGCGAACGAATATCAATATTTCTAATTGGATATCATCTGTAGAAAGAGTCCATCCGCGGGCTCACGATTAACGTATGAGTACCCTTAATAATCTCTCAACCGTGGAGGGCGAATTACCCAATTTGTATGCAACCCAATAATTTCAGCATTTAATCCCACCGTAAATTCTGTAGCAATGTAAATTACACTACGCTCGCGTTTATTGTTGGATGACAGTTTCGAGTCGTTGTTATTCAGTTCTGACACAATTAATTCTCCACTGCGTGGGCGGAAAGAGCTCCCGTCCCCATGGGCAGCGGTTGAGGGACATGATCTTTTGTCTATTCATATTATAATAAATAACTCGTGCAACTTGTGCAACCCGTGCAACTCGTGCATTAGAGGGTCACAGAATGCTTTACGAATTTCCACTTAGATTCAGTGGAAATCCTCTTGATTTCTATCGGATGTCTGTCGGATATTTTTATGTCCCGCTACGGTGGTCGAGTGACAACCTAAATCCAGGCATTCCTTTGTACTGATGCAGGAACGACGTAGGTTAAAGGAACGATTTCCAAGTCTGGCGCTCGCTCAGGCCGATGCAGAAGTGTGCCGCACCACTTTAAGAAATTACGAAACCATGGCACTGGCGCGAGAAGTATGCGAAGGGAAATGTGCCATGGGCCGTCCTTGTCCGACTGGACTCTGCCGGCAACCATCCAAAAGGTTCGTTACTTTTTTGTACGGTTGTGACTAATTCCAGACCACTTATAGACGCGAGCGACTACACTGGCGACATAGACCGTCTCTTGGCTTCTCGTTTATTTTTGTCTTTGAAGTGTTAACCCTTTACGGCTGCCGGGAGCGTTCAACGTTCCAGTTGCCATCGATCGGTAGCTTTATTTTCCTTTACTGCAACTTCGAACTACAATTTCTATTACAGCTATGTTGATCAGCGCTTCTTGGATCTTAACACGTTAAGTGCCGGATACGCACCTGCCTCCAAATGTATGGGGACATTTAAAACACAGAAAATTAATTTTTGTAAAACCGATAGGCAATTGTTATAATTTCCATCGCATTTTTAATTATTTCCTGGATTATCTATTATCTATTATAATGTTATCTGCTATTTATCATCATTTAGTTGTGTGCATTTCCTAGCATGGTGCACGCATTAAGGAAACATATCGAGAAACTCGGTATACGTTTTCGATGAACAAAATGCTACAAATGGGGAATTGCATAAATGGTAACACTTACAATTTGATGTTGTACATTTGACAATATTATGCCATAAAATTTGCAGACAAACTTGTTGTTAGGTAATCCTAAACTGAATGAAAGATTACAATTTATACGAAATAAGTTGGTGTTATAATACTTTTGGAACGGGGTGTAACTCTGAACACATTCCGACAATATCAATATCATTTAATTAATGAAACCGTGACCAGAAAGGTATAATTTACAACAGGAAATGTCAGTTTCTAACTCTTTCATATTCTAAAAATTCTAATAACATTTAGTTTATTCAATATAGTATAATAATGATATGACCGACGTTCTGCTTTCCTTAATAGAACGAAACAATATTTGTTTCCTATATATGTCTGTCTTCATTTATTTTCATGCCCACATTTTAGTAACAGAGCAATTAAATTTTGTTTCATCGCGAGTCTGACTCGTTGTCATAGTGCAAGGGGTTAACAAACCCCGAAAAGAAAGTTACGTAAATCTCTTCGACAAAACCAAATACAGTGGTACCTCGATAAAGCGAACTTCGAGGGACGGAGAAAGGGTCTTCAAGTTATACAGGTTTCGGTTTATCGATTATTCGAGTACGAGAGTTTCAACAAACGAAACTTCGAATGACTGTCAATTTCCCGACGATAGTGTAAAGACAGATAAGCGAGTTCAGAAAGTTGAAGCTCATAAGAAAATAAATAATTGATCATAGCAGAACCGTTGATTCTCGTGAATCGATTGACTGCTACGTAGACTTTTATTTGTAGAGATCGAAGTTTTTATGAATTCAACAGAAGTTCTGAAAGTTGACAATTTCTCTTTGGCTGATGTAATTATTCCCTCAGAATGGGAATTTATCCCATTGTATCTTCCTAATTTGATTACGATCTGTAAAATGTGTGAATGTTGAAAAAGTAATCGATGCCGTACAAGTTAATTCTATGAAAGTTTTGAAGTTGTTGGCGTGGTAATCAAAGTGTTAAAATACAGAATGTAACAAGTGATAAATGGTCCGAATTAAGAAAGTTTTATTTCGAGTTGTAGAGGATTTTACAGCTGTATAAAAGGGAACGAAGACGACTTTCGTCTGATAGAGACTTTCGAGTTATCGAGGTTCTACTATACGATAAATAAAGAAATTATTGGAGTGTTCGTTAGTTACTGAACTAGAATTTACAGGTTCACTCATCCTCTCCGGTGACCGGGTCAATCGATGACTCCAATTTATTGGTGTCAGCCATAAAGGGTTAATTCTATAGAAAGAATAAGCTGAAAGTGAAAGCGAAAAAGTTGAAGCGTTCGTGTTGGTACGTGCGCAGGAGTGGACTTATTGGGAGAAGAAAACCATCCACAGGGAGTACCAGCAGCTTAACAACAACGAGAACACCCCCGCAAACACCGAGAATGTTACCATCCGCACCCCCTTCGCCAGCCATGCAGAGATCGAGTAGTATAGTATCCACAATAGCCAGACCCAGAAGCGGACCTGCCGGGTTGCATTACTACACTGGCTCCGCTCCTCCTTCCAGGTAACATTACTTCCATCGCTATAACAGAATCGCTACTCTCGCTACCTCGTATTATAGCATACTCTGTAGAAGATTTTCGGATGTTTGACAAGAAGATAACGGAATGACGTTAGTGTACAATATATTGTTAATAATCATAATAAGTAGTAGGGTAGGATGTAATGTGGTTAATTTCAGTCGGAGGTATCCTAACTTTCTTTATACAAAATTTCGATTAAAAAATGTTGACGAATTGTCTGGAGAAAATTGTTCGGTAATCCTAACTGACACTTTCTTGCATGAGTTAATATTGAAACGTATTTCTAGGGCGGTGTCGAGGATCGACTTGTCTGGAGCAGTGGCCAGCAGCAGTAGCAGTACGAGCTTGCAGAACGTTGGCAGATCAGGAATATCGAACAGCTACAACTGGCGGTTGACTTCCGGATCGGCGCCAAATACGCCGAGACCGACGCCGCCGGTTTCTCCTCAGCGATGGCCGAGACTAGCTTCCAGCCGGAATGCCCAGCTGCCGATTTCTCCGGAAACCCCATCCTCGACCACGTAGCATCTACGAAACTTCGCTTCGTTTTCGACCTTGCCCGAATAACCGCGAAATTTGCCCTTCGAGAAGTGAGAACGGAGTACGGAACCTACAAGCCAGGATCCACGAGATTCACGCAGAATCGCTTGGTAGGTCACCAGCAGCGAACGTCCGACAACGAGCAATCATCTTGCCATTTCGTCGTAACGCTCGACTCGACATGTAGTTAGTGCCGACACTGCTGACTAACAATGGATAACGTCTCGCACCGAGTTAGCTGCTTGCCACTTTGTTGCGGAAGAATGGGAGTTTTATCCATGACGAGGAACAAGATAACAAAACGAGCTGTGCTTAATTTAAGGAAAAAAAACGATACCCGGTCTTCATTTTGTAAACGATCGTCAACGGCAACTTCTCGGTAATCCGTTGCGAGGAAGCTGCTGACAATTGGGAAGAAAGTCTTCGAGGGTAACGAAAAAGCTGTGCTTAAAAGGCGGAAACGATACGGAGTCTCGACGCCTATTGTGATAGATCGAAAGCTTTATACGTACAGTGAGCTGCTTGTACTATGCCTGACCGATGGACTATAGTACGGTCAAGTCTCGTTCGAACCCGTGTGATTTCTTAGCGACGCGAAGATAGTACTCTTCGTTGTCATTACTGGAACGTTATGGTCTTCGGTGGAATTCATGGCGTCGGTTCCTGTCCGTGGGTGTCTACGGTTATTTTCTATTTTGAAGAGGAGACTGAGAACAGTTTCAGGGATCTAGTCAGAGTCCGATTTGCTGAGCTTGAAACCGAATGCTCACGTGGCCCCGCTTATCTAATCGTACAATTAACGCTGATGCAACTGTTGCGGCTGATGTCTTCTCTTTTGCTTAGAGGCGGCCGGTCGGAGGGAATCTCTTCGGTGCTTCAGCCAGTAATTGTTTCAAAGAAACGGTGCTCGCGTCGTCGTGACGCGATCGTTACCTAACGCAATATAGATATAATTTCGAGCGTGCGTGATTCAGCAATCACCGACAATCTTGCGTGCGATTGTATACAATATGTCCGTAATCATGTATTTCTCGTAACCGCGTGATCACTCGTTAATTAGCATTTTTTTAAAAACGAAGACGAACAGAGTGCACGAGAAACGTTGTTGTTAACAGGGGGGGGGGGGGGGGGGGCTGAACGAAACGAACAGGAGAAATCGGGAGCCCGGAATAGAGTAACGTTTTAAAGTAATAAATATCTAAGCTCGTCCAAACGGGTTCACCGTTTAACCGTGTAAAAACAGATTTACTCGTAGAAGACTTTAGATTACGTCTCTTTTTCCAATTAATATTAATCGTCCAAGGAACGTAGAGATTTGCTATTAGTGACTCAGAAAATCGTCGCATCTCGTATTCCCATCAGAGTTTGCGCTACCTTGATCCGTTCGAACAGAGCCGTTTTTCTTTCCACGCGAAGCTACGTCTTCATCTTTCCCTCACACCTGTCAAAGCAGTAGGGATGACCGGGGCAGGTAACGAAAAAGTTTTTCGCAGTTTTTTCTCGAGAATATTCTTTTCGATTACGAAGTAGTTTGAATGACTTAGTATTTACAGGTCTGCTTAAAATATTTAGAATAAACAAAACATTAATTTTTAGATTAAAAAACATATCAAGCATTCTGAACATTTCTATAAAACAGTTAGTGTAAAATGAGAAAAGATTATTATTTAAAGTTTGACGAGATTAATTAAGCCGTAAGTGATTATTCGTTGTCAGAATTAGTGCAAAACAAGCAGAGAAACTCATCTTCCGAGGAAACAGTTTGTTATAATTTACTCCGAGCTTGAATTTTTATATTTTTATCTTTGCAAACAAGTACAAATTATGATAACGTAATGTCTAAGGATTCGTTTGCAATAAAAGGCAAAAATTCGAAAGGTTTATAATAGTGTTTAATTGTAAAAGAAATGTTATAACAAAATTTAGTTTCAAGCATGAAACAATAAAATTTTAAGTTATTGATTTAAAGCAGACATATGATGCTGAATTGTTTCACTAACATTGCTACTAGTTATGTTGTCAAGTTGTTTGTACATAATGTTGCATTGCCAGATTTGTCGATCAGAAAATTTTAATTATTGGGTCCTATTTCTGCACATTTTTCTATCGCTCTAAGCAAGCGGTTGTATCCCCATCATGAATCATGAGCAAATCGACGCAAAGCAATTTCTATTCCAATTCTCGCTAGCTGGTCAAGCTAGATCTCGAAACCGTGCAAGAGTGGGATCCAGTACTATTACAATTTATCCCATGTTACAAGCTGCTCAGGTCACCCCTATTATTGCGAGATGATGAATCGGTATTGGAAATGATGGATGACTTGGAGTTTTCGAATTTTTCATGGTAAATAGCTGTTGTAGATAGCTGTTAGTTTCGGCTTAGGGTAGCGCAACGCTTAGAACCAACCGTCATGTTTCTTGGCACTGATGTACCATCGCGTTCGTATGTCGTCAGAACCGCTTCGATTCATCCTGTGCGTTTGTTCATCGAGTCAGAACGATTATGTTCGAGACTCTTAAGCGAGCCGTTCGTGCGAGGCGATTGCAATCGACTCTGGTTATTTATAACCAGACTGCGAATGTTTATGCAAATTCAGGCCTTTGCTTTGTTAAGAAACATAGCTGCTCTATAATGACTTTATTGATCTTGAAGAAGACTAGAAATACTGTTTTCTGCATCGATTTAACCAGAGAATGAAAGCTGGAGAATTATTCTTTTAACGATAATATTTTTAATACATTATTTAGTGGCGATGATTTTGTGATTTCTGAAAGTTTACAATTTACAGTTAAAAACTTCTGAATAAACTGCTTAGTGACATTATTTTCAGCTAGCTGATAGTTACTGCAGTAACATTATCTAATAATTTCGTTTCGGACTATCGTGTATATAGAAAAAGATTGTTTAGAATTCTATTAAAATTCTATTAACAGGCATTCAGTAGATAAAGCGTTAAGTTCTTGTTCTTTCTTCGCAGTCTGCTTATAATACAGTATGAAGGAAGTTGATTTCGCAAGGAGAACGATTCAAAAATGAGACAAAATTTGTTCATAGAAAGCTTCGTTTCTGAGAAAGTGAAGCATAATTGTTAACGCGACCGTGTACAATATAATAGATGTTGACTACTTCTATCCGTGTGTACGTGTACTCGCTCAACGTATAACCTTATTTGGTGTGTGCAAAATTTCCCGTCACCTTTCGAACAATGACATCTTTTCATCAATTGAATACAAAAGCCAATGCCATCTATTTTTGGCGACTGGATTAAACGAACCCCGTGTAATTCAACATTTTTAAAGATAAACCATAGAAAGTTTTGCATAGACCCGATTGCGTACAATTTCGGAATGATTTGAGAAATTGTATTTTACATTTCTGACTTCTAGTTTCATGTAGAAGTAGAATTGTCATCGTTCTTGTCACGCGTACGATATATGTAACATTCCGCGCCATTTTGTAGAACAACTCGAAGAAATGTCGAGTTCCCAAGTACGTCAGTGCTGAAGTCCTCTGACACGATCTTTGGCCAGTCGATGAGGGATACGAGAAGAAAGAAGGAGAACGCGAGTCGTTGTTCCTTGAATCGTTCCATTGAGTTTGTTTGCAAACCGTCCATTGCAATTGTTGGATTTGTAGCGAAACCACGCTGTTTAGCGCAAGTTGTTAACCCTGTGGAAAGCATATACTACAATATATACATACCTATATATACATGTACACGAAGCGTGTACGATGATAAATGGGTTCTGTGCACGCAGAGTATGGGACAGTTCGGAAGTCTGCGACAGGATCGAACAACTGATAGCTGCGAGTCAATTTCTCTGTCACCAATCGCACACAAACAAAACTTAATTTAGCTAACTGTTAGACTGCGCGGTCAATATAAAACACTGGAATTTCCAGGAATCGATGGAACCACCGAAATTAATCGCCGTTTCATTAGACTCGAGTTTTAAACGACACGATAATGTGTGATTGGTAAACTAATTGAATTAAAGTAACTAAAATCATACGACTTTTTCATACAAGTGTTTAATTAAAACAACAACGAGCGTCGATATCAGTTACAAGAACATCTCTGCTATGTTATTCAGTGGACCCGAGCAGACAATCTATAAAAATGCTCAGAAAAAGAACCGTAACACGACCTATTTTTATGTAAAGCGTCCCTTCTCGTGCATAGGACAAATTTGTTGGCGTACACTCTATATGCATACACAGCCTATAGGCATACGTTGTTATAAAAGGGATTTCAGAAAATTTTATAACTTGTTGGCAATGGTGATTATTATGCGACTACGTCGTAAATTTACGTAGACACGTTGTTACTCTTCTTTCGTGCACCGAAGAACTCTTGGTGGGAAAGATATAGCGTGGTCGTAAAATCGATCAGTAGCTGAAACACTCGTTTCTAGAAACGAAATAAAAGAATTGACAGGAATGCGGATATATCGAGGGTCTCGGTAGTTGTTCAAAGTCGCAAGCGTATAAGCTTGTTCCTCAAGCTGATTCTCGTCGATTGTATTTTATTCGCGTGTGAACTTGACCCATATTCCTCGGTTCATTGCCGATAAATTGCAACGTGATTTTTTGGCGAATGCCGATAGGCGTTCGTAATTTTCTTGTTGATAAAAGGATTATCAATTTTCAGAAGGATTCTCGTTGAATGGAGTCGACTCATTCACATCGTATCTGATATCGAGATTTTTCAATCGGTTTGTCAAGGATCTACTGTACCACCATGCTATAGAGTTTCCGCTAATACGACGATACGATTCACTGACGAGCGAGAGGCAAACGTTTCCGAGCGGATCATCGAGTTTCATTCCTCCCCCGTCGTCGTCAATGCGTAGTTTTTGCGATTCGCACGATAGAATCGTTTATTTTTCTAGAACCATTCGATCGATCATCTAGCCAGATAAGGAAAGACAATTAGACGATAGAATATTTGAACGCGCTGTTGACGAATATGAAAACAAAAAAAGAAGAAAAACAGGCGAAATGAGCACTTGTTTCATTCGATTTTTAGCGTTACTCAATCCGGAAAGTGATTCAAATGGTGAATCAGAATATTTTGATTACTGTAATTAACGCATTCGCAGTCTTTTCCCCTGGGCATTTAATGCTGCTTGATATGTTCGAAATAATTTCAGATATTTTTTGGATTCTTGAATCAGTTTAAAACGATATAATATATTGTTTATTTTTATACTAGTCATATTTTCGAATTACCATGGTATTATTGTAAATATAATTACGATTTCTGCCTCCTGCTTATGGTTACTAGATGAGTGCACAATCAGCTTTAATTTCTGGCGAATGACATACTATTGCGTGGATGGCTGTGGACGCGTTAGGATCACTTTCTACATGCGAAGCTGTATTCTTTTGAATAGACTGATTAATGATCCCACGGAATCGATGAAATTTATTTCTTGATCTTAATTTTATTTTGTACTTATTACTGATTTATGCGAAACGCTCGTTGACCAAGCAATCGAATGTATTTTCAACATAATCTAGAGATCAAGATGAATTTTATTGACTCGACAGCATAAATTGTCGTAACTTGATCAGTCCAAGAGAGTACAGCGGTGATGATGTTAAAAATTCACAAAATATTTTTTATAAACTTATTGTTTTCAACATTTGCTCGATATTGACATATCGCTGTTATATTAATTAAAGATATATTTAAATATACACAAGTACACGTAAAACGCGTTAAATCATCTAAATGCGAGAAAATGTATAGTTAAGGGGCGAGGCGTTCTATATGCATAATTTGCAAGCTGTTTATTGATTACCTTATGTCATACTAGTATTTTCCATTATGTGCGCTTCATTCTATTGACCCCATACCACATAATTACTTTCTTAATCGCACATTGTATTTACAACTTGGAATGTATCGTGCAAGTTATCAAAAATCAAACCGGAAAATGATTTTTTTTTACATCTTTAATGTTGATGGTTTGTCTAATTGTAGATATACAACTATACTATATTCAGAAATCAACTATGTACGGTGCCATAACAAACTGTAGGATCAATAACAAAGCATATTGTAATAAAATATTAACATTTTTCTATTTATTCATGATGCGTGCACTAATTAATATCAATACTTTTAACATGTTTTAATATGTAATACATGCATTACGTATGATGTGATAAGGGGTCAATATAATCTTTTAGAATCCGACGCATCCGTTGGATATCGCATATCTCGTATTAAAGGCTTAAGCGTGGTGATTTTTAATTTGCTATTGTAAAAAGTGTATTAAAAAGAAACCAAGAGAAAGAAAGAAAACAAAAAAGCATTTTTAAAATAAGCAATTACCTGATTTGTGCTTAATAGGGTAACTTTCGAAACGAATTTAAGTCGCTGTCTCATTATTCCCAGAACGGAAAAAAAATGTAATACGTAACACACAATGTCTGCATCTGCATAGGTTCTTTTTTATGAAACACAAAACACGGGATCAAACGTGAAGTACATAATGCAAAGAATTAGATTGTATCTGAACTTCATTAAAATTTCTCGAACATGAAAAATATTCTTTTATCGACAATTAATTTGATGGCGTTGTTTCAACGTTTCAAAGCGACTTGTCCACACTTCAAAAGTTATCTTCTTGAATTCTTATTAAATCACTTATTTGCAGGTATAAAGTTTACTTGTTTATAATGTTCTTGTGTGATTTGTAATACTTCACAATTACGTGTTTCTTAATCCTTTTCCACTTGTACAACTGTTTTTACTGTTCAAACATTTAGTTCGTATTATCAGAAACATTCAAGGGCTTTCAATAGAATCTAAGAACCGTTGAAAATATGTATGTAATTCATCATTCATAATTTACAAAATACAACTTGGAAAGTTTTGGAAAGCTTTAATAAAATTTCTGGCGCTTCGTAAAACAAGTTGCAATGCTTCTTTATTTCCACATAACAAGTATTTATAGTAACATTCCGATTATCCGGCTCTAAAGAAAGCATATCTTTCAAAGTAGTCAGAAACCTGCAAATTCAAAGATAAAACATAATTTCAGAGTTCAAAAATGTTCAAGAAACTCTCTTGCATCTATATTAGGCAAAAGAAGTTTATTTATTATCGTAAACAAAAAGTATATATGCTACTGAGCCCGAATCAATTGATCGTTAAAATAAAATTTTGACGCCCGTACATATTGTGGCAAAATGCTTAAACTGTTCGTCAAAATTATCCACAGATTCTATTACAGGTCGTAGACGCAGACTTAGAATCCGTATAGATGTTGCATGCATTGTTTTCTTTTGTCTCAGGGTCTGATTACCGACTCTGTAGAAAATGCTGTGGTATGATAACGAACACTATCCAAACAAAATGGTCAGCCAGTGAACTACGTCTGATTGCAGCAGGGAAGAGTGTGTGTGTGTCTGAGGTGGCTAATTTATAGAAGTGAGCGGGTACCCGACATTTCGGGTTCGGTTCGGGTCGGTTCGGGTTTCTTCACGGTGTCAGGTCGGGTCCCGAAAGTTTGTGATACTCGGATACCCGACATCGAAGTCTAGTTAGGTACTGCTTCGATCAAGGCGGTAAGTTACCGACACTTCGTGCACTACTTGACCCGACTTCAATATCGTGTAGCCGATATTTTCGGCTAGCCAAGTATCACAAGCTTTCGGATCCCGACCCGATCTAACCTGAAGCTCGGATACCAGCCCACCTCTAATGTTGGCGCAGTTCATTGATGAAGATTTTGTTCGTTATTTTTGGTGGGATTGATCGATTCTTTTAGGTACATTCCTAGTAAAGTGACGAACGATGAAAATACATGTATTATACACTAATTCATATTTTTTACACGTATATTGAATGAAATGTTTAGACAATAGAATGCTTTGGTATCAGAATTTTACAAAAATAAACCTCTGGATAAGAGTGAAACGTACGGAGATTTCTCCAGACATTTTTTTGCTCCTTTCTGAAAGCGTACGCTGGCTAGCGCTGGCCAAAGGGTTCGTTACTAAGGCATAGCTTCATCCAGGGGGCACTTTTTCACAATCTGGACACACGTGAAACGTAGTCTAGCTGGCGTCGGCCAAAAGGTTGAGTTCACATGTCCCTGAGTCACAGGCACCATCCACGGGGTGGTCTCCCACGATCTAGGCACGTATGGCCATTCCTCACTACCATTTTTCTACGAAAATTTGGGTGTATAGAAGGTCCAAATTCAACCAGAAATCGCGGTAGTTTCAAGTCAACTTCCGACGGCGAGACGTTAGCGAGATCGAATTTAATTCTCTTTCGAGCAAGATTAAAACTGAGTACGTATATCGTATCGAGGTCATAAGTCCCCGCCGACTCGGTGCAAGAACTGAGAGCGTAACTTAGAATCGCGATACCCTTTTATTGCACTTATACATTCATAATTGGCTTAAATCTTGTAATGTACTAGCTTTATCAGTCTCTGGTTGTGTCAAAATTAATCATTTCCATTTCCTGATTAGAAGCAGTAATTGGTACGTCCTACAAATATACACCTGTTATAAGCCGAGGGCTAAGGCAGTCGTGCGTGACCGAGGATTCGTTTTTGCGTTGATTGGGAATATGAGAATTTAAGAATTGCGGACAAGCCGACGTTTGTTTCACCGTCAGGACCCACAATGATAGGAGAATGTGGACAAGCCGAAGGAAGGAAGGTAACTCGCAGACGAGCCGACGTTTGTTTCACCGTCGGGACCTACGAGAGGATAGGTATTGGGTTGGCAACTAAGTAATTGCAGATTTTTGTTAGAAAATCAAAGACAATTTTTTCATGGAACTAAATAACTTTATTCTGTAATGTATTGCCCATTTTGATCAATGACCTTTTGCCATCTTTCAGGCAGCATCATAATCCCACGTTCATAAAACTTATGGTTTTTATTAGCAAAAAACTGAATCAGGTACGATTTGACATCATCATCATTATTGAAATTTTTAGCATTCAAGGAGTTTTGTAAAGATCGAAACAAAAAGTAATCAGATGGTGCAAGGTCAGGACTATATGGTGGATGTGGCAAAACATCCCAACCAAGCTCCAATAATTTTTGCCGAGTAGGCAAAGATGTGTGTGGCCTTGCATTGTCATAATGGAATACAATACTTTTTCGATTTGTCAATTCGGGCCGCTTTTCTTCAACTGCATTGTTTAATTTCGTTGGTTGTTCAATGTAGACATCAAAATTGATCGTTCGGTTGGGTGGTAAGAGTTCAAAGTAGACAATTCCTTTGTAATCCCACCAAACTGATAACAAAACCTTCTTTTGATGAATATCAGCTTTTGATGTTGTTTGAATTGGTTCACCTGGCCTGAGCCACGATCTTTTCCGCTTGATATTGTTGTAAACAACCCATTTTTCATCGCCAGTTATCAGTCGTTTTAAAAATGGATCATTTTCATTACGTTTCTTTAGCAAATCGCAGATGTTAATGCGTTGCGTTAAATGCGTTTCTTTCAGTTCGTGAGGAACCCATGTATCGAGTTTTTGAACATAGCCAAGTTGTTTTAAGTGATTTTCAATGCATGTGTGTGATACATGAAGCTTCTTTGCAATCTCACGTGTTGTACTGTGACGATCCGAATCGATTATTGCTTTGATTAGGGCGTCATCAACTTCAACTGGACGACCAGAGCGTTTTTTATCTTTGAGTGAAAAATCACCAGAACGAAATTTGGCAAACCAATTTTGACACTGCCATTCTTTTAAGGCTTCGTCACTATAAACAGCACATAACTTTTTATGAGCTTGCGATGCGGTTTTCCCTTTGTGGAAATAAAACAGCAAAATATGACGAAAATGTTCCTTTTGATTTTCCATTTTTCAACGAACGCCAAACGAAAACAACGCAACCGATCAAAAAACTTTTTTTTACTGATTGACAGCTGAATTGCCAACTATCAAATAACAAAATGTGTTTTACATTTGTACTACGTCTGCAAACCTAAAAATTCAACTGAAGCCATCTATGAGTGAAATCCGCAATTACTTAGTTGCCAACCCAATATAAGGATTGTTAATTAACCTCGTAACTTATTATTATGGTGCACCTGGAGCGGCAGAGGTAAACCGTGGTGGATTTGGTACTAGCAATTGGAATCGGTGAGAATGTAGGTTGAAATGAACCGAACTCTAGGTTTCGTTACAAAATATAAGAAAAGTATATTACAAAATTAAAGAATTCTTACAAGTGTTACTTGTGTATAGTATCGCGGAACCTAAGTTTCGGCTTCTCGGTTTTGACGCACTGAGAAATGCGGGGGTTAGTATTGTCTTGAATACGTATTATAAAAATTCCGTGTAAGCCAAGAGAGAGAGAGAGAAAGAGAGAGAGAGAGAGAGAGAGAGAGAGAGAGAGAGAGAGAGGGAGAGAGAGAGAGTGAGAGAGGAAAAGAGAGAGGGAGAGGGAGAGAGATTTGATGAAAATGATAAAATGACTGATAAAAATCAGTCCAAACATGACAATAAAAATGTGTATACATAGTCCAAATATCTAGTTTGCCGGAATTGTTGTATAACCAGTTGCACTGATTCGAGAGGGGGCGATTGTTTTGACCAATTGAAATATTCTTTGTACTTGCACATGACTAGACGAACGGTTAAGGATCACGAAGTGGAGATTTAAAAAAGTCTTCGAAAAACGTACGAAGACTTTTCGTACGTAACAAATATAATCTCTTGGATCTCTAGACAAATAAGCGACATGTCTTCCCTAGGTCTATGCCCAATATCGAATTCAATTTACTAAAGAAAAGCCTACCACCTATACACCCTATCGTAAGATATTCCTTATTTTTGAAGCTTTTAATGATTTCAGTCCGTTACTACTTTAAATGTTCAGCCAGAAAGAAAAAATTTAAAATGTCTGATTAAAGCTTCAACAATTGCTAATGTCTTAAGTTCGTATGAATGGTATCGTGGTTTCCGTTCTGTTGTTTTCAGACTGTATTACAAAATTACGTACAACCTTCTCTCATGTTTTTGTATTAGAATTGCACCGTAGCCTTCGGCACTTGCATCTGTATGTAGTTGTATAACCCCACTAGTATCAAATGGAGTTCGTAGGGGAGACTGTGACATAATGAGCTGTACATTAATAATTATATTCGTTAAATTATGATAATACGGTTATTTATTAAATAAACGAAGTAATAAAGTATCAACACCTCTGATCGATAATTGTCAGAACATTAGTTTCTGTGATAATCGAGACATTTCTTAATTAACTTGTGTACTGGATTTATATTTATTATGATTTGAATGCCCCTTGCTTCGGGACATTCGTGCGATGTTGTGTGCGTGCCTATCGGCTACATTGTGTGTTCCCATGTACTCGTCCTTCTTGTTGTGCAGAACAGACTACTGAAGTGTAAACACGTGCTTATTGCCTCTAAAGAATATATTATATGAACAAGTAAGGTATATTTTTCACAACGAAGATAGTTTGTTTAATCAATTCTCCAACAGTAATTTTCTAGAAATTGGAATTTGAATAAATAAGTTA
>CM052160.1:317739-435289 GCA_028455555.1 Augochlorella aurata
TAACTTATTTATTCAAATTCCAATTTCTAAAAATATTTTTGTTAATGATAATGTGAAATGTCTCGAAATTGATTAAATTAATCGATTAATGATAAACATGTTATACAGGGTAAATTGAGCGGGGTAAATTGATTGTGAGCTGCATTCGAGAGCAGACGAAATATGCGTGAACAAAGTGTGCAGTGACTTTAAGGTTAAGTCTTACTAATCTAAAACTTTCACATTTATTAACCAAAGAGTGTGAACCTTATATATGCTCGTATATATAAACTGATGAATACGTTAAATAGTTCAATAATTAATTTGATTGATTGATTGAATTAATCGATTGATTTGTTTAATTTCTAATTTCATATTCAATTTTTGTATCAAGCTTTCATTGCCTGGAGTTTTAAAAGTACTTTAAGATTATTTTCAAATTTGATGTGTTGGAATTATATAAAGAAGATAGTCAACTATAATTTCAATTTGTTTCAGTATTCTTTTTACCAAAGAAAACGGGTGTATTTGTCGAAGTTAGGCACATTGGTCGATCTGCACGGCCTTGAAATATCTAACTGTATCGAATTCCGCTTCCATGTAATGTCGCGGCAGTATGTATACGCGAATTTATGTTAAAAGATATCACTGCGATCGTGTGATAAATATTGGAAAATGTTCAAAAGATAAAATGAAATTACTCGTCAGTTATTAGATTTAGGGCTAATAAAGGTTAATACTTTTTTACTTAAAATTCGATATTCTTCCATATTTTTATATAAAAGAATATAGTATTCTATTTAAGAAAAAAAAGTTGATCTTTGAATCTTCGGTACGGCTCCTCTTACAAAAAAAATAAATACGCTACTTACTATGCCTTTTTAAACCTCGCTAATTCTGTTGAAAAATGTATTGAAAAATGTATTGAAAAATGTATTGAAAAATGTATTGAAAAATGTATTGAAAAACTTATTGTCCAATGCATATTTTGGAAGTCGCAAGAAGTGCACAAGTTGCGTGGATCACCCTGTATAACACTTTCCTTTTTCTACAGGTTTTTTTATTCGAGAGCACGAAAATTGGGACAGGCGCGATAATTGGTACATCTACCCTAGATTTTAGGGTTCCTGACACAACCTAAGCACCACCTGATCCGATTTCGATGTTGGCAATTTGAAATTTTCGGGTAACCAAGTACCACAAGCTTTCAGGCCACAAACCAATCTGACTCAACCTGACCTGAAGTTGGGAATCCGCACATCTTTATTTATTACATCGCTTATCAAGGGTAATGGGTTTTTATCGTATATCGTATTCGCATTGAGAATTCTGCAATTGACGCATAATCGTTTAGACCGGGCCTCGGAATTAACCAGAATGCAACATGAGAATTGTTGAACACACACACAAAACTAAGTGACGTGACTTTGATTCATCATATTTGTTAGGATCATCCAGTCTGATCTGACAACTATTATGTATTCCTAATACAAAGGACTCATTATATCCATTTAATGCACCTTGTAATTTCTTTAAACCATCCTTGTTAAATTTAAATTCTTTCGTATCAATATTTACAGAGATTGTACGATTATTATCGAATATATCTTTTCACATTGCAATATCTACCGGCAACATATCATCACATAGGGTAATGGAGCCGGTTACTATCGAATAAGACATTACAAGTTTTTTTTTATAGGAAAATAAACAAAATAAAAGAATAAAAAAATTTACTTTATCTTATTTCGTTGATATGAAATTAATTATGCACGAATGCCGCTTCATTACCCTACTACGTACATCCATGATCCGAGTTTTATTCCCGAGATAAATACTTCAGTTTTAATTTTTAAACCGCTAAATATAACTCGATTAGAAATACCTTTCAACGTAACTTTTTCGTGAACTTTTTCATGGATGTCATGAATTGATAACCCGCTGACAGAATGATAGCGTCTTAATGAACAATTATGACCAATAACCTGTTACTTCGGCGACTCTTTTTGGACATTAAGTTGGAATATGTTCACTTTCGTTGGAAGCGTAGCATTTGTTTTTATGCCGATTTTTGTTCCTTTCGGTTTGTTAAATCGCCTCCCTGAAATCGGTAGTTGAGCAGTATTTTGATTTTGTTGCATTTCGGATTTTGCATTTTTCTTGACGATGTGCCAAGTTTTCCATAGTTATTGCAATATACTTGAAACCTCTTTGCACCATGGAAATTTTCTTCGACTTCTTTTTAAAATTTCTTTTTATTTTTTTCAGCTACCTCCGGCAACTTGAAGATGGTTAAATTTTTGGTAGATGAAAATCAGACCAATTTTAATACTAAAGATAAAAATGGCCTAATAGTTTTGCATATGGCTGCTAAAAGTGGTAACTTGAAGATGGTTAAATATCTCGTGGATGAAAGACAGGTCAATTTTGAAGATAAAAGTCATGATGGCAGGACAGTCTTGCATTCGGCTGCCTACTTTGGTAACTTGGAGATAGTTAAATTTCTGATAAATGAAAAACAGGCCGATTTTAATACTGTAGATAAGTTTGGCATGACAGTTTTACATTCGGCTGTTATCTCTGGCAACTTGAAGATGGTTAAATTTCTGACAAATGAAAAAAAGATCAACTATAATATTAAAGACGTGAATGGCGTAACAGTGTTGCATATGGCTGCAAAAAGTGGTAACTTGAAGATGCTCAAATTTCTACTGGATAAAAAAGGGGTCGATTTTGAAGCTAGAGATCATGATGGCATGACAATTTTGCATACGGCTGCTAACTTTGGTCACACGGAGGTAGTTAAATTTCTGGTGGATGTGAAACAGGTCAATGTTGAAGCTAGGAACGACGATGGCATGACAGTTTTGCACACGTCTGCTATCTGTGGTCACTTTGAGATAGTTAAATTTCTGATAAATAACGGAGGGGCCGATGTTGATGCTAGAGACCATAATAACATGACAGTTCTGCACGCAGCTGCTACGTCTGGCAACTTGAAGATAGTTGAATTTTTGATATTTGAAAAAGAGGTCAATTTTCAAGCCAAAGACGACGATGACATGACAGTTTTGCATATGGCTGCTACTACTAATCAGTGGGAGATAGTTAAATTTCTGATAAATACAAGAGTAGCCCATATTAATGCTCCAGGCGAGAATGGCAAAACAATTTTGCACACGGCTGCTGTCCTTGGTAACTTGGACATGGTTAAATTCCTGATAAATAAAAAAGGAGCCGATTTTAATATTAGAGACGACGATGGCACAACAGTTTTACACATGGCTGCTGTTTCTGGTCATGTGGAGATGATGAAATTTCTGATAAATGAAAAAGACGCCGATTTGAATGTGAAAGAGAATTTTGGCTTGACAGTTTTGCACACGGCTGCATCCTTTGGTAACTTGGACGCGGTTAAATTTCTGGTGGATGACAAACAGATCGACTTTGAACTTAGAACCAACGATGGCATGACAGTTTTGCAGACGGCTGCTACCAATGATAACTTAGAGATAGTTAAATATCTAATAAATGAAAAAAATGCTGATTTTAATGTTAAAGACAAGAATGGCTTGACAATTTTGCACACGGCTGCTACCTTTGGTAACTTGGATACAATTAAATTTTTGTTGGATGAAATAGAGTTCGATCTTGAAGCTAAAGACAATGAAGGCATGACAGTTTTGCACACGGCTGCTACCTGTGGTAACTTGAAGATAGTTAAATTTCTGATAAATGAAAAAGAGGCCAATTTTAATGCTAGAGACAATAATGGCATGACAGTTTTACACGCAGCTGCTACCACTGGTTATTTGGAAATGATTAAATTTCTGGTGGATGAAAAAGGGGCTGATATTGAAGCTAAAGACTATGATGGCGCGACAGTTTTGCTCACGGCTGCTCAATCTGATCAGTGGGAGCTAGTTGAATTTCTGATAAATGAAAAAAAGGCCGATTTTAATGTTAAAAACAATATTGGCTCGACAGTTTTGCACATGGCTGCTACCTTTGGTAACTTGAACTCGATTAAATTTCTGTTACATGAAAAAGTGTTCGATTTGAATGTTAAAGACAATAATGGCAGAACAGTTTTGTACATGGCAGCACCCACTGGTAACTTGGAGTTGGTAAAATATCTGATAAATGAAAAAAAGGCCGATTTTAATGCTAAAGAGAATAATGGCATTACAGTTTTGCACGCGGCTGCAACCTCTGGTAACCTGGACATGATTAAATTTCTGGTGGATGAAAAAGGTGCCGATTGTAATGTTAAAGACAATAATGGCTTGACACTTTTGCACACGGCTGCTGGCTGTGGTAACTTGGAAATGGTCAAATTTCTGCTGGATGAAAAAGGCGTTGATTTGGAAGCTAGAGACAATGATGGTTTTACAGTTTTGCACATGGCTACTGCTATCAAGGATAACTTGGACTTGGTTAAATATCTGATAAATGAAAGAAAGGCTGATTTTAATGTTACAGACAATAGTGGCATGACAATTTTGCACATGGCTGCTAACTCTGGTAGCTTGGGGACAGTTAAATTTCTAGTAAATGAAAAAAATGCCGATTTTAATGCTAGGGACAATATGGGCAGAACAGTTTTATACATGGCTACTTTCTCTCGTAGTTTGGACATAGTTAAATTTCTGATAAATGAGAAAAACGTCAATTTGAATGCTAAGGATAATAATGGCAAAACAGTTTTGCACTTGGCTGATGCACATGGTTGCGGCGACATGTTTGACTTCCTGCAAAATAGAAAAACTGTCGCTCCGCGGAAGAAACGTTAGCAACATTAGTTAGTTCAGCAAGTATTTGTAAGCTGAGTGAGCAGTTCTAGTAGCAATTCTATTTCAAATTCTCGTTAGGAGCAAGCCATATAATGTTGTGTCAGAAGGAAGAAAAATCAGGCAAGCAAAATGTTCTGAAGATGGGAATGTGGTATGACGTAAGATAATGTAAATCTTTTTAATAACGCTGTGATTATAATAAGTCAATGATTAAACATGTTTTAAATGATGTATGATATGCAAAGGGCATTCTTTCGGAATAATCATTTATAAGATATTTTCAAAAATTTGCTAAAGAAGTGTTTTGTACAGAAATGAAGTATTCTTGAGCGATTTTAACATTCTAAAATTTACTTCAATAGTATCTTTTAATTTACTATACCATTACCTTTAAATGACTTTAAATTCAGAAACTCAGTTTTATTAGTTTCTTATGAATATGTAATTATTAAATAATACTTCATATTCTGAACTCAAAGTGATGAGAAGTCCAAAATATATGGTGTCATTTAACTAAAGTCAGGCTTGTCTTAATTTTTTTAGGGAAAACATAATTTGTTTTATGTTTAAAACACTTCCAGATTATTGGAAATGCCTAAAAAATGGTGGTTCATCTTAATAAACAAATTCTGCATTTGGCCTCGCAAATTTTAATTTGGAAATAAATCTGAAAATGCATGCTATTTCGTCAGTTTTTATTTTTGTTTTACTTTGGCATACAGAATGACTCTAAAATATTCATTACTTATAGTCCAACAATCTGTGACGTTGTACCCCTGCCGTTGGCAACCGAGTACTCAGGTGCTCGATTACTACAATTTCTTTAACCAATTTTTATATTCTCTTGGAAACGTACACATTCTTTCTGAATATCCATTCTTTGAATACAATAACATAAATTTGTAACATCAATGTGTGATTTATGCAACAAATTTTAAATATTAAAACTTTAAAATTGTTCTTTTGTTTGTTCTCCAACATAACGAAATTAGGTAGCTCAAATATTTCGAAGAATGAGAATTGCAGGAGAAAACGTTCCGACGATACACAATTCACATTAATGTCAAAGGAATTGTCTTAATTTTTAAATGGAAGCTTGCCTTTTTGAAAACAAGCAAACAGGAAGTTTGCCTGAAAAACAGAATATTTGTAACAACATGCCTGCTACAAGATTCCACAATCTACATATTAGCTTTTATTATGGTTTTCGACCTTTTCTTGTATCTTGATCAAAGATGTTGCTACATCTCCATAATAATTTGGGACAGAATAATAAGAAGTACGAACGGTTTTGAAAAGAGTGACACAACAATCTTTTTTTTCTCGTATATTGCAGTTCTTAGTTTAAAAAATTGCTTGAGTCAGTGTAATAACGTTGTTTTTCGATTTTGATAACCTCAGCTTGCAACCGAAAAATCTGAAAAAATTCTATAATATGCGATTTAATGTCACAAATACCCAAATTTCTTTCCAAAATTTTAAAAAGCCACTGAAGGGAGAAAACGGGTGGAAAAAAGTGCAATTTAATTTACCCTGTAACTACCCTTACGGCCAAATTACTGGGTTGAAATTTTCCATAGATGAGTTTTTCTTGGTCAGCTATCGAACGGTATAATAGTCATTGAAAAACCTCTAAGAGCAATTATGACCATTTTAATCAGTTAGGCCTTTTGTTAACATTATTTATAAACTACAAATATTTAAAACCGTAATTATTTTCTGTAGACCCCTTGGACGAATTGCTCGGTTGATATATATGTATGAAAATTATAATTAAAAAATGCATGAATTAAAAATTTCAACATTTTTAACAATTTAATATCTATAAAAAATAACCACATAATTATTTTTTTATAAAAATATGACAAATAAAAAATGTAACTTAGAGTTCGTTTCTGCATCAGTTAGGATCAGTACAAATCTCAAGTCTTTGCTGTCGCCGACAAGCAACGAAGAAGCCGCTTGAACGCTTTCATCGAAGGCAATCATAGTTTCGTAGGGATATAACATGGTCAGAACGTACTTTTAAAAGTTGGCAACAGTGTAAATTTGGCCATTTCAGACGTACACTTTTCTCTGTTGCAGTCAAATGTAGTTCACTAGTTGGCCGTTCCATTTAGGTAGAGTTCGCTATCGTACCACAGCATTTTCCACAGAGTCGGTAATTCAGAATTTGAAACATAAAAAGCATTGCATGCAATGTCTGCACGGATACTAAGTCTGTACTTCGGTATCGTGCCCAATGTTACCGATTATTCACGAATTTAGGTGTGTTAGTAAACATCGAATATCGTATGTATCTTACTTCTTCTACAAGTGTGAATATTTTTTTGGAGTCGGTAAATGTATATGGCGCGCGTATTTGAACGATGGAAATATTTATATTGCACACTGGATTGATTCACATCGTTATTTACCACATAATAATTTCTTTAATCACTCTATTGCTATTATGTATTTACGATCTGGGTACATAACCTGCTGTAGGTCAAGTATGCTTATATGATAAATAACTATTTATATCTTTAAAAATATAGAAGTACAGCTGTAAACTACAGCTGTAGTGTAGCTGTAATAAATTATTTCCATGCTTGAGTTCGTAGTGATATCTGTAATTGGAATTACATTTGGGAAAGAATCATGAATTATAAAAAAATGACACTCGTTTTAATCATTTACATTACAAGCATTTCGTATAAGTGTTTCTGGTACAGTAGACGGAACATTAATTATTGATTGAAACAGTCATTAATGATATTTGATAATATGTGATAACAAGAATCTTAGTTTGTTGGTTCAGCTCCTTGGCTATTATACTTAACTCTTACAGGCTCTTACAGAGGCTCTTATATTAGGTTCGTGCGACACCAAAAATAATGTTAGAACAAACAAATAATGAGATTAAACAAAATTTTAAATTTCATTAAATACCTTTTACCATAATATAAGATGATCAATAATAATTTTGGCTGACATTCCTGGCCGTTACTGAATACACCATTTGTTTGTGATTGCATGCTCAAACTTGTATTATACTTACACTAATACTCTGTTGATGTATCCTTAATATAATTATTATTAAGCAATGGAAGTATGCAACAGAATTTATAAATTAGTAAAGACTTTAGTAAACTGTTTTATTAAATTAACAAATTCTTTCACATTTTTTCAATTGTCGGGTATGAAAGATGACGCAAATATATCTTACAGTAGATTGATTATGAAAATGAAGATATGGAAGTCATTAGATGGTTTTTAAGAATTTCTAATAATACGGAAAAAGTAAGGTAATGCTATAGAATAAATATGATTGAAGAAATTAAAGCAAAATGGAATGACTGAATTAGACATATTTAAAAATCTTAGTCTCCAGATCGAAATTCATTAGCATTTAATGTACATAATTGAGATTAAATATTTTTTCAGTAAATGATCCCTTGAATGTCATGTGAAACGATACTGATTTTATCGATGATATCAATAAAGACAAAATATACCAAATTTTTTTTATTTGTGACTTTCATACGAAGCAATCTTTGTTGACTTACTTTCTGATTGTCTCATTATCAATGAAAACTTTGATATAGAAGTATTCCACCAATAGAATTGTAATTCCAGTTGTTGCAATATTTCAAAAAGAATGTTTCCGTACTATAGCATCCCTTCAATAACCTTCAATAACCCTTCAGTAACCAAATTGTAAAATACGTTGTTAGAATTTTCCAACATTGATTTTTCGAATCTGCACCATTTTTTTTACAGCGTTACTTTTAATACATTAAATTTATTACAAAAATTGAATATCAGATTGATTTAAAACATACAAGAAATTGTAGTAAATCGATATTATTAAAATATTGTTTAAGGAAACGAAGTAAAATGAAAATTGGATATACCGACATAGAAATAGAGCTATTACAGTTTGACCTACTGAGTATTCGCAGGGTCAAGTGCACCATAGCACCTACCTTTTAGAATGGGACTATCAACACCTATGTGTTGCGCCTAATGAAAGTGGCTGTCACCTTTAGAATGTCCACTAATACCAAATTTTATTAGAATGATATTCATAACCGACATAAATAAAGAGTAAACCGATCACATGTTTGACCGCACTTCAACGAAGTAAAAGGCACGATTTCACTCTAAAATCGGTGCAACGGAATGCATTATTACGTCAATCCATTCTTGCTCCGAACTCGAGCATCAGCACCAGATGTCAATATAAAAGTAAATATTATATTCTTGTTTTCTTCACATACATTTAATAAAGAAATTCATACAAAAAATCGAACACTTAGTAAAATGTAAATTTTTCAATCAAATTGTATTATAATACTTTACATCATATTATAAAGTAAGAAAATATTATTCGGTTATAATGTTTTAATCAATCTATCGATTAATACTTATCATTCAGAATTAATGTTATTTTGATCTTCCAACACTCGAAGGTGGGGCTCGGGTCTCTTTAGACCCAGAACATAAATATTGTTACCGGGTTATTTCGTTTCTAACAATGAATTCAAATTTTCGTGTGTTCCATTGAAGTCTAGATAAAGTACACAGTTTGGTTAAACTGTGAACCAATTTTATAAATTATAACATTCATAAGCGGTTTTATGGTATAACTATAACATCATATCAAAAATTTGTATAAAATTTAATTTTTATGGAAACAATATTTATCGTAGCTACGATTGTCTAATCGTATTTAATAGATTAGGACACAGATCAGCAGAAATCTGTAAAATTTTCACCACGCTTGCAAAGATTAAAAATATCCATTTTCGTTTATTGTGAAAAAGGTTGTTATTTCTATTATTCTCAATAAATCATCGAACGTTTTACAGACCTACTTGAAAAATCTAGTCGATCTTATTTACGGGCTGATCAATTCGCTGGACTCTGAATAAACGCACTACGATCCCGTTATCGTTTCGTCCGAGTGGGTCACCGACACTTCGACACGGGATTGTACTCATAGCTGTTTCGACGTGCACGTATCGAACCTGTGCCACGAACAGACCATTCTTCGAGAACCTTGTCCTTCAAGCCGAACAGGACCGTCCATATTCTTTGCTAAAGTAATAGAAAGAAATTCGAGCTTTTTAGAAAATACGCTTTTCTTTTCTGATCCTTTCTATATAAACTCATTAAAATATTTTTAACAATTTAATACAAACCGGTCTGTATGAATTTATTCTGTTGCATACAAAAGTATGAAATTTCATGTCCTGAAAAACAGAAGTGAAAAATGTTTTCGAAATCAAAATAATTGTTATCTACAATATGCTGAAGAATTTATTGATTAAATCTTAGCAAAGCATAACTTGCTTACAAATATAGAATAGAATCTCATTTTGTGATTGATGTTATGTGAATATAGTTACACTAATTACCTAAATATTTGCATTCAAGAATTTAGTAAAAATGTCCTGACAAAGCGTTGAGTAATTATCGACACAAAATTGTACGAATTATTTTTTCAGTTTCTAATCAGTCTTAGCAACACTTCCGACCCACGCAATACATACGAGACTCAACGTTAGGTATATAAATCCATAATTACATTTCTGAATAAACAGTATTTTGCTTTTTAAGCATCAATTTGTCAACAAATCCTCAAAACGTTTCCGAGCGTTTAAGAGTGCGTCATGGAATATTCAACGATTGTTTAATTAATTATTCGACTGTCTAGTTTCTGAAAATTAGTTTAAATTTTTGTTTTATTAAGGTGTATAAAGAAGCTAAGGAACACGTCGAAAAAAAGGATCAGCTGTACGACCGTGTGCAACGTCCACGCGTAACAGTCCTGCATGTGCGAGAAAAGGGAAGGGTGGGGGTCATGAAAGTGGAGCCAAGTTTCAGCCGTCCCTGGAAACCAGATGGGGTTTGAAAGTGCCCCGCGTGCTCGCCTTCGAGAAACATATCCGTGCAGTATTAGTGTTCACGGGAACGAGTTACCTGTCGCACCTTTTTATCTCTCAATCGTCGAACATCACGTTCACCAGTGGCTTGGCTCTCAGGTGACGTGAACAAAAGACGTTCCGAATCAGTTTTCGAATTGTTCCGGCCGAGAAGCAACCGTTCATTGGAGAACCGTGCAGGACCATCGACTTTCTAAGAACTTCAGTGAAAATCAAAACTGGATCGACCAGTATGAAGATCGCTACGACCTTGTTCCTTTTCGTAGTCATCGGTATGTACGATTTGTCCTTTCTTCGATCGAACGCAGTTTCTAGCTTCGATAGAGCTTCTATAATTAATTTTTAATTGACGGAGTTGTTGAATCTTTCCTCAATGTCTTCTTCCTCTGTAGTTTTTCTCAACTAATTTTGTCGTTCGCGTTTTATCGCCTGCAGCGCGTGCTTAATTTTATTCGTACGTGTATTGTAATTGTTCGAGAAAGTTCGTCTTGTATGTAACGAAGAAATTGTAGTATCGAGCAATTAATTTTTAGCCGAGTGGTTTTTCAATCCTGGACACTTGAAAGTATAAATGATAAATAAAAGTTATAGATGATAAATAAAATTGAGATACGAAGATCTAGTACAGTTTAGACATGTGACAATGATGTGCAATCGTAATGTGAAAAAATTATGCATTAAATTAAGAAAAGAAAGGAAGGCTACTGAAAGGCCATAACGAACACGAATGACGAGTTAACTCATTCGTTTTACCTGGTTACCAGGTAACTAGAAGAATATTTTATTAGAAAGAATCATAATTCTCTTAACTCTTAAGTATTACGAAATTCTCTTTAGAATATATGAGCACATTTAAGAGAAGATCTAATACAGTTTAATCGATGTGAATTATGTTCGCGTTTAAGATGTCATCTAGTCAAATAAATTACCTTCCGGGAGCTAAGTTTGTTTTACATTCTCTAGAAGGTTGTTCTTTTTGGCGGCACATTAGAAATGCCACGTTTCGTAATGATTTTCCGAAGAAGCGTGAAAGTGTAAGCATTACATTGTCACGTAATTGTCACAAGATATTGCAATCTCAGTAAATGATTTTTTATGTATCGAGGACTTCATTGATTTTGTAAACATTAAAACTGGAAGCTGCGTTGTCAATCGTTCAGCTAATACTTCGATACGCAGCTATAACTTCGAATGTATCTACATTTACTATCGAAGTGTTAGCAACAAGTCTTTGAAAATCTCTACTTAAGATTTTGTCAGTTCGAAAAAGTTCTATTTCACATAAACGATTCAATCCTAAAACAAATTCTAATTTCGCAACTACTTGCGCTTCGCAAATAGACTGCGAATTTTGTATCCGTATAACCGCTAATCACAACGTTAATTTAGATTAAATTTTTGTTTTACTTTCAACTAGAATCTCTAGTTTTCCTCCTTAATTGCTTTCAAAAATGTACGTCCGCAGTTTACTCGAAAAATGTGACAAAATCTTCGGTACAGGTTTGTATACTCTGCTGTTCGTTTAAGTATTCTACAAAACATTTAGTTACGGGTTCCTAATACATTGTTTATCGCTTTCTCGTATCACTCGTTTATTTGGAATTTACTTTCGAAGTGTGTATCTACATTTCCTGGGTTACTTTTTGGGCCTTTTCCATTATTTATGCCTTGTATTAAAGCATATTATTTATACTCTGTGCTATCGAGCCCTTACTCCATCTCGACTGACTGTGCACTGTCCATTAGATCTTATCACCTAAACTTCCTCATTTCTCGATTTCATTGCTATTTGATATAACACACATGATCTTCAAATAATGTTCGCCTCTCTTTCTTACGGTACTAATGGCGTAGTCCTTCTTCAGAGTGGTAGCTACGACTTTCTCACATGAATGCAGATCTCTTTGTAAATACGATCTTGCATACGAAATATCGTAAAATGAGGTTACTTCTTGATCTCGTGAGCTTAATTCCATGCACTTTCGCAGGACAACGAAGATAATTTACAATAATTTCACGGTTTTCTTCGCGACGACATAACCGTGACTTGTCGTTCGTCAGATCACGATGTAATATTTCGGTAGAACACGAAATATGATACGAATTATACTTCGTTTTATTCGTATTTTATCTCCAAAAATTCATTAACATTTTTGAAATTTTGTGTCTCGAAACTGTGAACGATGTTATTGTTTTTTACCATAACGTAATGTACGACTCCATCCACTTCATTCGGACATTCTTTTAATGGATCTGTTCCATAAGAACACTTTTCCAGAAGGTTTAAGTATCTTTCTGTAAGTACAAATATCTTTTTAAACAAAGTACAGGTTTTTGCCCTTCAAATTAATCCTTTTACAGATCTTATTCACCTTTTTACAAATAAGATTTACATCATTTTCAATTTGTAACTATTAGCGATAGAATTCATATGAAATTTGAAAATTGAATGGCATTTTAGAAATCATTATTAAAGATTAGCGAGGAATGAAAGTATTACTTTATAAGTAAGTATAAATAGTCGCATTAAATTTAAAAATTGTATAAAAGGTAGCTAATTTTCATCGATGAAAGAGTTAATTTTATTTGCAGGATGCTGAATACGATTTACGAAGCGTTTAATTTCGAGTGTAAAACCTGTATATAAGTGCGAACAAAATTATTTTAAAAAATTTCGATATTTGATCTAAGCCCCAGCTCAGTTAAATGCAACAAACTATTATCGCATTATGCTTAACACTGTTCGTATGATAAAGTGCATAATCAATGAAAAGTCCATGTAACAAAGTTAAGAATGTACATAAGGATGTAAATAGGTGACTGAATAACAGGTATTTCTACATTTATAGCAGTGTGTAATATTATGAATTCATGATGCCAGAAACTCAATTCCGTATTGAATCAGTTGGATTCAACTGAGCCGCGCATGCTCGACTAATTTGGATGCTATTATAAACGAGCCACTGACCATGCGGTGTTACTTTCATACTACGAACAAAAGTTTAAGTTTTTCTTTCTACATTAAAACTCATTTCCGGCGTTTATGTTTCTCTCGTAATGTTGTCGATTGTGATCACGCTGGCGTGATCAACGATACGGCGTGCAACAGTAATCGGGTAATCGGCGAATTCTGTCCCGGCGAGGAACAGAGCGATGGTTGTACGATAAAGAGCAACAGCAATGTCGATCGTACGCATCGGTGCAATCTAGAAAGTGCAAAAGTATCAGGTTTCATTGCTGAAAATGTTCGGAGCGTGAAAATAGAAAGAAATGGAACAGGCTGCCAACGAAAGTAAGCAATTGCAGTGCGATTCTTCAATTGCCGGTACGATCGGTAAAAGGGGGATCGAGATTGATGGTAATTACATATTTTCGAGATTTGAGGCAACGCTCGTGTAACAGGCTATGATGGAATATAGGTCAAAAGAACGAGGTGTCTCGCGACTCGATGACTTCTAGTCTGGTTACGCTGTTTTTCGTTTGACCGGATGTAATAGATTCGCTATTATGCTGTCAAATCGATCGTAACACTTTCCCTGTATTTAACGAAACAATAACTTTCACCTATTAATTGCCTGATCTGTCGTAAAAACGCGATACTTAAAAAGAACGATGTCGCGTGCAGCTAAAAGGCGTTCGAAAAATCGACTTAATTATAGAAAGTGAATCGTGTCTTCGAAAAGACACGTTTGGGTAACTAGTAATTAATTGAAAGATGTAATTTTTTCAATAGATATCAATTTGAAAATCAATTAAAGCATTAAAGATTTATTGAATCAGGTGGGGGGGGGGGGGTAGTACTACAGAGTTACATACTCCCATTAATATTCGGACACGATACATTTATTAATACAACATATTTTAAATAGTATGGGAAACCGAAGTACTTTTAAATTTATAAGGGCCGAATAATACGAAAATATTTATTATGATTGCCTGCAAATCTTACAGCCACTCCCGTAATTTCCAGATTTCAATCTTACAGAAAATCTATAGGATGAATTTGACCAAAGAATTATTAAAAGTACAATAAGTTCAAAGAATGAATGAAAAGAAGAATGGGATTCTAATTATTCGGAATACTTGAATTGAAATTAAGAATTAGGATTGAAATTTTTCATAACTCGCGTATAAAATATTTATTTTTCTCAAAATGTCGGAATATTTGATTGAAAACGTATTCTATTAATAAATGTTATTGTTCGAATACATTATTTATGCATTTTTAATTGGTAAGAAATGGCGAATTGTTTTGCACAATAAGTGGATAAGTAAAAGGTAAAGAAATAGTATTGCGTTCGAATATTAGTGGAAGTAACTTAGTAAGTTCGTCAATAAATAATTGAATTATTTTCTAAATAAATATTTATTTAGAAGCTTCGAGAACGAGGATATATACTCAGAATAATTCTGAGTACTTATCAACTTAGAAGAAACGTGAAAAAAGTATGTTATTATCTTTTGTTTCAAAACTTGACCCTCTCAACCTGAATACATTTCTCAGAGCTAACTTATTTGCCACGTTGTAAAAATATGTTTTCTTTTGCTGCAAAGAAAGCTGCATTCGCAGACTTCAGACACTTGGATACCATTTTTATGCCATACTTAACGTTGCAGAGGTTGAGAGACTTATGCGGACATTGGTCGTTTGCATGTTTTTGCAGCGACATGCTTGCCATTATCTTCTCTATTGACTTGTAGAATAATGTTCAAACGGCAAACCTTTTTGACAAAAATGCAACTGATTAATTTCATTAGGATTAATTTTATTCATCAATGATATTAAAGATATTTTTCTAAGGAACACCTTCTACACACGAGAATTTATCTATACACCTTAATAAAACATGCGAACAGTTTAATTAATTGTCAGAAACTAAATAGTAAAATAACATCATTTATGTCGTGGGTCCCAATAGACCCGAACCCCGTCGTTCGAGTGTTAAACAATAACTTGCAAATTATATGATTGAATTGTAACCTGATATCTAGACTAGTAAAACTTTACGAACAAATTACTCCCACCCGCGTTAGTGCAGTACAAAATTTTAAAAAATATCGTTTCCATTATATTAACTGTGAAGTATAATTTTTCAATAATTGATCATTTCCTTCTGTTTGCGTGAATTTTCATTGAAGTGATTTGCACATTATGATCATACATTACGTTGCATGTTGTGAAGTATCATCAGATTTGAATGGATATAATTATTATGAAATTGTTGACATACGCTATTCAATAAAATTAAAAGTTTCCTAGATTGCATCAGAATCGTTGGTCGATCTACAATTAAAGGGAACCAGGATTCTGTAGATTCCTGTAATGGCTTTACTAGAATTTCGTCGGTTTGGTTACTTAGATAACCGTGTCAACAACGGGTTTACATAATCGCTTTATTTTGGCTCGATATTTTTAAACCCCTCCTAATTAGTGACTCTTTTATGCGTTTTATACTAGATGATCGGCCAGAGAATAAATCAATAATTTTTAATTATTACTAGTTCATAAGAAATAAAGATTATAAGAAAATGCTTTCTGCCTTCCAATGATTATAATAACTTGAAAATAATGTAACCGTACTTAATTACTTTTCGTATTTTTACAATCCTGTTTTTCATTTTTTGCCATAAATATATAAAATCTATAGTTCAATGATGATTCATTTAAATTCTTCCAAAAAAATATTCACTGTAACTGGTAATACCGATTGAACGAATAAATTAGAAAATAAAATTATTTAGGTTGCAACTACCCTACCTCGAATATGTATCAACTTAAAAAATGTAGAAAACAGGAATAATACAAATCAAACTAGAATCGTGCAAGTTTTGGTGTTTAGGTTTCAATGAGAATATTACGATTAGACTACGGATTTTTCGTGCATTTATGATAAAAATGAGTCGATCGAATACAAGAAAGTAAAAACATTTAAAATATTGAAAAATGCTTTTGTACTATTTTCAACTGATTAAAATTATGAAGAAGCGAAATGGATATCGTTCTTATTGGGTTTTTATTAAAATGCGTAATTATAATGAAATTTAAACTTTAAATTAAAAAATTTTAAACTTTTAAATTTATTATAATCACGAAGTCAGAACGAAAATGGATATAAAAGTAATAATAAAACGCGATTAATGTGCTTGATCTATAGTTATGAATGACACATTGATAAAATGTAGCCAAATGGCTTTATATTTTCAACAGTTTCAGTTTCTTGCAATTAGAGCAAACAATTCTCATTTTTCATAAGAATCCGTCGTTTATTTATAATATTATCCAGAGTGTTAATAAAAATGAATGCTAATAAAAATTATTTGACGGATGAGGATTGAAAAGGCTATTTGATCGCAGATTGAATGAAATAGCAATACTAGCGCAATTCTAGCAGCAGCTTCGAAGGTGTGTTGCATTCAAGGTGAAGGTAAAGGCCGTTCATGGGAAATAGTTGCGCAGCATTGCTTGTTGTACGAGCACCGTCACTATATATAACGGTAATGATGGGATCATCTAAATGACGAAACGAGAAGTTACCTTCATTCATGGCCTACTGCTAGCTCCCAATTATATTATGACTAGGTCACATTAGACAAGCTCTAAGAGACGAGTAGTGAAAGTATTTTTTAGATTTGTACCGCAAATGTCATCGTCCTGGATCGTAGTACAGATTGGAATCTATTGTTAGTTATGCTGTTTAGATAACGATGCATCGCATAGAACAAAACGACGCAGTCTAAACAAAAGAACAGAAATTCATTTTCTTCTGATTATGTACATGGATTGAAGAAAATCTAACTGATGCTTGGCAGCCAATGATTGCACACAGATGTCGATTATAAATATATATGTAAATACATGTGGTTGAATTAATTTACTAAAGTGTTTCAGAAAGCCTTAAAATATATTGAACTTAATAAAAAACTTTTTTGTTGTTTTAGAATATTTAACTACAAATATTAGCTGATTTATTTCAAATAGTACAATACAAGACAAAGGCAACATAATACAAATAATATAAATATAACTGAGGAAATGTGGGAAAGTATTCTGTAACTATATGAAAAAATAGATATACAAATAGTACAATACAAGACAAAGGCAACATAATACAAATAATATAAATATAACTGAGGAAATGTGGGAAAGTATTCTGTAACTATATGAAAACTAAGAATATGTAATTGAAAATTACACCACTGGAAATACAATACAATTTCAATTGTAAAAATGCTTTTTGTTGTCACACTTTACAAGATTGGACACACTAATTATATTTAGCACACAATAGTTTTGGTATAAATTATTTAGTCAGTTCAATATTTTCCCTGGGAAAGCAGGTTTGGTCAATAATTGGTCGTAGTCATTTATGTGTTCCACGTTTGACCTGTCTGACAGACGTGCACGCGAGCTGTCATTACAGGTGAGATCTCGAAGAAGTCAGGATACAGCTAATTCTAATGACAAGTATAGAACACTACAGAAAGTACTACGTATAATAAAATTACATCTTTCACCTGTAAACATGTTTTGAAAATCGTTGTAATAAATTTATTAGTAAATTCGTAACCATATAGCAGAAAAATGTTTCATGTAATTCATTACACTCTAACAATCAAAGCATTTCGAATAAAAATTTAATTTTGTGGCTCGTAATATTTTATTATCGTAAAAAATAAAATTTTTTAGGAAAAGATATTGTTGCTTACATAAATATGACATAATTTAATATGTTGCAAAAAGCATGTTAATGTTAAGTGAACATTTTATTAAATAATAAAAGTATTCTTCTCAAAACCTGAAATACCGAAAGATTTATATGAATTAATCAGAATTTTCCAATTATAGAATCGATAGTAAGATTCTAATTTCTATACGTTATATTATATATAGCACATAAGAAAATGCGCTTTATGTATATATAGTCTCAAGCAATTAGCTGAACTTTTCTTTCTACATAACCCGGTCAAGCGATGGTTTCTAGCTGTGCTCAAGTTAAAGTTAAGCTTTCACGTTCGAAAATTTCACCATGTTCGAACAGAGACTATAAAACTACATGAGGACTCTTTCGTCACATTGTCACGATTTTAGCACTCTCAGTAATTCGTTTTTCAGGTTCTCTGAACTGTTATCGATGGATACAGCCATTTCGGTTTTTAGGCTGACTTAATTTCATAAGTTACACCCATTTGGTCACACATCCTCAGGCTGTCGCGAAACATTATATAAACTACAAACTATTCTTTAACCTAAACGCGAAGAAGTAAAATCGTTAGCAACTATTTTGTTTTGTTTTATTACTACGTCTTCGGTTTTATTTTATTTTCCATTTAACAAAGTATTTTACAGAAAATATAGATATTTCCTTCATTTTGACTTCTGATAACTCAGCTATGCTGTGATTAAAATCTAATTATATAATAGTTAAGCAAACTATATTGCATAATTAAGCATTATAATGCATAATTAAGCCAGCAAGCTGTAATTTAATGCTTCATATTGAAAATGAATTTATACAAATGTGAAATATAACATACAGCAGTGTATACATACACATAATTATGCAACAGCCATGATGAAATTGAATTAATTTAATAAAAGACGTTTATTGATATTATACATTCATAGTCTGTGTATTTAAATTATTTCATAATCTGAACGACATCGAAATAGTATCGCCAACGCCTCTTACGTAATTAATTATTGCTACGTTTTGTCGTTTCATCTGACAATTACGTCATGCAATTTTGCGAAGACCGTGTCGTACAATAAGATCATTCCAACCGATCCGCTATACTGGACATGAAGGAAAATTGCCGTGAAAATTGAAACGAAATGGAAAGAACGTAACGAGATGCTTGGTTTCCATCGGCCACAAGCCTTTCTATCGATATTACGATATTTTCCTTTTTTTATGATAGAAGGGAGGAGTGATTTGTAAGATGCGGAACTAATTTTGGAGTATGAGGAATCTCTGTCGTCGGTCATTGACGGTCGAAAGATGAGTCGACCGTTCAAGTGGGTCAGTAGGCTGTGGCCCAATGGCACGCCTGAGATCCGGCAAATCTTTTCTGAACACGAATTCCGGACGTACCTTTCACAAACTTTAATACATTCCTGAAATAATTAGGAATTGCGTTTAAATTAAATTTACACATAGTCCAGACGTATTAATCAACTGCATATTAGAATGACTCATGAGAGTATTTATTTTACTTTCCCCATTGTAAGGCGGTCTGAAATTCACAGAAAACAGTCTTTTCACCTGTTTTGTTTCTTTAGAACAGAGTTGGACATTATTCGTATTGATTCGATTTGATATTTATCTAAAATAATTATTCGAATGAATTTTTTTCACTTGAATATATTATTTTAACGACAATTACTCATTATTTGTAACAAATTATTCTTTTCATTGGAATTAATTATTCGAGTAGAGATTGTGAAATTATTTGAATAATAACACCAACGTTTTGTTTATTGAACGTTTTCTTTATGTAATTTTTTAAGATTATCTACATAAAAGTAGCAAAATCGAGGTAGAAGTTGAAAAAAATTTAATTGTAAACATTAACATAGAAGAAAGTTTGCAAAAGTATCAACGTATTTTTTCATTTTAAAATATTTAATAAACGAAGTATGCGATTTTCTAATGCAATTTGTTAATTTTTAATCAACTTTGAAGTTTAAAGTAGAAATAAATAATTACATAAATTAGTTTTTAAGCTTCACGTTCGAAAAGTATAAACAAGTGTAGACTTGAGAAAATTTCGGTGATTCATCGTTTTATTTTGGAAGTGAAAGTAACTGACATGAGACAGTTTACCAATGCGTTCTTTTAAGAATTTCGAACGAAATACAAGCAGAATACTATCCGAAAAAAGAGAGTACGAAATATTTAGCAGTCTTAATTTTAGAATCAGCATTGCAAATGCGTGGCGCGCACACGTTCTGCACACGTTGAACTCTTCTCGTTGTCTTAGCACGTTCTTTCCAAAGAACCGCAAATAAAGGATGATTTCGTGATTTCCTTAAGAAATGCCATTATTTCTGACGCCCGCGGACAATTTGTCGGACACCGTTAGAAACCTGTCGACGTTGTTCCGTGATTATGGTTGACAATAGAATATGTAACGCTAGATGAGTCATTTCACTGAAAGATTGCTGTCGCGGGAAGAAAATGATTTCGTGAAGACATTGAGCAATTGCGCCGCATCCAGGATATAAACGTCGTTCTGAAATTACTGTGATTCGCTACGACACATGGGATTCTTATACAAGATATATATATATATATATTTAAATTAAATGTTTTTTTCGTCGATATATCCAGCGTGTTTTCAATTTTTTCTTCGACTAATTTCGGCATCAGTTTTATTAGTTTTTCTATTATTACAACGTTTTTATACTATTAAGAAAACCTATTAGGAATTGATGCGTGTCGTACCGAGCGAAGAGTATCAAATGGACTCAGGATACGTTTTCAGTGAACAAAATGCAATAAATGGATAAACTAATTGCATAAGTGACAAATATTTCTAACTTAATATATACTTTCGACAATATGATGCTACATCAGAGACTTCTAGACGTTAGCTAAATTGAATGAAACATTACAATTTGTACTAAACAAGCAGTTGTCTAATAATTTTGGTGGGGGGAGGGGTGTATATTGATAAGCTATATTGAGGAAAAGGACAGCAAAATAATTTCCAAAGAAGTTCTGACGAAACACATTTAAGCGTACCATTTACATATTTATTTACATTAATTGAGTTCTATGAAAACGTTTCGTTTTCAAGTATGATCAGCGTTGTCATGTATCATTGAGAAATCATTCCTGACACCTCAATCCCAACACGACTTTTAACCAAATTAAGGATCAATAGCACAGATTAGGTATAATGGATTATGGCCCACGTTCCATTTAATTCGAAATTCTTCGTGTTAATGATATCAGTCGTCAGATTGAGTTGTTGCTGACTAGTCTATTCAACAAGAATAGAAACCTTCCGTCGTAATGAGCTTGCGAAAAACGATTTAGACATACAGTTAGCGTAAAAGGTATTCGTACACTGAATTTCAGATTTATGATAAATTTTCGATATTCGAACTGTTATACTTTTGTAAAGAAGAGTAATACTAAAATAAATCTGGACTTGTTTTAAAGATTAAAGCCTATATCTTCGCAATTCATCGACCAGATTTTCCTATCATGCTTTTACAACTTATAGCAAACCGAAAGCTGAACACATATTTTTACTAGAAAACATCACAAATTGAATCGTTTCCAAAACCATTGAAAAATTGTTTTTACGAATAATTCAATCATAGATTTGAAGATCAAAGCTTCTCCTTTAGAATAACCTCCCAAAACATAATGTACAATGTTTTTTAGTAATTTTATGAAACAGAAACTAGGAAAAAGTCCAGGCGCGTAGAGTCCTCGTGAATCTTTTGTTACTATAAAGTAGACAGCTTTGATTCGAAACTTAATAGAGTGATATAAAAATAATCGTCTATCAAAGTTTTCAGATACAGACGTGAACAAAACCGACGTTTCAATCCGTAATTTCCAAAAAGAACATGTCTTCAGTTTCTCACTTATTATATTATAATATGCAAAAGTAGGTTACAGGAAAATGAAAGATGCATAGCGTAAGTAGAAGCTTTTACGAAATTGTAATAGTTCAACTATCGACAATTTTTCACGCAGAGTATATTTATGTTAAATTTCCGGTTTTCAAAACAGGCTTTCACCGAAAGTATTTCATCGTTCTCAAAATTTACATACGTTACTATCCACCGTATCAGTTTGTTCGAAATGATTCGAGTCACGTTTCATTTGTGTTTTAAAAATAGATAAATTTTCGAGCTGAAATTTCCTACCCAAGAGTAGACATCGCGAAAGAGATGAATGTTTCACAAGAAATCGTTCAAGACAAAATCTTGAGTTTGACCATGAGGAAAATTAACTATGCAAATCTATGCGTTGCGAATTACGATGGAATGTATAGGGTATTTCGAAAGTCCAGTAAACGATATGCAAGCCCTGTCAAAATTAAAATGGAATTCTATTAAACACATTGAAAAATCTTCTATCTCTGATTTAGCCACTTCGAGTCATGCTCCGGTTTAGTTCGCATATCGCAGAATAATAGTAACTTGCGGTGTCTATATTCCGCGATGAAAGATTTACGGAAATTTATTTATTAGGACTTCTTTCATCTCGACTCTCGGCTAAAATAGTTAAAAGAAAAATTCGAGATCGCTTCTAAACGATGCTGGATCGCTAAAAAGATCCATGGTGTTCTTTTCTTCCCGTTTGGTTGCAGGCTGCACGTGGCGGGAGACGCTAGGCACATGCGTGTTTCAATCGGACTTTGGTTTTGCACTTAACTGTGCCTTCAAAAAGTCCGGCCTCTTCCGAGTACGAAATCTTGGAGGTGTCAAAGGCTACTTAGGCTTGGGTGAGTCGAAACAAGCGCCGATGTCGATGGAACAGTAACACCCCGGGTAGCACAGGGCGTCTTAAAGACGTCCATTTTACATCCATTGTTAGGTCTGAACGTCTTACGATCTAAACTGGACGTCTTTAAGACATCGACGTCGATACGATGTCCAGTTCGGGACGTCTTGAAGACGTCCTAAGGTGGGATTTCCTGTATGCGTTCGACGTATACGTCAGACTCTTTTGTATTGATTTAACAAAGAACAGTGCTTTCGTTTTCCTACAAACGATTTCCAAATGTTGCGTATACGTCCGACGTACGCATCTGGCGACCGTCAGCTTCGAAAGCAATCTGGACGCAAACGCATTGTAATTAACTTCTACGTTTACATGTAAAACTGTCCATAAAATTGTTATCAATAGTAGTTAAGATAGAACTTGTTCTTTAATCAATCTAAAAAACTGTCTAGATGTCTCCTCATCATTCAGTAAATTTGTACGTATTAAAATGCTACGATAACCCACTTCAGCTTGCTTTTTGTATATTATCTTCGATATTCTTTCGTTTCCTCTCTACTAAAATTCTCAACACAATTTCATCATCATCTTTTGCTTTCAAAAAGTTATTTCACCTTCTCTACATACCCTATTCTATCTGATAGTCGGTAATATATTCAATAATAAATGCATCATACGTGAAGCATGCGTCTGATCGCACGCGTTTTACGCTAATAGAAGATGTCATCTGCGTGCAGATTTCGCGTGTAATTTCGAGCGGCGAATGCATACGTGCAGCCGTTACGTATGACGCTTATAAAAATACGTATCTTTAAAGATGCCCCAGAATTAATGTCGTTTCGACTTCTGAAATTTACGTCTTTAAGTCCCGAACATAAAATTTTCTAGATGATGTCGTGAAGGCGTCTTTACGAGAATAAATCGATAAAATATTTTTAAAACACATGAATATTTCTGAAATATCGCTGTAATGATTTCTTAAAGACGTCTTTGTTCTATGTAGGATAAATTCTGCGACGAGCAAGTACTCGGATTTTACGAGTAAAGTCGAGTTGGATTTTTCGATTTTCTTGAAAATGACAAACTGTTTAAAAAAATACGAGTTACTTGAAAGATCCGAATGGTTCGGATACTCGATCGCTCGTAGAATTTCGTGGTTCTTGAAGATGAATTTTCAAGATGAAAATTTTTGAGTTACACGAACATATTTGAAAAGATCTCTAATTTTCAAATTAACTGAAAATATTCGAGTTACTCAAATTACTTGAATATTTAAATATGTAATGTATGTAAATTCGGGTAAAAATTACTACCGGAGCGTGTAAAAAAATATGTAATTCAAGCAATTCGAATATATTCGAGTATTTGTGAAACTAAACTTTTAAACTAGAGATTTGTCCAAATATACAAGGAGTACCAAAAATATCGTCAGCACTTGAAAAGGTTGATACCTGAGATGATTTGAGTCAGAGTTGGGCACTATTCGAATTGTTTTGAATAATTTAATCAAAATTTTATACGAATGTCGGATAAGATACGAATTAACGAACAAAATTTTACTCGATATCATCAAATAAATTTCCAATCAAATAAATATGTATTTAGACAACGAATTATCCAAATAAAACCTTATACGAATGAAGAAAATGAAGATCATTTCAATAAGAAGTTATTTGTTATTCGAATAAGAATTTACTTATACAAGAAACAATTCGAAAAATAATCGATTTAAATAAAAATTATAGGTTAAATTATTTTTCCAACGTTTATTGATTAATTTCTTCCATGTCAATTTTTACGATTAACTTTCTTTTAACTGCTGTTTGAGAAAATTCGCTACTTACGTGGCGATTGATTGTTGATACATAAATAGATAATCTTAAGAAATTACATAGAAAAAACTATTGGCATTATTATTTGAATAATTTCACAATCTCAATTTGAACAATTTATTCCAATCAAAAAATAATTTGTTACAAAGAACGAATAATTGTTATTCAAATAAAATATTCGACTAAAACGGATTCATTCGAATAATTATTTTAGATAAATATTTGTTTGAAACAATTCGAATAAGGCCCAATTCTGTTTCAAATCAGCTCAGGAATCGTCGTCTTCAAGAGGTTACATTTTTCGAGTACTGTGCATTCGAGTAATTTGAACATTTTCCAGCTGAAAATTTAATGATTTTCAAGTACCTCGAAATCCTACAAGCGCTCGAGTATTCGTTCGTCGATTTCAAGTAACTCGGAAAATTCAGAAGATCGATCGTTACTCGACTGAAAATTCGAGTACTCGAATAAATCGAGCACTCGCACGCACCTTTCCTTCTTATAAAAAACATCAACATTTCAGAAAAAGAAAATGTACATATAGAGTGCTTGATAACGATAAGAGGAAACGTAAAGGCTGATTCTTTATGATAAAACAGGATTATTATGTAATATAAAATAGTAACAGTTTTGGATATAGTTTACTTGTTATGGTTACCTGCGAGTTTCATAGTTTCTCTTGTCCATTATCGAATTCCTGGTACAGTTAATCACTAAAATATTCGGACACATTTGAAATCTTCTACAAATGGCTTGATTTTTTTTATATTTTTGAGGGACTGGTTAACTACGAAATGAGTTTTTGCGAAAGTTCTAATTGATTAGAATCCCAAAAATACTGAGAACGTTAAACAGAATAACTTTCTTATTCGAGCTTATGACGAAAATTGAAACAATGCATTCTGTAGATCTCGGTGATTTATATATGCAACCTGAAAATTTTATCTCAATTGGTTTACCTTGTTATCTGCTACAAATGATTGGTGACAGTGAAAATTGCAGTTAATCACGATTTTCAAACAATAACTGTAAGAAACTTCGAGATTTTTACATCTTTCAATGCCTGTTGCTTGTAACAACGTTGACCGATTTCGATTAAATTTTCAGTACATGTGTATTATGTTACTGTGATCTACAAACTGTATTCCTTAAATTTTGATTATAGACGCAGATGAAGAACTTATTTTTTTAACGGCTTCATTCTTTTTGTGATTTTAACCAATTCCAACTTTTGCAAAAATTGTTTAGGCATTGTGTAATAAACTAGTTTTTCTAACATCTTAAAAAAAATTGAAGTCGTTTAGCCCAATTTTTAAAAAGGTATTCTGTTTCAAAAGCTGTCCGAATATTTTAATGAGTAACCGTACAATCCAAGATCTCATAATTCAATCGAATTATAAAGAGCGCGACTAGAAATCTCGTAATTTATTGCTTTGATCGAGCTGGTTATCATATTGTAAATACTTGCAGAGAAAGAATTTCATATCGATGGTACAGGCTGTAATGAATTCTGTAGAATCATTGTAAAATACTATCATTTCGACGTAAAGTATTGTAATCCTGGGGATATGATTGGAAACATTTGTGTGAAGAAAGTGTGTTACTGATGCATGGTGGAGATTCTAACATTTAACTGCTTGTAACTGTAAAAAGTTGCGCTCAATGATTAACTTGTCAAAAACTTTTACCCTAAGCTAATAATTTTGAAAATGAACAAATTTTCTTCTTCACTCGTAGGTTTAGCCCGTGTTTCAATTGCTGGAGGGTCAGAAAGTCACTAACGTTTGAAAATTTATATTAATGATGTACTTTCTATTCTCAATTATACTTTGTGCTGCATTGATAATTTCACCAATTAACGAAATAATATACAATCTTATCGGTCGAGAAAAAAAGCAAATTCTCCGTTTCATTCCATACTCTAGATTTTTACATAAGATCGAGCTATATTATGATGCAATTCTACGCAAGTAAAAATCGAGGCGAAACTATTTTTATTACATAATAACTGAAAACCGTTAATAACTCTATGAAATTAGGAATAACTTTATATTGTACTGCACTGTACTATTGAATATTTACTATAATTTCTCTAAAAAAACAATTCTTTTTGTTTCTTTTTCGTTTTTATATGAAGTTTAACGTCGCATCAATTGTAGTGGCTATTAGCGACGACTATTATTTCCTTGTTCTTTAAACTTTATTATATAATAAAGTGTGTTTTAAGAATGAAATAAGACAATTTTGAAATGCAGTCATTGTACAAAATAATAACTTACAAGGAGATATCCTTAGGTATAACTTTGACTTTTTGACCAATCTTTGTAAAATTGTAGAGCTTCAAATATTAATATGATGATACCCCCTTTTGGAGGTAAATAGTTACGTAATAGTTTTTGAGATATTTAATGTCAAAGTGTTTTTGTTTCTTATTTCTGGAAGAAAGTTAATCAAATTATCAAAAAAATCAATAAATTATTGGATTTTTTCAGAAATGTTGTAGTTATTTCTACTTTAATTATAACAAGCATATGACGAAGTGTGGCACTTCTTGTAAAAACACATAAAGCATAAAAATCAAAAGCAACATGTACATCGAATAAAAGCTCGGCATTTGCAGCTAGTTTCACTACTTTGCTTATTCATCTCCCTAGAAAATATCGTCTAATTTACATTCATAAAATGTGAACGATCGTATGATAATCGGGATGTGTATAAAGCATATCTACAATAAAAATTATTAAGATAGCTTAAACAAATGTACCTGAGAAATGTACCGATATATAATACGTAAAGATAGACATTATACATACTTAAGACAGAAAAATTTGAAGATTGAATTTTTGACGGAGTTTTCCCCAACAGTCAAATTTCGATTTCGATTTGCCAAAATCCGGCAATTTAATTGAGAGTTTACTATAAAGCGTCATGCGCATTTCCAGAAAAAGAAAATGTTCTGATCTTAAATATGCCAAAAACTATTGAACGTCTACTTCCAAAATGGGATATCATAAGTTGTAGTATTTGAAGCTGTATCATTATGCACAGGCTGCTTAACTCCTTGAGCTATGATTTATTTTACAGCTACGTTGATTAGCAGTGCCTCATTCTTAATAATTTACCTAAAAAAAACGATACAATTTTTGTTTATGTATGTTTTTATTTACATTTATTCCTAGATTTTAATAACAGGCGAATCAAATTTTATTTCAATTTAAAAGAAATACATACAGTTTATATTTAATGGGTTATATATGAAATCTTCGTCACGAGTCTGGCGCGTTGTTATAGTGCAAGGGGTTAATGAATCAGAGCTATGCCTAGAGACCTTTCCTTGTTAATAAAATTGTAAATAAGAAAGAGATCAGTGTTGAAGGAATCGATTGTTGTGTCGAAAACAGTTTTCCAGTAATATTTGAAACATTGATAAGAAATGATAGAGTAGTAAGCGACAGAGTATGTCAAGTATACTGTAGTTAGTAATATGCAACATGAATGATCTATAGTGACATTAACGATGACTTTCTGATTAAAACACATATGTTTTAACCTACTTCTACCACGCTTTTGTCAATTCGAGGTTGACTATGGAAAAAAAGGTACGCTGCCTTGACCTGTCCTGGATCGTTCACTGAGGTGGTGCCTATGACTATACCTCATAGAAACCTAATTTGCATTGGGAGTGTGCAAACCATAGAGATCAAAAGAGCCTGCTCGTAAGAAACTTATTTGCGCGTTTGCAGACCCAGCAAAAACTGACGCCGGAGCTTACGTAATAAATAGTTACTCAACTTTCTTCGAAGTTTCTTTTTCTGACAGAATCGCGTTGGTTTCTAGCCCTTCTGGAGCAACGAAACCTGCTTCTCATGCATAATTCAGAACGAAAGTTGACTTTTTGATAAGAATTTGCATGGGAAAAAATTGCTGTGAGAACTAGCTCTTACAAAACGAATAGATTTTGCGAATTGAGTTGAACTTTTGACGATGGCTAATGAAATTTTTTAATTCGATCGAAAATTTGTTACGACAAGATTGCGAATTTTATGCATTTATGGTAAAATTGAGCAGAAGGAACGTAATACAGTTAGAATATTAGACAAATTTCAATGTATTGTCACATTGTTTTCAGCTTGTTGAACATACTAAGGAAAGAAATTAAATTCTGTTTTACCTCAGCTTGTTGCTAATGAGGCAAACAATATTTATTTTTATCTACAGACTAGCATAATTATACTGCGGATCTTCATGACAATTCTCATGTCCATACCTTAATTTACAAAAATTGGAATCAGGAAATATTTTTCTTCGTTAACTCATTCTAAGACACTGTACTAGTAATGTATCGACATTTTCAAAAAATTTGAAAATTTTATTTTAATGTCCGTAACATAGCCTTTACATGTTTATCATCGTAATGGTACTAAATAATTACCAGCATAACACTGTCGATATTTGTGTCGTAATCATTATTTATGCACATTATACTTTCACATCACGTGTTGCTTAATAACGTAACATTTATCAAAAGGGTTGAAACGTGTGGATTATTTTAAAATGGAAATGTAAAATTCTGTCAATAAATTGTCAATCACTTATGAATGTGCATAATTATTTTCAGGATTTTCCGTCGGTGATGAATTGGGTTTCAGCCAATCAATATCCAATGTAGAAGTCGCCAAAAGAAGAAGCGTGTCCACTAGGGGAAATGTGCCATCCTACACTAACTCGGTAAAAATAATATATTGTTTAAATTAAAGACGAATTTAACACGTAATACAAAAAATACCACTTCGTCACTTTTCTGATTTTATTAAAAGTATGTATAACTGTTGTTAATTCCTTTTGAACTGAAAGAAAATCTGATTGCTCTGCTATAAAAATCTAGTAATTAAAGTAAATGGAGACATACAAGAAACGAGAATTGTCTCTTTCTATCAGGGAAATTATCAAGCACAAAAAAGCACCGATTCACGTAGCTATGCAAGAAATCGTAATGCAAGGAATATTTAATGAAACTCGGTATAATTACTATTCTTTTCACAGTAACTTTTTTTACACATACATATGATTCATATTCTGGACTATAGTGTGCAGTCTACTCTGATACTATTCCCGAATAAATCTGGAAACTGTGAATAAGCGATTGTACATACGTAACCAGTCGAGAGTTTGAAAACTCTCTGTGAATTGATAGAAATAGAGACATGCTTGTTACACAGAAATAAAGGATAATGGCCAATTGAGTTCATTTATCAAACATAAGAAGCGTGAGTTTCAGTAGCCGTTTCAAACATGAACTTCGAAAGAAAAAGACATATGTCATTTTATTAGGTTGTCCAGAAAGTTCTTACCGATTTTCGGTAGACGACGTTGGGGCATGTGTGAATAAGGTAGATGTCCTAGTTTCCGTGCCTGGTCCAACTTCCGTGCCCTCGAATTAAAAACGTATAGAAAAAGGAAAGTATTATATATAAATTGATCTTTTATTATGTTTACATGTAAGATTTAAGGAGAGGTATCAAATTATATATAACACTATTCTTTTTCTATACGTTTTTAATCCGGGGCACGGAAACTGGGACATCTACCCTACATAAAAATTGTTAACATCAAATGACTTGTGTAGATATTGTGACAAGGGGATACATTTCAACTATATTTACAAGAACGTTTGGTTAGGTTAAATACATCCGTATCAGTTTTGTAGTCTGTCGACGATGGAAAAAAATGAAGTACATTGTAGACATTTAATGTTGTTTTATTACTGAAAAGCAAAACCGGCAAATGAACAAGAAATGAGACACGTCGTGTTTACGGAGAAGATATTTTATCTAAAAGAACCGTGCGCAAGTGGTTCGCTAAGTTTAGAGCTGGAGATTTCAGCCTTAAAGGCGGATAACATTCGAGCAGACCACCCACCACTGATAATGATCAAATGTTGGGATTTTATTTAATAATGCGTAATAATAAATGTACAAGTGGAATACAAATGTGAATCAAGAATAACGATACCACATAATAAAAGACACAAAGACAATAATAAAAAAAACGAGATTATCATGTGCTCTTCCTATATTCATGAAGAACACACTTCGATACATTGATTTCAGCATTTCTAACATCAAGTAAAGGCATTGATCGAAAGTAACGCGCACTAGATCACACTTGAATTAGCAGAGGTATTAAAAATATCAAAAATAACCATTCATGAGTGTTTCGTAAAACTTCGTTACGTAGAACGTTACGATGTATGGGGTTCGCACAACTTAACGGAAGCAAAGTTTTTGAAGCAAATAATCACGAGTGACGAAAAATGTTGAGCGAAAAAGATCCTGGTGTAAGCGAAATGAATCATCATTATCTATCTTGAAAGCTGTCTTCTTCATCCGAAGAAGCTCGTACTGTGTGCTGATGGGATGGAAAAGGAGTCCTGTATTATAAGCTTTTGCTATACAAGCAGATAATAGTTTAAAACCAATATTGCTCACAGCTGAATTAACTGAAATTAGCGATTCAAGAAAAATGTCCAGTAAGAGCAAATCGGAAGGGATCGCGTTCCATCACAACAATACTAGGCCTTGTAGTAGACCTCTTTGACTACCCGATAAAACTTGTTGAAGCTTAGCTAGGATGTCCAACATGCCGTAATCACTGGACATTGCATCTTTTCATTTCTACTTAGATCTTTGCAAAATTCTCCTAACGACAATAACTTTACCTCTTGAGACAATGTTACAAATTACCTTGAAGAGATTTGTACCAGAAACTCTAAGAAATTCTGAGAAGATGGGATCATTAAATGATGTGAAATATGGAGAATGGTTGTTAAACAAAATGGTGCATAGATAATTAAATAAATGTATATCGATATACAAAAATATTGCCTCTGAATTTTCTTGAAAAACTGGCACGCACTTTTCCGGGCAAACCAATATTAAAAATCGAAAATTCCAAGTGATTGGTCGGCATTGTCATTTGTCGTATAAAATTTAGGAAAACGCGAGTAGAAAGAATACAAAAAAGATAATAAAAGAATTTAAAAGCATTGTTACATTGCTTTCAGACTATACGATAACACGAGATACTAAGCAATTGAAAATCTAATACTCAGAAAAGAAATTAATTTCTATATTTGCTTCAGTTTATCGCAATAGCGGTAAACAATTTTTACTTTGCAAGCAGATCCACAATCTAGTGATTTGAATATTTGAAAGTGTATAATATTTCAGAGTTTACGGACTTCCACCTTTTACTATTTATAAATTATTTACTTTCTCTCGAGTCGAACTAGTTAGTTTCCTACCGTGGCACAAACTCAACTCAACCCGAAAGCACAAGTTCAACCTTGTCGTAATTGGTGCATGAATGTCGATACGCCACTTTTCACGAACAACTGTGCACAACAACAACGCGGTCTAGTGCAAGGCACGTGTTAGCGCTAGCATTTTGTACTACAGATCATAGGCATTCTATTGAAATGTGATAAAAACCAGGGAGGAAGGACGTGCAAATGCAGGACAAGGCTGTAGACGTTTTTCTGCATCTGAAGATTCGCCGAGGTCGGAGTGCAAGTGCGAAGATTAATGTTAACGACGCTTCTATCAACAGATTTTAGCCATTCGAGCTACTATGATTTTTCTTTCGATTGAAACTGGTTGGACAACTTTCTCACATGAAAAACTGAAAGCTGCGTCGTCGTGATATAAAATGAAATACTCATGCATTCGTCTATTGCCGTGGTTCGAAAACATCAGAAAAGTAAATTTGCAGAACTTCAAGCTCGCAGCTTCTAATTAATACAATTTGTATTAATGTTCATTTTATTTAATGCACGGAATGAATTTTTAATGCATTGATTAGATTTTTAATGCATCGATGTCTTTGCTTTATTTTATTTAGCAGAATTTTATAAGTTATGCCGAGTGAATGGAAACTGCTCGTCTTTTCTACACTTATTTGATATCGCTGCATAACTTTTACATAAACTGTTGCATAAATTATTTCTCTTAATAATTTTGATAAGATGAAAACAATATAACAATATTATTCAATTTTTCATGTCTTCACAATTTCATATTTTCATTACACATTTTTGCCATAAATGCATAAAATCCAAAGTTTAGTTATAAAAAATTCAGAAATAGAAGAAAATAAACATTCTAAACAGCAGGATTAGCAGAATATGTGAGACACTTGCTCAAGTTCTCAATTTCCTTTTTTATTAATGAGGAGATTTGTAATTATTTATTTCCCCAAAGTCTTGTAAAATACAAAACATAAGCTTCTTAAATTATTGGGTTTTTATTAAGAGGCATAATTGTGACGAGATGTAAACTTTATGTTGCAAATACACATAACGGTATGTGTTATTCTAGAAATATATCTTTCATAGTCGAGTACATACATTTCGCTTGTGTCATTGTTGATTATATGCCGTTGTGCGTTCCGGCTACGTGCGTTAAACCATTATAATAAAGTTTACATTTCATTATAGTTATGCTTTTTAATAAAACTCCAATATAACAACAATTTATTTTGGAATATATATAAATAGACTGTGCATTTTATGCGTCTATGACAAAAAGGAGTAAGACGAAACTGCAAATGTAGGAGACAATTTTAACAATGCTATTAAATTACTTTCCAATTATTAAAAATGTAAATTATAAAAATAAATTTCGATTGAATTCCTGTTTGTTGCAATCGAGGTAGAGAATTTTTATTTTGCATAAAGATCCGCAGTCTAAATATAAAATTTTCTCCAGTTTTGCATTATTGCTTTCCTCGGGTGTTAAAATTATCATAATATATCCATTTTTCATCACAGATTGTTAGTTTCGTTCGATTCCTTAAAGAAAAACGTTTTAATACCTGACCCAATTTGTCGAACAGATCTGATTCCTCTCTATAATTAAATATACCTTTTCTTGCATAATAAGGTCTCCCTGTCAGTCCACACGTCCAACATGTCCAATAAAACAAGACACTTTTAATCTACTAATCCTGTAAGAAATGTACTTAACAAATTGATCAATTACTATTTCAAGGTTACCAACCGAGGAGACGTTAGACAACAAGCGCAAAATACTCGACAAGTCGTGCCTCCTTTCAAGCCTCTGCCATCAGGGGCGGTTCGGCCGATTGCTCAGCAACCGGAACGACAGAAATTAGTAGTTCAGCAAAACAATACTGCCCTGAGGACTGTGCCAGCACCTTCGTTATCATTGACGCAGCAGGATCTACTGAGACAGCAGCATCATCATCATCAGCAGCAGCAACAGCAGCAACAACAACAACAACAACAACAACAACAACAACAACAACAATTAATTCAACAGGAGTCGAAACAGAAACAGCAACAGAGGCTACAGCAGGAGGCGTTCGCGTTGCAGGTGTTGAAGCAGCAACGACTACAACAACAGGAAGCTATGAGACAGCAACAGCTGCAAAAGATCCAACAACAACAGAAACAACAACAGCAGCAGCAACAACAACAGCTAATGGCGCAGCAACAGAAAAGGCATGAGCAGATGCAAGTCAAGAGGGAACAGGTAGTTATGTTTCATTATTTTACAACATCTCCATTTAACTGTTATTTGTAAAGATTGCTTTTATGAACACACACTTCATCGATCTAGCATTCCCTAATTACCAAATTTTAAATTCAACCTATACAACTTTATAAAATTTCACAATTACAGCTATAAATCTAGACTGATAATTTAAAACCATTTTTTGTACCTAATTGGCATTATCCCTAATTTTAGACCAATTAAATTAACCATCAATGGTTTTACACCTAGTTGAGTCAGTAAATAATAACAAATTCATAAAATTTGTGTTATGTCCACTGGCCAAATGAGTGATTTCTGAGTTTTTCTTCTATGGTATTCAAGTGTATCTTATTATAGAAATCATACGAAGTTTAAATGAATCTAATCTTGTCTGTGCCATAAATTAATATACATCAATGTTAAATATAAAATATCGGTAGTTCCAGTAATGAATAGTGTTCATAGAACAGATATATTGTTTCCAAACAAGGAAACATAATTTTTCAAATGACGTATTTCCAATTATTAGATAATGATAATCATTAGGCTGCGGATGGTCATGCAAAATAAAAATTTTCTATCGCAATTATTAGAAACACAAATTAAGTAACAATATATTTCCCTTTTTTAATCATTTTCATGAATTGAAGACAAAGTAACGATGTTCTTAAATTTTTCTAATTTGTTTATACTTTGGTATTTCATCTACTCATTATTATGTTTTTCTAAATTTAGGCACCGCAGATACTCGCGGTTGCAGCTGCGACGCCAGGAAAGCTGCCCAATATCGTTGCCGCAATTCCGCCAGCCGGAAGTATAATAGATCCAGAATCTGTATTGAAACCGATTGTTGCAAGCGGAGGCCTGCCACCCTTTATCTCGATGCCACAATCGTCGGCACAGTTGACTGATCGAATTAGTAACAGTCCAACGATCGCGGAAGACGCTGACAATGAAGTATTGAAAGACGATAATCAGGTAATCCTCTATTTCCCCAAAACGGTTGAGCATTTAAAAGTCTTCTACTGCGGAACTGCATTGTTAGAATCATCTTTCAAGGCTTTTAAGATTTGAGTTGCCTACATGTTGTAAGAAGAATAGGTAAACCGACTCCGTCCCTTTTCCTGTGGTCCTAAAAGTTTATTTCTGATATATACCACTAGGTGAGTCTACTAATACTTGAGTACTATCGGTGAGAGTTCTTATTGCGTGTGTGCGCATGCGTGTTTGTGCGTGCGCATGCGTGTTTGTGCGTGTACATGCGTGGTACCCAGTACAATAACATTATCGTAGTAGTATTACACTTTTTGGATATGAAATTGAGCCTTCCGACTCATATAACAATTACACTTTTAACAGGTTTTTAAATATAAACAGTTTAACAATGTAAACATCATTTTGGTATATGATATAACAATTTTTAGTGGTGTCTCAGAGGGTAAACAACGGCCTGTTAAGATGAAATTAGACCCACTTGATCTAACGATGAATATGATATATTTTAAGCTTAACCAACGTGTTATAAGTTCACGTTACGTGGCCTTTGTCATACTTTGACGAGTCTGACTCGTGAAGAGAATTTCCATAATCTTTTACATCGGAATAAAATTCCTGTTCTCTTGTTATCAATATTTCATAGCTTAAGTAAACGTAGGTAAACAATAAATAGCAATTTTCTGTTTCTTTCAAAAAATGATTGCAATCTATCCTAATATTGTTGAAGTTATGAATGATTTCTTCCACAAGAAATGAATTTAGGCTTGACATTCATATAAAGCAACGCATGTCAGTTGCTAACAGTAGTCGCATGCATCAGTCTATCTGTTGTTTCCTCGAATATTGTAAATCCATATTTGATGTAATGATTGACAAGTTCCGCAGTTCTAATTCCTGTTCCGCAGTCTATTTATTATGGTGTTTATAAACAGTTAGATCCACCTTATTCTAATAAAATGAGGAATTAGAAAAGTAAAGAAAATGATTTCGTCAACACGCGTCAACAGTACATACTATCGATTTCCAGCTGCCATTACCTGGAGACGACGTAGCTTCTTCCGTGAATGAGATGACATTATTATCTCTGCACCCAATGTCCGTTGAGAACAGTCACAGCTTGCATCAACAACAAACAGAGAAACGGCAATCGTTACCATCGTCTCTGCCATCCTTGGCACCGATTCAAGGCATGGAGACGTCGTTGAAAGCACTCGCGGAAGCTAGCAACATCACTCTCGAAGCTTTAGAGGCAGCTATTTTGCTTAGGCAACAACAGCTTCTGCGGAAACAGCAAGGACCGACGAGTTCAACTACCACTACGACAACATTGCCTCCACCCAAAAAGTAATAAAAGTTTTACTTTATTTTAGGCAGTATTTTTTATTCTAATTGTATATAATGTTTAATCATTAGTGGAAAAAGAAGTTTAAGAAGACAGCGGATCTTTATACAAATATAGATTTTTTTAAACAAGCAAATTTATGGGATCTGAGCATATATTTTGTCGTTACAGGATTCTAAAATTATAGTTTTCAGTTTGCATATTTTGCATATTTTGTACATTGCATATATTGTACATATTAGATATTTTTGGCAATTTTTCATATTTTGCATACAATTCTATATATTGCGTGTCGATTTGTGTAATTGTGAACAACAGTTATGTGACAATATTAAGTGATATAGGTGTTAAAAAGAGCGGTTCAAGACTCTAAGGATTTATAGTACTCATTGAGAGGTGTAAAAAGGTCCAATCGATATGGATCCAAAAGTCAATCCCTCCGATAGAAAATCTTGTTGTTTAAGAATTCTGTTATAGCTTATACGAGAGTCGGTTAATGAAAATCGTTAATAATCAAACGCCATGTAATCAAAACCGAGAATAATCGGACTTTGAGATAATTTTCGGACAACTGAGCACGCACAAAGTGCTCAGGTCTTGCTATTTCGGCAGATCTTGAGTTATCCGGCCTGTTTCGGCCCGATGGGGTCACTATACATATATGTATATGCAACCACTACTGAAGGATCGGACGAAATTGATGCACGTATAATACACATATAATGCACGTATGCACCAATTACGTGCAGTGATGCCGAAAGAACATCTGCACCTTGTTAATTAATCTTCAGCAAGAAAAGACATCAGCTTGCCATAGAAAATTTAGAACAAATCATAATTATATGCAACTTACAATAAGTGATATTCATTGTATTGCTTTTATTTGGCATATCAATTTTGCATAAAGATCCACTGGCTAACTTTTCAGTAAATCCAATTTTTAGTATGAGTATACAAACTGATTTTCAAAGGAAATCAATAAATATTTAAATGCCAATATTAACCCCTTACACCACGATTTCTTTTACAGCTACGTTGGTTAACACTTTTTAGTCGCTAATAGGGTTGAATTTTATTTGGACTTAACACACTTGAATAACATCCATATCTAATAGACCATGTTCCAAATTTTTATAACGAGTCTGACAAGATATTGTACGGCAAGAGGGTTAAATGTTAATGTCTGGAAAAAATTAGTTTTAGTAACTAATATTGAATTTAGATGAAAGTAATTCTTCAATTGTGTCCCTTCGCAGTCAATTTTAATTGAATATTTCTTGTTCTCAGTAAATATAACTCTGGAGCTACAAAAGTGATGAATGCACCTCGAGAATATTATCCCTTGGGTTATGACAAAAACTTCGATGATAATTTTGCTAGTCGTGTTGATCTTCCGGATACGAGTTTCTACTGTGGTGATCAGAAACATTTCCCAGGGCTGTATGCTGACGAAGACCTTGGATGCATGGTATGTATTTATACTTTCGCATATACTCAAATTACTAGTTGGTAATTTCATTAAGATTCGGACGACGGTAATCTCTGACAAAAGTATCACTAAGTATACTTAGGATCATTTATTATTTATCCATTTTTTTCAAAACACTTTTAAGGTTCTTCTTCTTTAAATTAATTGACAGAAACTGCTACATAACAATATTTGTACTCTAATGGGCTCGAGTCCCGTCGTCCGAGTGTTAATTTTTATAATTCTGTAAGTATCATCACTATTAAAAATATTACAATGGGTCTTAATGAACATATGTCTTGGCATTACAAATTTTATTTGTTGTATCCGACAATTGAAAACATTATTAGCTGTCCCAATGAAAAATTAAATCTCGTTTAAATAGTAAAACAGTTAGTGAATACTCGTGTTACACAATGAATTAAACAGTATGCTAATTTGTGAAGTAAAAAATGGTAGGTATTATGGTGCCCTAAATATTCTGTTCGCAAGGCTTAAAAATGAATCGTCGAAAGTGCGTTGCATAACAATGATTGTAGCCTGTCCTTCGAAAGGAGAGTACACCGATGGTCATAATAGCAGTCCATTTCACTTGAATCACTTCAGTCTCATGACACGCAGGCGACGATGCAACAATTATAAATGTCGGTTCGGATCTCTTTCGAAATGCAGGATACAGAAATCAGCTGAATTCGGTTGTGAAAACGAGGAAATAGTAACGTGTAATTTTCAAGTACCGAAACCTGACCGTTCTCTTCAATTAATTAAGAACAATTATTTGAAATATTTCACAGACTGGTTATTATTATATTTCTTTAGCAATTTTCCTCAATAGCTTCGCAGACGACACAGAACCATACATATAATGGTAACTAGCAGCTTCACAAATTAAGCGAATATAATACCATAATAATGGTATACAATAATGGAAGAAGTGTCAAACTTAAACGAAAGTAGTAGAATTTATAAGACACTACTACTGAAAATAATGTCCTACGGAATATAATTGAAACAAATTATTTAAACGACTTAATACCCCAATTTTATTTTATATTATCTCGATCATTTGAGGAAGCAGGTTTTTATATCAGGGTTTTTTTGAAACTCTGGACTATGTTTATACATGTATGCGTGACAATCATCACTTTTTTACATTGATGTCTTAAGACTGTGCCGGACTCTCGCCACTGCAAAGATTCTCTTTAATATTTTTACTGTATCAATGTCAATTTCTAAAGTTCTTTTTAATCACTAATTGTGAATGTATTTTTAAATGAACAATTTATGTGCACTTAGGTATTTCACGTCTGCGCTTTAACCGACGACGGGCTGATCATGAAAAGCTTCTTGTGTCCTGAATCGACGTTGTTCGACCAAACGATCCTCAAGTGCAACTGGTGGTTCTACGTCGATTGCAAATCATCGAAAAGTTTATACGACAGCAACATTCCAATCAGCAAGAGTTATCAGCTAATGAAAGCTCTCGCGTTCTTCTCAGCGTACAAAAATCACGACAATAGTACAACCAATGCTCAAGATAGCTTAGATCCCAATAGCTCTTGAATCTCCTAAGAAGTGTAGACAAGTTGTCGATTTTCACTGAATAGTCGTGCATCTATTGTTAGGCTTTAATCGGTTCTACGATTGCCAATTAATGTTCTCCTAATCCATTAACTCTCAAATGATCTTCAATCGTCTCTATCCGCTGTGACGTTGAGTTATCGTGTATAACAGCGATGATTTATTTATAAATTAATGATTAAGTATCATTCTTAGTGGGGAATTAATGGATTACAAAGAATTGTTTTAATAAATGTATAAGTTGAGACATATTTGATAGATTTTCGTACTGCAGTGTAACGATTCTTTTCGAATAAGTAGACTGTTGACGTTTATGCAAAAGCTCATTATAGTTCGTTTATTTAAACACTGATTAAAATTTGTGATTAGACTGTGGATCTTTAAGCAAATTAAACAACAACAATTACAGTTTTGTATTTTATTTTGTATTTAATTTCTGTTAATGGACAAATTTATTTTAGTACGAAGTAATATCGTCGAATTAAGAATGCTACGAAAATTGAATTTGAAAAGTTGTTTTACGAAACTCGCAGTCTACAAAAAACTATAAGCACTGCCAATTTTATCGCAAACGATGGACGCATGTACATATAATTTATTGCGTTAGTACGTAGTATTTGTAGCAAATAATTTTTTAGAATAACGACTGTAAATAGTTTTATGTTGGTCTCTTCTTCGTTGATATGGCTTGTTCAATAATAATTCTATTTTCCATAACCATAAATTTTCTTTTTAATCTAAACTTACCTTTCGCGTGATTTTCGATACTTTCGTTTTCTATGCAAGTTAATCACTTGATCAATTAATTAATCGATTAATTACTTAGTCAACAGATAGAACGTAAATACGTAGAAAGCGTAACATTTATTATGGCAAGTAAAAATAACGAAAACTGATACAAATTAAATGCCAATATTGCCTTATTAAGATGTACACATTCAGTCTATAATTTCTCATCGATGAACACGTATGAATTGTCATTTGTTTAATTATACCGAAGGCACAATCCTTATACTTGGTTTTTTTAGTAAGTATGTTCTAGAGTGCCTGCGATTAATGCAACTTGATAAATAATTCGCTTTCCAAAAGGTACAAAACGTTACATATATTATGATTTATATATTATGTCGAGCTGTTAATTTTTCAACTTCATATAAGACATACTTAACATATTTTTGCAGGTAAATATCACCTTTCGGTACAAGGTGCTCTCAAATTACAACTGAAATTAGTTCGCAGAAGATAACGAGTAAAATTATGAAATAACTTCGGAGAGTTTCGTAACTACATATATAGAGATAAACACGATTGTGAGTTATTTTTGTTAGATCTTTAAGTGTAAGAAATACTTTGTAAACATATAAGTTTGTTACAATCGTAGTACTATGTTACTCTGTCTTATTAATCGGTTAAATTTGCACCTATAATTCTGAAACGGCCCGTAAAAAATCCGACGCTAAGACGGCGTGGAGGTAAGTATTACAACTCTACACTAGGGTGATCCTTATCTTTTCACTTCCTTTTTTTCTGGTCTTATCTGCCTAAATTACAACACTTGATGGGACAATAATGTATGCAAAATAACGATTTCATGTCATTGTTTAACATAACTGTACTTTTTTCATTTGGAAAATACCATCAAATTTTCTTGACCAGAGGTGTATGCCGCAAACCAATAATGAATAATGATAAACTTCATGTGTTACTTCTAAAAGTATATACAAAATCACCTTATCAAAATCACCTTAGTAAAAATTGTTACATCACGCACAAAATAATTTTTACGTTATCAAATTTGTTTACATTTAAAAAAGTGTAACTGTTGATTAAGCCACGAGAGTCAATTTTATGTGAATTTTATGCACTAAGTCATATAAAATGGAAATACTGTGGGTTGGAAAACCAGTTTGAGATTTAGAGATAACTTGACTTCGACTACAAAGGGTTAATAATAAATCAAATTTAAGGAATTTTTATATAGTTTTAGAAGTAATTATAAAGTACATCATTACTCATCTAAAACATTGTCCTCTATTTAAAAAAATACTTAAAACAACGAAAAACAATTATGTTCGAAGATAAAATTAAATTATTAACATCTTAAAATTTTAACAGAAATGTGACACCGATTTCTGGTCTTCGGTTACTACCAAATACACAAATTATTTTCTCACTAAGTGCCTCAATTTAAGAAAGGGGACCACCCTACTCTATACGCACGTACAACACTTTTCGTAATTCGGTCGCAAGTCTAATTATTCACTGAAACACTAGATCGGAAATCACTCTTCTTGCTTCGCTCTGGAGCACGAGAGGCAGCAGAATTGTTGGTAGAAGTGATAGGTGCAGAGTCGGGCTTGTGCAACTAAATTGCAGTTCGGTCTACTGTCCTTGCAATCAGGATTTTCGTCTAAAACTAAAAGCAAAATGAATATATATTGCGATTATTTGAACGCTAGCAAATCATTGTTTGAAATACCGTTCGAGATTTCTGGATCATCTTGAACTTGCAGAACTCGGTGATGATTCTCGGATATGTGTACGTCGTCCTTGCAAGGATAATCGTTGCAGGCTCGCCGATATATCGGTTTGTCTTTTTCCTTGCAATGGGGTTCATGAGGATCGGGCGAGTGACCGTGTCTGTTCAAGCACTTTACTTCCCTTTCCTGGATACCTTTCCCGCATGATCGCGAGCACTGGAATGGTTCAAAAATATATCTAACACATTAAGCGCCAAGCCTGCATTGCCTTCCTTTCCGTTTAGTCCGCGTTTATTCTGCGAAACCTGCGAATGCCGTGTTATAATAATACTCGTTAAAATCTTTGTTGGTAACAAGTAATATTTAGGTATATTCTTTTATGATTGCCAAATTATTTAAAATTTATTTATATACAAGAATATAACTTTTTAAATTGTATATCGTTAGTCACTGGTGACTGACACGGTCTGAACGGAAAGTATAGTGTCATTCACCGGGGAGAGGGTGTTAACCTTTAAACTCCGAATATGGGAATTACGTAGTAGCTACAAAACATTTTTTCTCTCACTGAACCCCTTGACTGCTACGGCACTATACGTGGGTGACGGAATGATTTACACACATTTAAAAATTAAATGTTACGCCAGTCTACTGTATTTTTTAAATTTTATTAGATTCTGTAAAACGTAAGTATATAGGAGAAGTAATTGATGTCATACAAAATAACAGTTCAATTGATTAAACTTTCCTTTACGGGTCCAGAGATTTTTGGCTTTTTATGTATATTTCTGTAGATTTTGTGGAGAAAACTCCAAAAATTCAAGTTTCAGGGTGCGGAAACTATTTCTTCAAAAGTTACACGCGTTTAAAGTTGACGCTAATTAACCCTATCCCTAACCCTTAAATTAGCTTACTTGGAGCATTCAGATTGTAATACCATAATGGCTATTCATCCATGCTTCTGTTGCCATCTAGCGGTTCTTATGAGGAATTTCTTTGATATTTACGCTGTCATCTAGCGACTCACTCATGAAACTACGTCTTCGGACGGAATAAGTATCAATTTGGCATCGCGCTAATATGTCAAAATACCTGAAATTCGTCATCTTTGAACGCGTATAATTTTCGAATCAATGATTTACACACTTTGGGACTCGAATTTTTTGTGTTTCCTCGACAAAATTTACGGGAATATACACAAGAGAGCCAAAAATCTCTGGAATTTTAAAGTAAAGATTAGCCTATCAATTTCCTTTTCATTAAATAAAATACTTTGACTTTGTGAAATCATTTATGTTCTTGACGAGGCAGTCAAAGTATTAAATGAAATAACGTGTACAGGAACTTATGTTTATAAGAGCAGATACGTTTGCAGATATTATACAGGGTGTTACCGAACTGGGGGTACTGGGAGTACTGGCGGAAGGGAGGTGAATCTATATGAAAAAATAAGTCGAAAATGTGGAGTAACATTTTTTTGTACGGAGCTTCATTTTCGAATAAATTGATGTCCCAGAGTTTTGAAGCCCCATATCTAAGAAAATTTGAACAATAATAAAGAACGAATTACCAAATTATTAAACATCAAACTGTAACACAACTACAAACTATAGACGCTAATAATATGAAATAATATGAAAAACACAAATTGATCTGCAAAAATTACTTCTGTCCAATCCGATATGAACCACGTGGACTCGCATGGCGGGCCGTTACAAGGTCTTCTCGTTTCCGGTTTACTTGCGGGACAGTTCATGTCCAGGACCAGTCGCAGTGACCCTCGAAGAGTGGTTACACAGACTGCTTCTCTGACTTGTTCCCCTAAATCACATTGTGTAGAGCACTAAAGAAAGATAGAAAATTTGAAAAAAATGTCTCTGAATTCAGCAACAAACAGAAAATTAACTTCGTATATAGAATAAAATATATTAATTTGAAATTGATTATAAAGCACAGAAATCTATCTCAAAATCGATCGTTTTCATTCTTTTTTCATTTCTTTAGAAAATTTTAGAAGAAAATGTATACAATGAGTAACGACAATATCCGGGGACTTTATCTAACAGCTGACAAAACAATCTTTATAAAATTAGACAAATAATTTGAATTTTTTGCGACTAAACCAACTAGTTTCCTAGATTGTGTAGTTCATTAGACAAAGAGTCAGAAATATGTTTGTAAAAATTATAATTATTTGAAATGTGAAAAGAAAATTAATACATGCGATAACAGCGTTAACCAATTTTGATTAAATCTTCTGCATGGAATAAGATACCGGGATCTGCAAAACGACTTGTTTTTGTTCTATGTTCAAATAAAAGAGTTGGACAATGTCTTTTTTTTTAATTTTTTAAGTTACTTGAATCAATTGCAACTTTTGTACAACTTTGTTTACTCGTTGTCTAACATTTAAAAAAGTTTAGGAACTTAGTGGAAGGTTAAGAATGTTATTTTAAAAGATGTTCTAATATTAACGTTACTCACTGTACGTGATTTTGGTTTAAAATTCTTCAGAATGATTCGAAGAAAATGTAGAAACTAATAAACAAATTTTGTGCTTGCACTTAAGAAATAGGAAAGAACGAACCTCTGACCAAGGTCCCGTGAACCATTGTCCACTGCAGGTTCTGTTGCTAGAACAAGTCCTCGTAGTTTCCGGTTGAATCGCTGGATCGCAATACATTTCTCTTGGTGTATCGTCGCAAAAAACTTTTCTAGTTTGTACGCCCGTCCCACATTCGGATGAACACTGAAAAATTTTTGTCATACATACACCTCCTGCAAGAGTATTCGGATATTTACAGAAAATTAGATAAAATTAGATATGAAAATCCAATATGGAATTGTTATAATTTTTAAAATTTATTCTGAAGTTAATTATATTAAACTATAACAAGCACATAAATATATTCAATTCGTCCAAGATAATGGTAAATGTCGCAAATGTCTTCCAAATGTGTTCCGGCATTGATTTCTATATCATTGTTTAAATTTATTTCAGCTGTAATATCAGTTGTAGAACAAAAACGATTCGTTGTGCGCAAACGATAGAAGCTATTAAATGTGAACTAATGAGCGTCGTTCGTACAATTTGGAAACAGTTACACAATATACTTTCAATTGAAATTAAAATTCATTGTCTTAAGTTTGTGACCATTACTGTATGTGTTACCGTTAGGTTGTCATATATGTGTGTTTGCGTATGTGTCGAGAACAAGATATAGTGAGCCATAAAAAGGAAATCAAGGGAAAGAACAGAATATGTGCGAGTATTGTTGAGCGAAAACGTGTTATTTTCATTTATGAACAACTCTAATATTCTAAATATATGTGCGTTCCTTAATTCTATAATAATCCCTCAATAGTATTCTTGGAAGTTGATATACCATAGATAGAGCAGAAAAAACTTTGATCGAGAAACTCATTTTCAATCATAAAAGTAATAACTTCCCAAATATTGGTGAAAATTAAGTGCACAATCGAGATATTCTTACCCCTTCGGACCATTCCGTGTATAACCATTGTGTTCCTTCAAGTTCCGCGGAACTAACGGATAATGGCGTCGTTTTAGGCGAGCATGGTCCATAGTCGCAAGGTTCTTGAGTGTCAGGTTTCGTTCCAATATCGCAAGGAGGACCTTGCGTGACGCAAGTTACCACCCTTGTTCTTTTACCTAGCCCACAAGATGTGGAGCACTTAAATGGAAAATGAACTAATTAAAAGGTATGTAATACTTCATAGACTTTATATTTAAATGGACTACCTCTGGTGGAATTTATTAGTTCAATATATCAGGGTTTGAAAAAGTTCCGGACTTTTTCATAAATAACATTGGAATTTATTACACATAATATTTTTTAATCCGGGATTAGCCACGAGAAAGTATAGTAGAAGGAGTACCCACGTGAGAGTCTAGTACCGAGAATACCCACGTGGAAGGCTAGTGTCAAGAATACTCACGTGGGAGTCTAGTGTCAAGAGTACCTACATGGAGGACTAGTACACTCCTATCATTGGCAAATTTTCGTATATTTTAATCAGTAAATAGTACTTTTTTCATTGATTACCCCATTTGTGTAATTTCAGGTTTAAAGAAGTCCTCATATTATAAGTTATAATTAGAATAATATAGAAGAATTCTTGAGGGTACCTACAAGTTTTGGTTTGACTAGAATTAATAAAGTTTAAAAATGAAAGTTTTTCTATAATAGGAATTGTTACTTAATAAAAATAAGTTCTTAAACATTGCAACAAGTGCTAAATATTATTTAACGAACACTATTATAACAATATTATATTAGGGTGTCCCATAAGTTTTTTTCTCATCGCGCTATGGATGGCCTTATTTGGCTCTGCATGTGTAAACATGCAGGTTTATCTATTAGCCGTCTATGTCATCGGTTTTAGTCGTCCTAGAGCTCTTTTACAGTACATTTCATTTATGCCATAGCCTCTTTTAAAACTTTCATCCACAGCGTTAAAGATGAGTAGCGAAAGGCGACATTTACGGCATGTTATGCTTGATTGTTTCAAAAAAGGTGATAGTGTAAAGAATACTGTCGACGAAATTTGTACCGTTTATGGAGATGCTGCTATAACTATTACAACCGTTCGCAATTGGTTTAAAAGATATAGAGGGGGAAATTTTAATCTGGAAGCCGTAAAGCCGGGACTACACCCCAAAAAAGTTCTTTGATCCATTTGGTGGGATTGGCAAGGCGTAATTTTCTATGAGCTCCTTCCTCAAGGTGAAACAATAAATTCTACGAAATACTGTCATCAACTGAATCAATTGATAGCAAAAAAAAACCGGCCAGAATTAATGAACCGACGAGGCGCCGTGTTTCATCATGAGAACGCGAGACCACATATTGCATTACCGGTAAGAGAGAAGCTCTTACAGTTTGATTGGAATGTTTTACAGCATTCTGCATACTCTCCAGACCTCGCCCCATCAGATTATTACTTCTTTTTGTCCTTAAAAAATTCTCTTCGCGATAAACGCTTTAAACCCGTCAGCGAAATAAAAGCGCACCTCGAGGATTATTTCTTGTCCAAAACACAACAATTTTGGAAAGAAGGCATAATGAGGCTTCCTGAGAGATGGAAAAAGGTATATAGAACGAAAGGGTGCTTATATAACAAAATAAATAATATCTTAAACAGCAAAATATTGTGTATTCATTTCATATTAGCAAAAAGAAAGAAACTTATGGGACACCCTAATATTATTGTTCTAGTTATAAACCAAAAATGATTCTTTCGAGAGCAATTGATTAGATTATTAGAAGGAGATGAAATAGGAACTAATCAATTTCGCCACTTAATTGTGTCGGGGTGTAGCAATAAGTTAAGTGACTATGTGACATTACAGAAGTATAGTGTCAGTAGAAAAAGTATAGTAGAAAAAGTATATAAAAAATATTTTTTACGTAAAACCATAGAAAATTTAAGAGATCGTGAATGTCGACCAAATCCAACAATTCCATTACGAATATTGCAAAAATACTAGGGGCAAACGTTTCAACGTCAAAAATTAGATATAACGACGAATGGTTGGTGAGAGGTGGGAGGGGTGTGGGATTGTTTTCCTTGAATCGAAATTGGAGCACTGGTACAAATTGATGGCATAATGATTACGGCGAAGTGCGTCAATATTATAAATGAAAATTTAGAAATGGCAGAGGCAAAGTCAACGAGTAGAAACACATCGTCAACAAAACTAAGAAATTTTTTAAGGACTCAAATAATCTATTGATCGAATAACCTCCACAAAGTTCTGATTTGAATCCAATAGAAAACCTATGGAATTTATTGCACACCAAAATACCACTGGATAAGGGAACCAATAAAGCCGAATTTTTCAGAAATTTGTAATAAAAATTTGAAAATATTGAAGAAGTTTCCATTAAAAATTTAATAACCAGCATTCCTAGCCGGTTAGAAGCCATAACCACAAAGTATTAACTTTGCTGTGTATTTTATTTATCATGTAATTTATTATGAGTCCAGTTATTAAATATGTAAATATTAGTTTGATTTTTTCATTAAATAATCCATAGAATAAGTAAAAGTTAGATGTACAACAATAATGAATATTCGATTTTTCATTTATACCTATTCTCCCCACTTGTCCACTTAGCCTTGAGCCGACTGTATATTGTTTTATAGTAATGACAAGATTGGATTTACTCAAACCGTGCGATTTCTACTACAATATCTATTTGATTAAAAGAGTTTATCGAACAATTTCTCATACAGACCTTATATCAATAACTGTAAAATTAGAAAATTAGAAACCAGTCGTTCCGACCGGTTTGGTAGTTTTCGTGTTAAGAAAAATCTAATTTCATCGTCGGAATTCTATAAATGGTAAAAGCGATGGCCTCTTTAATGGTAAAAAATGTTTCCCCATACGCATACAGCACAGAAATGAAGTATGATTGACCGAATTCGTTGGTTTCTAAAATAAATTTCGATTAACCGTAAAAGCGCTATTTACTGATCTCGACCATGTCAGATTTATGAGCCTCCAAATCCAAATAAGGTGTTCGTGATGCGTAACATGCAATAGAAGAAGATTAATACCGAAGACCATGTGCCCACGTTCCATTGCGGAGGCGGTATCGTCGTCGGCGTTATTTTAGCGTCGTATTCACACGCCGGCATTTCACAAGTCTCGGTCGTAGGAAGAATTTTCGGTTCCGTGCAGGCATCGTCGGCTATCCTCATTACCAATGACGGTTTTATTTCTTGTACACACTCTAATTCCCTCGTTCGAGTTCCTGTACCGCACGTGACCGAGCAGTGGCTCCAAGGACCGGGTTTCCATCTTTACAAAATTGAATAACTTCGCAATCAATTCCTAAAGCAATTCGGCTACAAATTATTCAAATCGATTTAATCTTTTCCTTGTTGCTAGAATTTTGAAATTACTCGAAGTAATTTCCGCTTGACGTTTTGAAAATTACTAAAACTTCGATTCTATATATTTTTACACTTTTTGTATCTACTCTGTTATGTTACATAAATTACTAAATTAATTTACTCTTTTCTATTTTTGGACAAATATGTTAGAAAATAAAATATTTCAGGAATGGAATGATTTCTGTTGTTTGATTAATTGTAAGTAATTTTGTACACAGTTTGTATCTAGCAATTGGGTAGCACTATTTTGTTTCCTAAAGTTTCAAAATTTGTTGTGGATGTTCAAAATGTGGTTGCATATTTCGAAGAGTATTAAGTGTTCTATAATTTTGCGCTTACATCTTTTTATTCAGAATGTCATTTCTTTTCTATCTACGAAAGGAACACAGTTATAATCCGGCCCAATTACTAGATACACTCTCCATGCAATGATGTTTATTATCATTTCTACTGTACACTTGGTGCAATAAACGTACTTAATGAAATATGTAAATCATGTCGATGTATATGTTTTTTGTGTTACACTTACTTGGGAGGACAAGGTGTGGTGTTGCATCGTTGAAGATCCCGTGGTTTTTCTGTGTGGCATCGTTTTCCAGGCACCAATGTTTGCGTGTGTTCTTTCACGCATATATATTTCAACATTTGAAAGCCTTGATTTTAGAAGAAAGAACAGTAAATTAGACAGTTTCACAACTTTCGATTTTAACAAAATTCTGATTTAACTAACGCCGATCAAGTTTAACCCTCGCGTAACATTTGTATTCATAATTTAAATATAACAAATAGAAATAAATTCAAAATTTAATATAATATTTATTATATAATCGATTATATATTTTATTTATAAATATGATGCGTGGGGCAAAAATATACTCAAAGAATGTCCTTGAGAGTATATAAAGCATATGGGATATAAAGCATATAGAACGCAAATAAATCCATAAATTACAAAACTGGATGTACCTCCGCCACAAGTTTGGCTGCATCCGGTGTAACCGATTGCTTTCCAAACGAATTTCCTCTTTTTACCTCGTCTCGAAAGATAGGGTGATTGTGTAGCATTGTTGATTATCGAACCACCTTCTGTTCTGAAAAATGACGATGGCAATTAAATAACTTCTTCCAGTTAAAGGTAAGAAAAATATGTTAAAGATTCGGTCATTTGTATTCAAATATTTACCTTCTGTTTAGAATACTCGGTATAATTGGTTCTCCAGCTTTACCAGTAGCTGTGAACATGATTATGATTAAAAGTTGAAAATTTCGTAGTTGATATTAATATATAATTTACCTGTTTTGTGTCCAAAATGTGTATTCGTGGGGACATTCCCATTTCCTGGGATAATGTATCGATAAACTATACCCGGATTTGGTTCTTGATATAGAACCTAATAAGAACAGTAATATTTATTACATAGTAATATTTATTAGTCAGTAATAATTATGATTATCTTTCTGCAGAATGAAAATTGTCGACATTTCATACTAAAATTTTCTTTTTCCTCAATAATTATGGAAAATTGAAAGCTATGCATTGATACTCTTCAATTTTTTTTATTCTCTCTTCCCTGTAAAATTACAACTATCAATTTTTATTATAAAGGTGTAACATCCGCAGTCTAATTATGACACATTAAAGTACAATAATTTCTCTCCAATTGTCCCCAAGCTTGGAACGAAAATGGACTACATAGGAAGTGGAGATATGATTATTCGATCCTTGCGGCTCGTTTGTATAGTTATTGATAATCGATTGCTATTAAAACGAGTCGCAAGACTTGATTAATCTTATCTTCCCAAGTTGTCCGTTTTTGTTCCCAAACTGAGAAACAATGCGAGAGAAAATACTGTATCTGATTTATACAGATTTCTAATTCCCTCACAACCTTAATTATAAATGAAGCACAAATATGATTATACGAAGAATGTAGAAAAAGAAAGTGACATTATAAAAATAACATCACAATTATCGTATAATGTAATATGAAAGATTATTATGAAGTAAAATCTTAAAGCAGAGTTTTCAAAATTCAATAATATATTCACCATAACATCGATTGACTCCTGCAAAGGACCAGCAGCAGAGAAACTTTCCAGATGTTGCGATCCTTGACGAAGATAAACAAAAGTGGTTCCTGCTGCTAGATACTTGCCGGACAAGTTGATATTGTAATTTCCATTTAAGAAATAGGTGCCATTTTGGAGTTTGATCGCTGAAAAAATTAATTCACATTTTATTTTCAATACACGCTGTGCGAATTATTTGTCACTATGTGCTTTCTAATATTTTATTGATTTTAATAGTCTAATCTTGTGTCATTATCCATTTACTATTCAGTTTGTACAAAATAATTTATACTAACTGAAAAAGTTTGTTTCAAAGTATAGTAAAATAATGTTCGACATAGACCTACGAATTCTAATAATATATATAAATTCATTTTAATAATATGTATAAATAGTCTTGTTGTTGTTCTTTAACACGTTCACGACCATCATTTCTTTCACTATTCATCTATACTGCTGAAATAATTTATTAGATGCAACATACCTCTGCTAGGAAATACTTAAATAATTTAACAAAACGAAGTTATTTGCTCCTTTGATCAGCGCTCAAAATTTACCAGCATGTAAAATAAGCATGCAAACACATAAATTTATTATCGTTAGAACTACCGAGCCCTAAAAGCAACTAATATCTTTTGGTTTGTAACAATGACAAGGTAGGATTTATTTGAACTTCGTACAATTTCTATTGTAATATATGGTTGATTAAAGAACTTTATCTAAATATTTCTCATAGAAACATATTCATTATACCAGCAATTGTGGAAGAAAAGATAAAAAATCAGTCACTTTAACTTGTTTGGTAGTTCTAGTGTTAGGAAACAATGTGTAGTCAAATTAATTTGTCTATTTATACCGAGACAACGAGATCGCGGAAGTCACGCATGTGTGAAAAGGGTAGCGAACGTATTAAAAATAGAAAATTTGATGTATGATTTTATATACTACATTAATGTAGCGAAAGAACCATCAATCAACGTACAGCTTAACACTAAATAAAAGAAAAAGAAGAATACCACTGAAAAAGAACCTACTCTTACATGCTAATGCCAACCGCAATGTCTTGCAAATGACTCTGCAGAAAGCATGAACTAAACTGATTTTACTTCAGCCAGCTTATTCTCCAGATCACTCTCCGATATGCTAGTATATTTTCAAGCATATTAATCGGTTTTTACGAAAGAAGATTTTCAATATTCAACAAGCAGCTAAAAACGTTTTTGGAGATCTTGTTCGTTACAGAACACCAGAATTAAATATTCGGTAGAATAAAACGATTCTTTTTCTGTTGGTATAATGTTCTACAGTGGCTACAAAAAATATTCAAACACTTTTAAAACGAAATAACGTCTTTAAACTTGAACCAGATGACTTGACCGTTCATAAGATGTAGGAGGATTAATTCACTAGACAATAACTAAACAAAATTTCGTAAAAACTGCAAATGGTGAAAATGATAAAAAATAAAAAATTGTGTTTTTAACTTTGTTATCGGACGTTGTAACGAAAATTTAAACAATGCGTTTCGTGATTTTTCAGCATTTAAGTTACCGAGATCTACAAAATACATTGCTTAAACCTAGCCGGATAAATGGTTAAGTCTACCCTTAGCGGTTTTACAACGCACATTACACCATTCGGTTGCTTCTTAAATATTTGAAAAAAATCTGACCTATTTCGGACAACAGACTGCATGTTAGAAATTTTTTCAGATTTTGCGATTGTAAATTATGGTTACACAAAATAAAAAACGGAAACCTGCAGATTTCTCGAGACCAACAAATTTTGTCCTCGCCATTTTAATTCTGTCGAAGGATATTGTCAAAAGCAGTGTTGTCCATTTTTCTCAGATTTTTTGTAGGGGTAGAACAATGTTGCAAAATATTAAAGCTAAACTTTTGACGTTTTCTCTGTAAGTTATACCTGATTTTGTTCACTCAATGAGTGTATTATGCAATATTAAGCGATTTTACATTTAAAGAAACGATTATTTAACTAACACAAAATTCAAGATATGAAACTGCGATATACGTAACATAAATAAATCTTCGCAACGCAGTCGTGGTCACCGTGAACCATTTTTTTTAAATTCATCTATTTCAAAGTTAGTGGCCAATGCCACCATTTTTAATATTTTTGAACCCAACAAAAGTAAATGTTATTGAAATGTGCATAATTCAACCTAGTAAATGTGAGTGCAAAACATTTACATAGTTTATTCACAAAAAATGTCAAAGGAAGTTAATAAAAAATGCACTTTACACTATACACCCCTGTAAAATAAAACACGAATAGCAGGAATTGTCGCTTTTCATCATCATTAGAGCCAATAATGATTCCGGCAACGCACAGAGAAACTACATTTCATGAAGCATTTTCTGCGATATGAATTAACACGTTCATGAGTGCATTAGAGACTATTAGAGAGATCGGGATCGATAAACCCACCAGCCTTCCGTTGCTAATTATTTCACGCTTGTGTCATGCGTTGAGAAGTAAATCGCATAATCAGTCACCTAATGAAACGTATAGTCATTCGCGGAGCTTGAATACAGAAATTGCTGTCTCTCTGTCGGCGTTGTGTACGCGATATGATACATTAGAAATATGGACACGTCATTTATTAAATGACGCGCACGCCGATTACCCACTGCTTGTCTTTCATCTCTCTTCAGGCATAGTTGAACGAAACATTAGACTGATATTAGCAGCCATTAGGAAGCGAATTTACTTGCAGCAAGAATTTCCATCTATTTATCTCGCGCCGACGATATAAGTAACATTTTATGCACAATTATTGTGCATAAAATACGTTTGCTTTCATGAGATAATATTACATGACTGTAAATGAACCCATTTTCTTCAAACGAATACAGAGATTTGATCACATTTTGTAGATCATAAATTAATTTACTGCAATGCTTTACTTATTTTATGTCAATTTATTTTAGCTTCGCTCATTTATTTATTTTTGTGTTCGATACATTTCAGTGCGCTGTTTCTGAGTTCATTTTTTATTACAATATACACTTACGGACAAATGTTAAGAAACATGTTACACAGATGAACATTCTTGGTGTTAATGAAAATATCAATTTAATTTTTTTATAATTTTCTAATATTTTATTTTATTTTTTAATTTTCTTAATTTTGAAAAATGTTTGTGAAGTCTTTTTTATTCGTATTACATTTATCTGTCATATGCATTAAATAAAACATTATTTCAATGTAAACGATGTGTTATATGCTTCACTATAATATATAATTTTAATTTAATAAGACGCATATTTGTTAAAATATCAAATTTATTGCAACTTTTAACGATATGTAAGGTTTTTTAACTTTTGTACATAAGTGTACATGTATATTTATTTATATAAAACAGTTTGGAATTGTTATACAATATTGAAACAGTTAAATCAAGTAGTTAATTAAGTATTTTAGCATTTTATTCCAATTTGGGCTACAGTGATATATGCAACAAAGATAAATATAAAATTTTAAGCTAATTGGCCTAGTAGATTTTGATATACCATGGATATCCTTTTAAAAACCATAGATTCGAGAAAAGCGTGTTTAAGGTTTTAAAAGTACAGTATCACTGACCCTTACGTATGTATTAGGATGTTCGGGAAGTTCGTTTCAGATCTTTTATATGAATTCGATGAAACAAATTTTATGTAATGTTAAATGAATTTTCTAAACAACCTAATAAATTGTTTTTAAACAAACCATATATTAGGTTGTTCAGAAAGTTTCTTTCACATTTCATAATCATAATTTCTTTAATTTTACGAATCCAGACACGGTTTTGCACATATATTTTTGAAGCTATGTTCTTCAAAAAAGTGAAAAAATGTCGATGTTTTCAAACGTACACATTAGAATTCCTCCTTAGACTCTCATGCCTGTCATAATATTTCAACATTAATTAATCACTACAAAAACATGTGTATTTTTCCAACATTATATTACGAAAATATTATGATTATAAAAATTTGCCCATTACTTTCGAATAATTCAAGAGACGTAAAATTTAAGAACCTAACTACAGGAAGCATTGTTAAATTGTACATTATCGTGTATGACGCCAGAGAGCATGAACGACAAGTTCTATTAATACAACTTACTCGAAGGTTCCAATTTCTGACATAAACTCGATGTTTTAATATGATTCTGCGTCATAACTTCGAGTATACGCCAACAAAGCCTTCCATTCTATTATGAATTTCATATAGACATGTGAAACGAGTGTCAGCCGCCGCTCGCATGAACGTTGAAATTGATCACTGTTCGCGAAACCTTCGGATCATTTCACGTTATTTCACACCTACCTAGGTCCTTTCAAATCCGAAGAATAGCCGCACTTCGGACACATACTGTACAGCATTTAATCTTCTTAGCGATCTATGACACGTCGATCGGACGACGTAAAAATCCAGATCGCAATCGTTTAGACAAGAATTATACCTATACTTACAAGAGCACTAGTCGGTATCGATTTTACGACCGGTCGATTTATGCGATCCAAGATAGATATGTTCTAGGAAACAGCGTACACAGTGTACTCATAATAACACTTTTTTGAGTTTCGCAAGCTGTGGAGAAAAGTCAATAGAATTGCATTACCGGTAACTGGACTACGGAATTACATTGCATTTGTAACATGCGTCTTTTTACAGAATTGTTCCGCACTCACAGTTAACGCAAAGTCAAGCTAGGGTAAATGTACCTATCAATGCGACATTTTCTTCCAATAGAATTAATATGTATACAGTTACTCCCAAAAGTGTCTTCTTGTCTTCTACGGAATATATTTAAATAAATATACATTGATTGGAAAAAATCTCTTACAGTATATTAAAGTAGAATAATCTATAACTGAACTACCTCTTGGTTCTACATAACTGAAGTTATCTTTTTCGTCACCTTCTATTCTCCCATTTATTAAAGTATAGTATATAAATGTCAAAATACAACAAACTTTCGATTTAGTATAAAATGACTACCTACACAATTGAAAAAATATAAAAAAACTTTGAATTTTCATAACACATAAGTATTCGGACGCTTTAGGAAATCAAGTTGAGAAATTGTAAAAATAAAATTTTGTTAAATTTGTGTTACTAGTTTCATGCCACTATTGTTTAACGATATGTTTCAAGAAGTTTGACATTTTTAAAATTATTATTTATTTATGATATTGTTTTATATTTCTATTTTACACGATTTTATGATTTGTTTATTGTATGTATTTTTTTTTGTTACTTTAGGGGGATGAACAGTCATGTGTGAAACAAGTGTAAATATAATTTGTTACCTTAATTTGTCAGTACATCTGAAGAAAGTAGAATGCATTAACAAAAGGTTTAAGGTAACAAATTATATGTATTTACACGTGACTTATGCATGACAGTCCATCCCCATAAAGTGAATTCAGTCATACCGGTTGCAAAAAAGAAATACACACTATCCACAAATCATAAAATCGTGTAAAATAGTGATATAAAACGGCGTCGATCATAAATAAATAATAATTTTGAAAATGTCAAACTTCTTGAAACATATTGTTAAACAATAGAGTGGAAAAACAATATACATGGATAGGATACGATTCCCGAGTTCAATTCAATAAAAGTATGAAAAATTATTCATATCGAATCTAAGTTAATAATTATTTAAACAAAAGGGAAAACTTGCAGGAATGTGGTTTCTGAGAAATGAAACGGTGGAAGAATTGAAGAAAAAAGAAATTTACCACATTCTTATGTTAAAACAGCTTCAGACTAAACATAATAAATATTACTAAATTAAATATTTATTAAAAGAATGTATTCAGTCATTTATATATTAAATTATACTATTAGAAATGCAATATGTCACACTGTACACAGTGTTGAAATTAATAAAAAGTTTATTCCCGAAAAAACTAATAAATAAAAAAATGATTTCTTTGGGTATTAAGGACTTATTTAAAGTAGGTAATAATTAAATACGTAGTCTGTTTTCTTATATTTCGAATTCTAATCAGCGAGTAATAGGTTCACAGTAGTACGTACAAAATGTAGTCAACTTTTTAAAAAATATTTTCTTATTGGATTAGGTTTTGCGGACCACCAATTTTAATTGTCATCCAGAATACATCATTCTTTAATAAAATGCTCAAATTTATTATTATTTCATGACGAATTAGGAGATATATTAAAATAAAATGCGATCAAAGCATGATACCGCAAAAATTGGTACATTTACCATGCAGAAACATGTCAACATCTCTAGATTTTTTACGATTATTAACCGAAAGTCCTGAAAAACTGCGATTTCCGCTCCTTCCGTTGTCTGTAGTTCATAACAACGTTAATGGCATAAGCTCAATCAAGCTCATAAAAACGCATAGATTTTTCTTTTTAAGGCTGAGATATAAAAGTCGAAAAAAAACAAAAAACAATTAATTGTATTATTACTATCATTGCAATGTTTGCAAAATCATTTTTACTCACTATCTGATAAACTAGTCAGTTTAGCATATTACAAAAATTTAAGACACTTGGTTGAAATCTTAGGAAATTATTCCATTTCAAAATGTGTCAACATATCATACTTTCCGTGACACACAGTGGTCAGCTTTCATACAAAATGCGGAAAAATATGTAACTAAAATTATATATTTAAGCTTTACTTTTTTATTTTATGTTACTAGTACTTAGGCTTATATGTTGCTAGTTTTTCGTTATCCTGTGTTTAAAGTCGCATCAACCACCAGATGGGTTATTAGCAACTCAAGTCAGATTTAGAGTTGGTTGTAGATACAATTGGTACTGTTTCAAGCAGTGCAGCAAGTTCTCGATTGTTTCTTTGTTCTTCAGCGTGTCTTCTAAAGGGGGTCTAATATTATGGTGTTGTCCTTCTCTGAGGTGTATTCTGCAGTGTAAGATGATGTGCTCCACTGTTAGGAGAGTGTAACATGTTCCACAGGTTCGTGGTTCTTCTTTGTTGAAGAGGTATCGGTGGGTAAGCTTCGTATGGCCCAGTATAATCCTTGAAACCACGACCTGATCACGTCTTGGGAGGGTGTGAGTTATGCTCTTTTTGAAGAAGTTATCTTTTAGTGTGACTAGTCGTAGGGAGAATGAACTTTTTCGTTTGTTCTTCTATTCATCTTCAATCGTTTTTTTTCAGTATATAGGTTAAGGTTTCTGGTGGTAGGCTGTTGTTAGATGGGTTGCAGGAAAGTGAGTTAGTTGTCCCTATGGCCGCTTTGTCAGTATATACATATTTGGGTGTGGGTTGGTATTTTTTTACCAGTTCTTGGAATACGATATTTAGCACGACGTGATTGTTCTTCTTTTGCTTATGCTCTAGTAGTGTGGTATTGGACTCGATTTTTGGAATGGTCCATGGAGCGATGCTATGGATTGATATTTTTGTTGTGGTCTGAATTTCTAAGTTGAGTTCTTTTAAATAATTATCTAATCTGCTGTAAAACGGAAGAGGGTTTCTTCTTTTCCTCGAATGTGTACGGGAAGTGTGATTCTGTTTGAAGACATTATGGTATACGGGCTTTTGCGGAGAGGAGATGGTTTTAATTGCGTATTTGACACTATTCTGGACTGTAGCGGTGGTTCGGAAACTTCGCTGAGAATGCCATTTATCGGACTGGTACGGAAGGCGCCTACGGTTAATCTAAGGGTAGTATTGTGTATCGAGTTATAAACCATTGATCCGTAGTCTAACTTTGATCTTATTATTGCTTTGTATGGCAGTAGTAGTGTGGTTAAACCTGCACCCCAATTGCTTGCAGTGATTCTTTTGAGGATATTAAGTCTTTGGTTGCAGTCTCTTCTTAGTTTGTCGATGTAGGTTTTCCACGTCAGTTGGCGATTGAAGATTAGTTTAAGTAGTTTCATAGAGGATGTTTCTTTTAATGTAACGTTATTAAGTGTTAATCTTATATTTGGGTGTTGTCGATTCCTGCTGAAGGTAATTATTTCCGATTTAGTGCTGGAAAATTTAAAGCCAGAGATGAGCGACCATTTCTGCAGTTCATCGAAAGTTTCGTGTAATAATGTCTGTATAGTGTGGGGGTTTGTTCCTCTGCAGATTAGGGTCAAGTCGTTGGCATATAGGAATCCTCTGACTGGACTTGATATGGTATTCAGCATATCGTTAATAATCATCGGGAATAGGAATACACTGAAGACAGAGCCTTGTGGAACGCCATTTTCAAGGATTTTTATATGGTCTTTTATGTTGGTTCTGACTTGAATTATTCTCTTGGCCAAAAAATTATTAATAAAGTTTAGGATATTACCTTTAAGACCATGTTTTTGGAGGATATTGACTATTCAATTTCTTCATGTCATATCATGAGCCCTTTCAATATCAAGGCATACAGCAGTTGCATACTGTTTGTTGATAGAGGCGTCACCTATTTGTGCCTCTAAGTTAATTAAATGATCGTAAGTTGAGTGGAACTGTCGAAAACCACTCTGGTAGATACAGATCAGTTGCTTAGATTCTAGGAACCATCGAAGTCTGTAATTTATGATCTTTTCTAATAGTTTGCACATAGTATTTGTGAGTGCGATCGGCCGGTAACTACTGCGGTCCGTTGAACTCTTGCCTGGATTCAAGATGGGAATCACTGTGACTACTTCCCATCTAGTTAGAAACAAGTTGTGTGCCCAAATGCAGTTGAATAGAGAGATAGAGAGAGAGAGCATGAAATTGTGTGCTTCTTGAGGTGAGTAGATTAGGAAAATGTTGGAAATTCCGTCTGGTCCGGGGCTTATATTTGTGCATTTGCTTAAAAAGTGTTGTAATTCGAACATTTGGATTGGCATATTTAGGGTTGATAATGAAGTTGAATCGAGTTCTGTGCTTGTGGGTATTGATGGAATTGATTCTGTTCGTTGTTTATACTTTAGAAATTGTTCAGTGTAATTACTATTGCTAGAGTTTTGTTTGGAATACTGTTGTTAAAATTTCAGCTATTGCATTGGGGTCTGTAGCGAGCCTTTAAATACTCTAATATTCTTCCAAATTTGTTAAGGTGAAGTAGATAAGTTCAGTGACGATACGTATGCGGGCTATGGCTCTCCGTTTTTTTAAATTCAATTAGGTTTTCCATGGTTTTGTGTCTTTTGTATTTGTTGAAGGTATATTTATACTCTTTTACAACTTGTGAACATTGATCATTCCACCATGGAGTGTACTTGAATTTAGGTTTGGTAGTGTTTTTTGTCTTCGGAATAGCTGAATTCGCTGCAGTTATGATGCATTCTATGAAGAGTTCTAGTGCCGTGTTGAGAGTGGTCGGGTTTGTTGGGTTTGGTTCTGTGATTTGAGAAATTGATTTGGATAGTAACTCACGGAATAAAATCCAGTTGGCTTCTTGAAATATCCATGATGGCTATTTTGGGGGTTCACATTTGCGGTTAAGTTTGTATGATATCTTGATTGGGCAATGGTCAATATCATAAAGATCGTTAAGCGTGTTCCATGTGATGTTCTGAGTGATTGATGGACTGTATAATGACAAATCTATTGCACTGAAATGTCCGGCTGCTGTACAGAAATGAGAGGGTTCGCTGTTATTTAGTAAGTTTAAGTTCGTTAAGTTTATTATTTTTTCAATGGCGTTTCTTCGTTTATCGGGTTTTTCAGAGCCCCAGAGATGATTGTGGCTATTATAGTCACGGACTATAATGAAGAGTTTGGGTAATTTGTAAATTAACTCGAATGATTAAATATTGACAAGAAAAGAACAGAGTTTTATTAGTTAGACTATTTAGATTCGTCAAAATATGTGGTATAAGTGATCAAATGATCCTAAATTGCTATTTCATCAAAAACAGAACGATACGTTTTATGACCAAAAGGTAAAATTACGACTATACTGTGAATCTTTTTGCAAAATTGTTTTAAATTTCTCCTACTTATTTATTATGCAAATCCGTAGTCTAATTATAACCGTATTTTTCATTCTGCTTCCACTGAAACCGCAAATGAGTGATAATCCTAATCTGTTCGTATTAATTCAATCAACCATTGCATACGTGCTGAATAAAATCAGCACATGCATATAAATACTCGCGATGAAAAGTTCTCAGTGTCAAATAAAGTGAACAAAAATATAAACTCGATCCTGAGGTGTCGCAGCCACCACATGTCAGAAATTATCATGAAATCCGTGAAACCAGATACTCGGAGCGCAACACGGTGTGTGACATGCCTATCAACAGCTGTTGCGCCGCACTTGCAACAGACAGCGCTTCGCACGTCCCACTTAGCACGCAACAGGAGATTGGATTATGAGAGGGTTGATGCTGGTCGATATAGACTCCTTCAGCCTACGGATTCGCGCGATAGGAGATCCCGGGTTGATAATAAAATGCGATCGCGAACCCGGCGCGGCTGATTGCTTACAATTGCGAGCAATCACGGCGACGCGACGATTTGCTTACTGGCACAGTTCATTAAAATCAGTTTGCCGTGGCTCGAACGGAACACCGTGTATCAGCTTGATTCAATATTGTCGGGCAACCTTCGTCTGATCCCATTTCTCTTCATTCGTTACACGTTCGTTCGTGTTCCGTTTTATTATCTCCCGACACTTTCACGCCTTTGTTACTACATTTACATACCGTTGTTCCTTCGACTCGACGCTTTTCTCTAATGACAATGTCATTCAGGTATCGCTGAGTCTCCGTTATTTAAATGACAACACTTTCACCGGTATTATCCTTCGCGAACAAAGAAGTCAACCTACTCGAATCCAGATACAATTTCGGAGATTCCTGCTACATATTTACTGTTGCATCGGAAAATAAAAACGGCAACTTACTGTACTCAACATACAAGAAGTATAGTTGGTACTGTCCGTTGCTTAGAAGAAGTCAATTGTTTCGGCCAAGGAGCAAGGGGTAATCCTCGCCTGATCTGCACACCCGTAGTCTTCATTTTTCTATAACCTTTCGAAAACCACTCCTATTGGTAAACGAGAAGATCAATAAACTAATCGACGCAAGGAGCAAAGAGCATCGGTCGCCCGCTTTACCTAATCACGTCTCTTGTTCAGCGCGTAACTTAGCCAACAATAATAAAAAATCTGGAATGAAAACAAAATGGAAGAGGCTAGGTGAAGTGGGCGACTCATTCCCCTTGCTCCTTGCTCTTTGCGTCATTTAGTTTATGTGTACTGTTTCATTTTGTCGTTTCCCGATATTACCTTCAGGTTCTTAACGTTGTATGTAATGTAGGCGTAAGATATCCCTAAAATTCCTATACTCGAATAATACATTTTAAGCCTGTGAACTTGAGTAATAATGCGCGTATAATATATTTCATAGTATTATATTTCATAAATATTTATATTTCACTTATATTTCATAAATATTGATCATATATTTAAGACGTGTATGATAACCGTTTAAAAAAATTGTATTATACAACATAAATATAACAAACATGTGCATAATACAGCACGTTCACTGTATACTGCAATGAAAACTTAATCAAAATGCTAATTAGGAATTAGTAATTGCAAATAATCATTTGTTCATTAGATGAATCTGAAGTTAATGCTTTAGGGATAAGTCAACGATCTTGCATTTTGTAATTGTTGCGTTTGTTTCACTTTGTCTCGATTGTTTTACGTCTCCTAATTCCCGTCACGTGTTTTGCGCACCCGTGGTCGCGTAAATAAACACACACACACACACACACACACACACACACACACACACACACAACAAAGCACAGCATACGCGTTCGATATACGATGTACTCCTAGTCGAAAATGGCAACCACGGCGAAGTGAGACGGTGACGGGAGTCAGGAGGCGTCGTTTGTCTATAAGCGACCCGACTCGAGTCCCTCATTTCGTGGAAATTGGGGCTAATAGGAAAGGATAATTTCTGCTAATACGGGAAACGCGTTTACCCTACTTCTGCGAGGTTCTTAACATGGGTGGGTTGGCCGCAATCGATCCCACACTTTTCTCAACTGATTTCTTCTAAGCAACAGACAGTATATATAGATCAGGGATTTACAAGTATAGTGGCGAACATATATTTAAGATCACTTAAAAAACGGTGTAACTTTTTTTCAAACTGGGCTAAATGACTTGAATGTTTTTTTAGATGATAGGGAGATCGGATTACTAGACTTTTATTTAGATTTTTTTATTACTTTAGATTTTGCTATGTTTTTCAACTTTTCTGTCTGAGCCTATAACGAAGATTAAAAAAATGCATTTTGTAGATCTCGGTAACTTATACGTATGATGAAAATTTCATCGAAATTGGTCGAACTTGACAGGAGCTATGAACAACTAAAGATCGCAAAATCGCAGTTTTGTCCCCAAATTTGATACTTTCGACCAATAAATGTGAGAAATCTGCAGTTTTTAAAATCTTTTGACGCGTGTACTTTGGTATGAAGAAAGGGAGAATATTCTACGAAAGAATGTATACCATAAGCATGCATCGCATCTAAAGAATGTGCTTCATTTAACTCGTCTTGATTGTAGCTATCATAATATAATAACAGAATAATCATAATATAATAACAAGTCACGCTCCGTGACTTGTTCATTGCTTCAAACGAGGCTCGAAGCCGTCGCGATCCGGGGTAGAAATATATTTCGACAATGTATTATAATATAATACATTGCACGCGGTCAATCGGCCACCTTGCAGTTTCCGCGCTCACCTTCTTATTGGCCATTGTTTTTCGTTAATAACTCGTAAACAAAGCCGCGGATTACATTTTCGCTAACGACCTCAGATAAAAGACACTTTTACTATTCTCTAATACTACCAATTTGTATGGACATGTATCTTATTAGGAAAGACTCCCAATTTTTTACAATTTTTGTGTTTGCTGATTCATTGGTTAGCGTATCAATAGATTGTCAGTTTAACAAGGAATTTTTCGGATCGTAGCAAACTGTGACACTAAGAATTAAAAACACGCCTCCTGGCAAGCCAAAAACTTCAAAACCTCAACTTCACAGCAGCTAACGAATAAGGAACTGTTAAACGAAGATTCATTGCAGAGATTATTGTTGCAACCTAAATTTGTTTAACCTTAAACCGGAAACTGTGTCACGCAGATGTGCGGAACGTAGCACAAGTTAGCTAAGTGCTAAATTCGTAATCGAAGTATGTAATCCAAATAACACTAATCACAGGAGACAGTGGCAGCATGTATGCACGTGGAATTTAATCACGTGGAATCAAATATTGCGAGAAGTATTCCAATAAGTATACAGTATGATATTATCGCGAGCATATTTCAGAATGCGCGCATTGTTTGGTCAGCGCGGAACGGATACTCGAATAACAGGTATATATCCCTATGGGACAAGTTCTACTGCACTTTCGTGCTGCTAAAAATACGATGCTGCTAAATATACAATGTCGTTGCCTTACCCAAATAATTCTCGGTGTGTCGCAATTGTGTCACGTTCAGAGCCAGAGCACCTCGAGGAACTGTGGCCACTAGATTGTAGCCCAACTCCAAGGTCGGTTCCGTGAAAATCCCATCGATCAAGTGTCCGCTGCAATAACCCGAGAAACACTGCAACCAGAATTAGCACGGCGTTAATTCATTATTCATGTACTTGTTGGATTTTTCTGACGACCGAGACAAGTTTCACGATTCCCGTGCCGTTTCCGATCGCGAATTTCTCGTGCGTCGCTACGTCTACATCGTGTAGAGTAATTACAGGATTAAGCTGGGACATTTTATCAACTGATCAATTATTCAACAATATTCTAATTTGTTGCGCTATCTGAAGTGTTCGACAAAAAAGACTGACGTGTCGAGTGTACATATTTTTTCTTCCGCAATTAGTGCGTTCTCTTCAGCGTTTAGAAATGTTGCTTCTTCGCGAGTATCATTTTGTAAGCCATTATCTTCAAAGATATCGAAAAACAGTTACATAAAACTTCTAAGACGCGTATATACAATAAGTATAATGTCTAGACTGCGGAAGTTTATGTATGATAAATGTATAAAATGCATATAACATTTCTGCACGAGAAGTATGCAAAATATGAAGGTATATACATATAACATATAGCATGAGTAGATTGCAGATTTGTATGCAAAATAAAAATAGTTTGTAATTATTACGACATACAACAGCTTGATGTACATTTATTTATTTTCTTAAGTATTTTAATAAGTCTAAAATCATGCAATAGTATGTTTAACTTCTTGAAACATTTTTATTGTTTTGAATTTGATCTACTAATTTTATCATGGATGCATAATATCCACGGTCTAATAATGAGCACAATATTAGTATGTTGCAGAATATTCACTAAACTTATACATATATGTATATGATACTTTTCACAATTACTCCGATACGTTATAGTTCGAGTGATAATTTTTCCACATTTAATGTTTGTTCATTAATTTTTACGCTCTGCAATATACTATTGCATATGTTTTTAAAATATTCAAAGCATTATACAAAAAGTGTAAAATAAAAAATGTATTCTTATAATTCTCTAATCTGTCTAGGTTTCATTCTTTTAACAGTACAGTAGACCGTAGATTTTAATGCAAAATAAAATGTTTATATATCATTTACAAGATTAGGAAGTGAAAAAGAAGTTTCCATTGTTGATATTTTTAATTATTTGCAAGCAACATTCTCATATATCTAGATATGTACTTTCAATTCTTTCACTGTTTCTGTTGTACGTACTCATTTTGGATAATGCTGAAAATTTGTAGTATGATAGAAACGTAAAACCCACAAATACCTCTAATACCAGCTTGGAGAATGATGAAACGAATATCAGAAAAGGAAATGCGCTTGCCTTAAAATTGTTAAGGTATCAGGTTTCCGGACAATTGAGGTCGATACCTTATTGAGACATACTTCTTTGAGTAGGTGACCACTCTAATCACTTGCGACAGTGTGGTAATCCTTTGTTGCGATGAAAGCTGACAATTTTATTGTCTCATAAATCATGAATTAAATGCAGTTCTCATTATAGATAGTTATGGTTCTTACCTTGAAGAACTGATTTATTAGGAAAAATCACGATAATAACAAGGTTTTTTTTAGAAGATTTCCTTGCAACGATTATTATAACGAAAACAATAAACGTTGATATATAAGTATAATAAATAAGAACATCTCCTTTCGAACATCTCCGTCATTTACCAGTGATGCATGTTGATACTGGAATATGTGTACTGCAAATACTATATACAGTGTTGTATTACTTTGTAATTTCACTGACATAATCTTGAGACGCTCTCTTCGCTGTAAATAGAGTAGTAGAGTCGGTTAATGTGAGCTGACCAATTGGGTAGATGTCCCAGTTTCCGTGTCCGTCCCAATTGCCGTGCTCTCGAATTAAAACCATATAAAAAAAAGAAAAGTTTTGTATATAAATTGATACCTCTCCCTGAAACTCTCCCCATGTTGATAGGTAAACGTAATAAAAAATTTTTTATTATTACAATTTTATTATTATATATTACAATTTAATATATAAAACTTTTCTTTTTCTTTACATTTTTGACCCAGAAAATTGGGATATCTACCCTACTTTTGCCTTTGATTTATATTCGGCCATAATTAACTTAATATTTATCGGATAAGATATATTACATTTTTTAATTCTTTTATTGTGTTTATTTTCTAACAAAAAATTTAACTTGTTTCGTTGGATAAATATAAAGTTAATTATGCCCGAAAACAAATATATGTATTGTTCCAACAATCCTACCTGGCAATTTTAATTTTACTAAACTAGAGCATGCTAAGGTGTTTCTTATTTACACTTGAGGAATATTTTTTCAAAATTTGTTCTCGGCGCCTTCCAGAATAGTTTCAACTAATCGAAGAATAATCATAAATTATTTATTCTAAATTATTTATTGTACAAAAAAATATATCAAACAGAACTTATAGATTTGGTCAGGCTGCGTCTTTCACGTCGTACTAACATTTTTCGTACATCGAACGATTTGCAAAAATAAATGATAGAGTCAGAAGAAAATAAAAAGCTTTACTGAAAAATGTTGGTAACTACAGGGTGTTGTTATTACTTTTTATTGAATAAAGGCTAAAAAACCTATGTGTGTTTTATTTTCAACAGCAATGGATTATTTTTCAGAAATCAAAAATCTTTCTCGAAGTAGTCGGACTTTTTGTGTTTTTGTATAGCAATTTTATGATAACATGTCCGTTGAAGAAATTCGTTGAAAAATCAAAATTCAGAAGTTGAAGATAAGAGTCACTTTAATGTACACAAAGCTAAAGCCATTCAAACGTAAAGAATATTTGTGCTAATAATTGTCCACATACCAAAACAATGCAAACAATGGTTCAAAAGAACAAACAGCCGAATAAGAAAAGACCTCGAGTGTTCACACAACACGAAGCAGCGTGGAAATTCGCAAATCGCACTCAGGATTCCATTCAGCTCGTCATTCAGAGTCGGCCGTGTCCAAGGGATAATTAGTCAAAACAGAAGTGCTGTTTATACACGTGGCTGCTTAGCCGCGTCTGAGCAAACAGCCTGCAGCGTTATTGAATCACGTAGATCCGAGCCGCGAGGCCTGCAACGCGAATTAGCAAGTCACAACACGTGTCGCGTGACACGTGTTTGGACGCGCGAAATCACGGTGAAAATTATGGCTGTGACCGTGCAAATTTAGTCCCTCGGCGTCGTCGCGGACCTCTTCGGCACTTGACTGAGTTCTGTCCTCGAAACTTCGAATCGCAACAGCTGTCGAGTGCATCGGAACATCGGAAGTCGAGGAACTGCACTATGGGTAATCTGGACGTTGATGCATCGATCGAGAACCACTCGTGGTTACTGACAGCGTTTTGTACAGAAATCTTGAGAATCGCTTCCGACAGTCTAGAGTCTTTTCAATAGTACAGATGGAATACACATAATTCAGACAAAATTGACATTCCAAAGTATTGTATAAGTTTTAATAACAGATACAGTGGAATTGGTGAAATAGCTCAGGGCGCTTCTGAGAATTTAAGTTTTTTGCTGAACTCGTTTGCCGTCCAAGTTATTCTTGTGACGCAGCTTTGAGAATCCAATGAAGTTCTATTATAACCAACGCAAAAAAGTTTTGAGTTTTGTATGGTGCTAGGGGAACATTAAGATTTAACAATTCGAGAATAGATGGACGGTTAATCACACTCGAAGTCCATTTTGCATTTCAATTTCACACACTCATGACTTTTGAAAAATTTCACCGGCTAGTTTAGGAAAGCACGACCTTCTAACCCTCTCTCCTTTTTAGCTGTTGAGAGTTTTAAGGAACTAATCACATAAATTTTTGTAAATGTGGCGAGTGTTTTCAGTCCCGACAACGTAAAAGTGATGAGCTGCGAGTGTATATGATTGGCGACTTTAAAAATAAATAAAAGGCCCGCAATGATACTACTTTGTTTCAGCGTAAACATGCCCAAAAAGATTAAAGATAGACTCGTAGCTGTGAGAAAAATATGGTAGGACCTTCTAATTTTATAAGAAACATATCTGGGAAATGTATGTCAAATGTATGTAATGATCACATGCACTTATTTCATAGATCACATGCACTTATTTACACTCAAAATTGATCCTTTTGTAGATCGCATTCATCTTCCTGTACTCTAAATTGACACTTCTCTAGATCACATTCAGCTTTCTGCACTCTAAATTAATACTTTTCTAGATCAAATTCATCTTTTTGCAAATAAAATTAACCCTTTTGCAACCCCTTACAAATGACATTTTATAAATAAAATTTGTATTATTTTATAACTAAGTATGCAAATTCATACAGAATTTAGAAATTAATCTTATTTGGAAAAAGGTGAATATAATGTACGAACAAATTAATTTGGAGTGCATAAGATGAATATAATGTACAAAAGGATTTTACAATGCGAAAGTTGATTAATTTTCAGTGCAAAACCTATGTATATAAGAGGATAAACAACAGGACAAAAGGAAAACGCTACACGCTTCTTATTACTCCGTAGTTCCAATGTAATTAGTAGATTGCGGATTTTATCTATTTATGGCAAAAATGGAATGGTGAAATATAAAATCGAGAAAAGATTAAATGAAATTAAAAATGCTGACGTATTAATTTCAACTTATTAAAATGACTTAGGAGTGAAAGAATATCATACTTGGCCCATTCATCTTGCAATCGAGGCAGCCAATTTTTATTTTGCATAAAGATCCGCCGTCTAGTAATTAGATGTTTGTTTTTACATATTTTTACATATTTTACACATGTTTTTAACACAAAATATGTTATGCGAAGATGGTGGTCATAAAATTGTTTGTTGGCGCATTATCACTTTGATGGTTATGTCACTCATAAACAGGTAACGGAATTATTTTCTTACATTTGAGAATTAATTTTTACGCTAATGTACTATATTTTCCTAAGTGGATTAGGTTCTGCAAAACATAAGTATATTGAGGATGTAATTTATGTTATACAACTTAATTTTTATATTTTCAATTTGTTTAAATAAAATTCTTTAATTTTATGAAACTTTTAAGGTTGTTGAAGTGGCAATCAAAGTGCTTTAGGAATTCGTGTTATATGGGAGCCTTGTGTATTCTGAATTTCGCCTATTCCTTTTTGTCATAGATGCATAAAGCTCGCAGTCTATTTATAATAACAAACCTGATGTCTATAAATGATGTCTGCTACCGTACGCGCTTCTATCAAGGACCAATCGTGGTTGCATCGGTATATTTGCATGAAATACCGTTTCAATATTAATCATCCTGCTATGACGACGCTATTAGCATTCGTGGCCCGAGACTATGCGACTATTTGCGATTTTAATCGGGAATAGAATAAGATACGGCAATCGTTTCCTGGAAAGAGACTCTTTGTCTCCTGGCAGAGGATACTTTGTGATTAGTAGCTATGCAAATCGGAGCTGGATTTACATTCACCTGGGACGGTCAGTTTGAAAATAATGTTACGAAAGGAAAAACCAGACGGTAATATTGTAACATTGTAATCTGTTCGTTGGCCCTGTGGCTGATGAGCTTGAAGAAGACTTAAGGCGATAAAGGATTGTGTGTTAAATTGCGCAGTACCCTGTAGGTACGTGGGTTAGCGTTACATGGGCGTGGAATCGGTATATAGGACGCGAAAGACGAGTATAAATTATAGGGAAGACCACATGGCTATGTAGCAGCGAGTGCCTCGGTGGTGATTCAAGTCGGATCTGGAACTTCGTATCTATTACTACTGTTTGATTGGGTGATTAATCACTGATGGCTTTCTTGAATGTTCCATTCTATTTTGGCCGCGTAGGTCGTTTCGCAATTTGGGGATGCATCACGGCCGTTGTCGTGACGTCAACGCATTTACATTCCGTGATTCTACAAGTATTGCATTCCACCAAGGTTACCATCGGCGTCTCAATAAATAATTTATTAAATAAACTAATTACGAAAAGCTACTTTTCTCTTCCGAAAATTCTTTATTATTTGTGATGATAACCGATAAACTATTTCGAGGATTTTGGAAGTAAACAATCGTAGCGAGGATGGAGAATTATTTGAAAGCGTGATTGATTGATGATTTAATAAGGATGGGTCTAAAGAACATAGCAGGGGCTAGCGGTTTATCTCTTCAGACTTCCGTTTGGTCTGAAATGGTGCATGAGCACTGGCTTTATCATGTTAGAAGATGACCCCTTTTCGATTAACTAAAACAGAACGTTCCTGTTGCACTATTCGCATCTACTTCCCGGGAATAGTTTCAGCTTACATATTCTTGTGTTAGATTTGCTTAGAAAATTGTTAACTGTAATTATAACGATATTAAAATTGTTTTTAAACGAAAAATTTAAGCGAGAAAATTTTATTTCGGAGTTGTAACCTACTTTTATATAATTATACAATGTTATAATAAAAAATTGCATTATGGAATATGTATGTTTACTACTAAAATAAAAGTAACAATGGTATATTTACTCGGATTTTCAGCTATCTTTGTTATAATATTTGTTCTAAGTAACAAAATTGAATAAATTCTTCATATGTAAATTTGAAACCTGTTATTTTGATTATGTCATACTTTAAGCATATTTAAGTATGATTGTATTCACGAAATTCTCTCGAAAATTCAATGTTATTTTTCACAATGGGATAAGTTATTTCTAAAAGATTGTCAATGATATCGATATTCCTACAATTAAAATGTAAATCTTTATAACCGTATAGCATTTATTCAATTTTAAACTCCTAAAAGACCTGAATATTCGTAAATATTGACGACAGTGCTATATTATTTTTAGTTGGTAAATTGAGGTTGTTCCTTATTCTGGTTTTTATGAAATGATCTACGAAAATTTGGATTTTCATAAAGATACACAACATTTAAAAAGAGACTTAATAACTTAAATTTCATTTATGTTTCATATTAGGTTGGTAGGAAAATAATGTCGGTTTCCAAGCTACATCTTTAAATTCACATATCACAAATCGGAATAAGTTTTTTTTAATCAAAATAAGATCCATTGCAATCTACACATTTTTGCCAATAAATTAACAGTTTGTTAATTCCAGTAGTGTAAAATTCTGTTGTTCTGGAATTAATAAGTTCTTCGAACGCACTTTCAGCAGCTGCTTGGTTGGTAAACATCTTCCCTTGCAAATAGTGGTCGAGATGTTTGAAGAAGTGGTAATCGGTTGGCGACAGATCCGGGGAATATGCTGGATGGGGCAGAGTCTCATATCCCAATTCATTCAACTTTTGTAGCGTTAATTGTGCGACGTGTGGTCGAGCGTTGTCATGTTTGGTCTACGCTTAACTCATGCGGCACCCATTTGTCGAGCTTCTTTGACTTTCCTAGTTGCCTCAGGTGGTCAATAATTGTTGGATGGCTTACATCTAACTGCTGTGCAAGTTGTCGAACTGTTGTTCGTGGATCAGCTTCAACCAGTGCCTTCAGTTGGTCATTGACGACGAGAGAAGGGCGTCCACGACCATCTTCATCTTCAAGGCTCTCATCTCCACTTCGAAATTTTTTGAACCACCGCTGCACCGTGCGTTCATTTATGGTATCTTCTACAAATGCACTGTTGATATTACGAGTCGCAGCTGCAGCTTTATGACCCAGTTTATATTCATATAAGAATATTATACGAACTTGCTTGGTATCCATTGCGAAGTCAATAACTTGAAGTGAGCACAGATTAACAGTAAAAACAAAAGCATACCTATCAGCATGCAGCGCGACATCTGCACTGTAAGATGACATTAGAAGGAAACAGAATAAAGTGAACTGTTATCCCAAAACCATGCGTCAAAGTTCGAAAGTTCGAAAACCGACATTAATTTCTTACCAACCTAATAGTTATTAAGTCTCTTAAGGCCTCTCACTGTTTTTTGTTAATAACTCGTAAACGAAGCCGCGGATTCCATTTTCGCTAAGGAAAAATTATTTTTTAAATTTTTGTTGAATTGTAGATTAAATATGAGATTATAGCCAAAGGGATGCAATAATTACAAAAAAACATTATTCCATATTTGATAATAAATTGTATACATGTATGGTGCAGGTCTCCATTTTTTAAGCTGAAGCTTGCATACGTATGAATTGAATGTTCAAAAAAATGTTTTATTTATTACCATTGATTTGTAAAAACGGCATGCGAAAAACAAAATGGTATACCATATTTGATCACTTTTCTCCTAATTACCGCGTACGATACATACAAACATCAGCTTAGTAATAAAAATGAATAAAGTATTTGAAATAATTCGTTACTTCAAACGATTATTTGTTATCTTATTTGAAATAAAATATGCACCACTCTCATAGTAAATACTAGATTTTCGAGTTTCACACGCATTCCAATAGTCAAGATGCACTCGTTCGATGCACGACTTATCAACAGGAAGCGCCAAGTTCGACGCAACAACCAGCATTGTCCTTGATATTTGCCAGAGCTGAACGCACCGCGATACTTCTTTTTTGCAGTAAAAGCTAATCAGTAACGCGCGCATAAAGCCGCGCCCAAAGTGACTCTCCTCACTCTGATTGGATTAACCCCGGATGAATGTCAAGTTGCTCGTTGCTTGCACGATCGATGTTAATTGTATGAATATCGCATGAGCGAATTTATAAATCGACCGGAGGGGAACAATGAGGACTCGACCACGGGTCTCGATTACTGTTGATAATGTCGAACGATGTGAAACAGGCCCCCCTCCCACCCTTTACCGCCTCGTTTTATCGATCGATCGATGTTAACGACGAGGGTCGACAGTATCATACGGAGTGAGAGCACCGGACGTTAACATTATCTTGCGTCGATGGTTATCTAGGATTTATATTTATGACGGTGACGGTGATTTAGATGTGTCCCCGCGGCATTATAATTACAAAGAAATTTATGGAATCGCTTAATTACGTAACGATTCGCTACGAAAAGCCGCGGACGATAATTTACTTAAGGAGTTCCACGGAGCGGGCAATTTTCTCCGGCAGATGCAAATAAATGTAACGCAGCAACCCCTAGTATCCATTTAAATATTTTCTTCGAGGATATGGTGGCGCCTGGCGGCGTCACTGGTCGCTCGTGTTTTATTAGTCTCTGGTATAGCAATTTCTAGACCATTGACGACTCAGGCCGCTGAAATTCTTCGTGCCTGGATAACTTATGTAAGCATGTCAGTTTTATGGTATTTTTGGACTGCAAATATTCGTTCTGCTATCAATTTTATTGATGTTTGTTTCTGTTAATGAGGGCTTTGAACCTTTGTATATTTCATAATGCAATTACAGATGCATCGATATTAAATCATAATTTTCGACTAACAACGGTTTTATTAAAAATAGATATACATTTAAAATGTAAAATGTATATTTTTTTACAATCTATTGAAAAATACAGAATAAATTAAAAGTATGCAAATTCACAGATTTGAAAAATGGGTTTCTAACATGAGACCCAGTTTGGCTTTTGCAGGAAAATTTGTTTACCTTTTTTTCACACGTTGAGCCTATCAAATTTGTTTCTTCAGTACAAATTGAATGTATTGTGTTTATGAAAATATTTATACTCTTACCATTTTCAAGATATTTGTAATATAATCGATATACTTTAGATACTTTGCAGCGTATCTTACGACGTTAGACTGATCTGGAAAAACGCCAACAAGCAGACGAAACAATTCTTTCTTGGTAGTTTTAATATTAATATTTTACTAAATTAATAAAAGGGCTGCAGCAGTTGGAAACAGTTTGCACTACTATGTGCCCAATCAGATGTTAAAGGTGCATTTTATACAGTCAGCTATAGCGTGTACACACACTGAGAAAAATCAAAGTAACTTCTCCATGTATTACAGATCTCAAATTGCAATTAGTAAGCATATGATTTAGTCTTTTTAACTGAAGACCTTAATAAATAATAACTGAATCTCGAGAAATAAAAGTGGATCATGTTAAGAAACCGAAATAATTAAACAGGGAAAACATATGTATTTTTGTTCTTTGTGACGACTCGTCAGTACAGATAATCGTGGATCATCACGACCATTTCATGTACGCTAATTCGGCGCCAGGAAATCATAAACTGTAGACACTGAACAGCTGCACATCATTTGTCTTCAACATATTATTTATTACTAAAAACCGTACCTCTGAGAGTCCTAGAATATTATGCATGGCGTCTTTGTTGAAGGGGTCATCGGGTATTTATACAATCATTTGTATACTTTTGTTTACACATAGAAAACAATAGAAAGACGAACACGCAAGCAGTTCATGCACAGTGGCCGACAAAAGTTAAAAAGCTTTACACATTGTTAACATCTGATTAAATTAAAACTACATTTTATAGTGAAGCATATGATATATTGTTTATATTGCAATATCGTTTTATTTAGTGCATACGACAAATAAAAGAAAATAATACAAAATAAAAGAAATTACAAAGATACAAAAAGTATACAAAAATAAAATTAATATTTTTTTGGGATTTTACTTAAGAACATGTAATAAATGTACAAGTGTAATACAAATGTAAGCCACGAACAACGATGTTACATAACAAAAACGAGATTTTCATGTGCTCTCCCTATATTCATGAAGAACACATTTCAATATATCGATTCAACTATTTCTAATAATTTCATTTTAATTTCTAATAATTTTAATTTCAGTTTCTAATAATTTTAATTTCAGTTTCCAATAATTTTAATTTTAATTTCTAATAATTTAACTATTGTCGATAAATGTTGTATTTCCTAATGCTGTCGAATTATTGATGTCGAATTAATAATTAAAATAGTGCACTCTAAAATAGAATAATTGGTTCATATTTTCCCACCAATACCTACAATGTGGAGATTGGACCAGGTTTCAACTGCATAGCATAGTTGCTCTTTTGTGAAAACAAATCGACCGAATTAATTTAGAAAGTAGTAAGCAACGCTTTAAAGAAAATATAAAATGATGGAACGTTGGAAATCATTGGAGTGTTTAAATAAAATTTGATGAATGCTGAAACCTTATGTAACAAAAATTGTTAATTTTAAATGTACTACAATTATCGACAGTTTTGTCATGTCTCCTGAGAGAGGACATTCGGTAGTAAAAGGTTAACAGTTTTTGATTGACGAATCTGGTAATCAAGCATTATAAATATACAAACAACATCACTAATATCAATCTTATTGAAACATTTCAACACTGCGTAGTTTGTCTTAAGTTAATAAGTTAAAACTTGAAATGCGTAAGTAAATTTTGTTCTAGTACTTTTTTTACAATTAACCACTATTATGAACGGCTGAAATATTTGCCTCTTTGTTGCAAATGAATCCTTAAATATTATATTATTATAATTATAATTGCTTTTTATTTTCTCGTTTGCTAAGATGAAATGTAACAATTCAAGCACGGAGTCCTTCTGCTAAGTTTGCACTGGACCATGTAGCAACAGCGAATCTGGCGAAACTTTGATTTTGTGCAATCGATGCAAAATGCTAAAGAAACTAAAGAAAATGTCTCCTATACCTCTTATAATTACAAATCTGAGAGCAAATAATCACTTACAGCTCAATTAATTTCGTCTAGTATTTAATGATTTCTTATTTTATATTCGATATACTTTATAGTATTATTAAAATTGCTGTTTGAAGAAATAATACATACGTGTTACAATTTACGTTACAATTTATGTTACAGTTTTGTATATGTTTCACTCACGAATATATATAAAAGACCTTCGTAGTCGACGCGACGTTGAATAAACCACTGAAGAAGCGAATATCCGAACTATAACCGAACGCGAATTAATTGCATCGATAGCAGACATAAATAAGGTATACAATACCCCTTTTAACAAGCGTGCAGTAAGTATCACGAGTTCTGCGAGCTTTTTTATACAAAAGCCTGTGATAACTCCAACGGGGTATAAATCTGTGAAGGCGTTAAAATGCATTAAATTATGTCGTGCGTGTTAAGTTGTAATAACCGAGTTATAATTCTGCCTGCTACGTTTACAAGTGGGTTCACGAGAGCACACGTCAGGTGTTTACCTAGCGATAAAACAGCCCGCGTGCCTATGTACGTGTTCACTTTTGGTGCCGCGTGTGTAGGTGATTCCAGTGGTAACCGCCTTCCGGACGGCCTGGATAATATACCGGGGGCATTGATAACAAACGTATCGCACTGATTCCCGTGACCGAATGCGGTAACACCGTAAGCTCACGGAAATAGAGCGACTCGAAATTTAGTTATCCATGACGTTTAGGTACGCACATGTAGTGACGTACGAAGGTATTGGTACAGCTAGGTTTTAATTATTTCGTTAAATATTCCTTGTAAAGAACACTGTAAGTAACAAACTAAACTTTCTGCTTTATCGGCAAGTATTCTATGTGCCAAGGGTAATAGTGTATAAGTGAAATGTACTACCTTTGGTAACTAGGTAATAACAATACGAATTTTAGTCGTTAATTTATGTAAAGTGGTCTTTATTTAGTGGTCGTAAGGTAATTTGTTTCGTTTATTCACAAGAAAATGAAAGACGATTTTTGAATGTTTTGATTCAAAAAGGAACTGTCTGACATTTTTCTGGTAACTTTGAATTCTTATGCCCGTAGAAGTCTTAGTTTTTGTTGACAAAATACTAAATCACGTGATTTTTAATACTCTTACAGAACGAAATTTTTTAAAGAAACGAAATAAATTTTCGAACGTCCTATAGTGTAAACATGATTATTTTTCATCTATTTTATAATTGTGTTGGACATTGTATAATGTAACTGAGTGCACAATAAATATTTACATTCTGCAGAAATACTCTTTCTTCCTACTACATAACTATATTACCATTTATTTAGTATATTAAAAATGTTATCGGATGATAGTATGTAAGAAACCAGATTTCAAATGATTAGAATGAAGAATTGGATATGAGATAATTGAATTTTCTAATTATTTTCTAATAATATTGTTTTCGTGTAAAGTAATTGCACTCTGAACAATTCTCTGAAAGAATTCTTACGTAATACAAAAAATGTCGAGAATTTTCTCGATTTTATTGTAAAAAATAAACATTCCTGCAATTCCTTTTTATTAACATCTACCAACAGAACACATCGTTAATTATAAATGTCGGTGCTACTTTAATCCTTTATACTTTATATATAAAAAAATCATTTTATAAAAACAATTACATAACATGTCTTTATATTTCGTATAATATCATGAAATGAACATTTCTACATTTGTACTATATTATATTTTTCTAAACTGCTTCTATTATTTCAAGGAAAAGTTGATTATTTTAAGTAAAATATTAGCCCCCACTAATTTCCTTACAATCATGGTTCGAAAAATCATGTAACTTTCGTTATGAACAAAATTCTGTTGATTCAAGAAAATATCTGCTCGGGTGATATTTTCACATAAAGTGTTCTTACGTCTTGGGAGTATCTCCAAAAAAAATATTCCCTTAAAACAGATGTTCTATAATCTGTACATTTGCAGTTCTATAGGAACAAATTCTCTTCGAATGCTTATTAAAAAGGTCCCTATAAAATAAACAAAATCATTATCATTTCTGGTTTTTAACCAGAATAATCGTTTAATATTGTTATAGTATTATTCATTAAATATTATTTGGCACTTGTTATAATGTTTGAGAACTGTTTTAATATTAATTTGCAGAATATCTGTTTCTGTTATAGAAAACATTTATTGAAAAATTGTATTGCTCAATCTGTTCTGAGTGGAATTCATAGTATGAGCACTTTTTCCAAAATGTAAAACATACAATAAATTCTAATAAAATTCTAGTAAAAAGTTCACAACTTTTTCGAGCACTGTTTATAAGTCCTCTGTTACGGTTAGCTTCGGATTCGCGATCACCCTCAGAACATTAACGTTCGAGTTCTAAGGTGTCCACGTTGATTTATATCATTGCCTTCTCTATAAGCCCGTTTTCATTGCGGGCACATTAAGGAAGGAAAGAAAAAGGAACGAAAGTTGTGCGAAGTTATTAAGATAAGCGGCTAATTAATAATCGGCTTCGAAAGGACCGAATGAATCATCCCGGTCCAATAAGGAGCACCGATGTTGCGCTCCGAATTCTTGACATCGGGGATTAAACGGCTCTAGTGACCACGAAAATAACGCAACACGAATAAACGTCGAACTCGATTCGTGTTATCGGCAGGATCTCCACAACGACGCCGACGCCTTGTGGGAATACAGGTGTCGCGTTGTTAGAGTGACGCGTAAATCTGACTTCTTCGTCTGTATTTGAAGCGAGACCGCCGGTTTTAAGTATCAAAACGTCGTTTTAGTTTTTTATATTTACTGGAATAATAATTCAGAAAAGACCTGATCAAAGTTTATTCAAAATCAAAATAAAAAATGCTATTGTAATTCAGTTCTAACTTGTCATTTTCAACGTTGTTATTTGAAAATAAAAATAATAACAGCTACAGCAAGTTCAAATAATGAATTATCTCGTTATTTTTTTATTTAAAATATGACAAATCCTTAAAATAATATGCAACGATAAGATTTTATTTTGAGAAAACATTACATCGATTTGCTTTAAGAATCACTCTCTTAAAAATATAATCTTTGAAATAATTTGCAACAAGAAAATTTTATATCAAAAAATCTGTACAGCATTTGCTTCAAAAAGTTCATGCTTGTTTGGATTCATCAAATAGTGTCGTTAAAGAAAATAATTGTTCCACTGGTGCTGAAAATGGAAGAGAAGTGTGATTCATCAGAGAAGCGTTCCTTATTATCGGTTAGTTGTTTAAATCTTGCAGAAAAGACAATGAGAGCGTCAGAAATAACCAGATTCAGAGATCATAATTAAATCGCCATGTAATTCCAATAAAAATTTTCGCAATTACTTCAAGTAAATACTAGAAATAATTATAAAGTAATTAACATGTTACTTGAAATAATATTTGAAATAATGTTATCTTAAAAATGGTCACAAGCATGTAAATAATTATGAAATAAAATGTCATGTTATTCGAAATATTATTTCAAATAATGTAATTTCAAACATGTTCAGGTCTGATTCGGAAGATATGTTTTTATAGAAAAATTTATACAAAAATTGAATTTTCACATATCCATTTTACGTAGAATTTTTGCTGACATGATCAAATAAGGAAGACGTTCCTAGGATGATAAAATGAATCAGATGAATTGTTTTGTTACTGGAATTTTCAACTAAGGAGAAGTACGACAAAATGTATAATTCGATTCTTTTAAATCAAGTATAATTTATCCTATTACTAATAGGACTGCCGTTTAGTATAAATCTTCGAACAGCGTTACGTATTAATTAAAATGCACTTTCTCATTTGACCGTATCTTTTCGCAAACATAATTATCTTAACAACAAAGTATCATAATAGAGTATAATAATTCTTGTTCTCTTCCTTGCCTTGTTCTTTTTGATTTTTGATTTCCTGTAGAATAATTTATTTTCTGTTGTATTATTATTTCGAAAATACCCTGTATGAATATGAATCAGAAAAGAAATTATGTTTAAACATAGGATGTTCAGCAGCCTTGGGCTGTAACATAAAAATTGTTGGACGACGAAAGTTTCATAGAATAGTAGTGTATACATAAACATATACAACAGATTTATGTTTTCAGTGCAAACAGAATGAGGTGTACGTTTTTAAAGTTATGCTGATAGAATATTCACTCTTTTTTAGCTACTTTACTAGCTTACATAAAGTACCATGTTTCTCTGGTAATAAAATAGTCTGCGTATTCGCAGAACTCTTCTTCGGAATAAGCTATATCCAATGCTTCGTAACTCCTCTTTATAATTTACATACCTTCCTGCTTTCAAAAATGAATGTAAATTGTGAATGAGTTTAAACGTAGTGTCACATTACACGGAAATCGTATACCTTGTTTTAATATTCGAACGGTGGATATTTTTGATAGGAATATAATTGTGTATGCTCGGGAACATTCATCATTTTATTTATTAATTTTTTAAATATATCTTCGAAGGTAGTCCATCTAGACACGTTACTTTTCCGACAAACTTAGGTGAAATGTGTGTAAATATTATGTCGTTCCGTAAGGTCTCATGTTTTTCGTGTTGTGTTTCGTAAATACAGAGCGAAAACCGATCAAAGGTAAAAATTATAAATGATCGTCTTGAGTATAAAGAAGATATTCGAGGGCAAAAGTTAGTGAACAGCATTTCATCTCTGCCACAGTAAAAAATCAAGAGTGATTGCGTAATCACTTTCGACATCTTCTGCTGTTTCGCAGAGGAAATACACCAATAGTTGCAATAAAAAATACATATGTGCAGGAAATTGTGTGATCGATTTCACAAAGTACATTTTGATCACGAAGATTAACCATGTTCTGAACGTCCAACTGAATTGCATGAGGACACAAATCATAATCTAGCGGATGAAACGCGAAAATTGGTCGAAGAAATGTCCTAATTTATATATAACTTTACATATAAATTATATGTGATTTTAATATATGAATTAAATTCATTTCTGAAAGAACTAGATAATAATAAAATCGAGTTACATATCATATCTAATTAAGTATTTATAAATATTTTACTGCGTGCAAAATTATATTTTAAATAGCTCTTTTGTTTTCGAGTTTAATAATTTTTATTTTTACTTTATATATTTTTACTTTAATAAACTCTGATACAAAAGGTATAAAAATTAATTTTACCTTGATGAATATTTTTAAATTCTGTCTCAATACTTATACAAATTTCAATAATTTATTTGAAAATAAATACTAAAACATATAATATATTCAATAAGTTTTTATATTAAATAAAATAGATACAAATAATTCAAATAAAATATTTTCTATTTATATTAAGAGATGAAACTTTGAATATCCAAAATTTTAAATCATTTGCTCACAGATATTTCAAGAAAGTGAGAATAGTAAACGGCACGAACGTATGGGATGACTTAATGTGTTGAGTTCTGTGTATATTTAAGAGATGGAATAAAGAAAATATTATTACAGGTATAATGAATTCGGTAAGACGCAGAATCGCATTACCATCTCCTTCGACACGCAATTAATGACCAATTTATTCATTAACTTCACACTTTCGCGTGTTGAACACTGTATATACACATGTACCTACTTTCTTATAAATTTTTTCTATAAATTTATTTTCTTATAAATAACAATACTTATAATGTGAAGGACACTAGAAACAGTTACCAATTCCCTGTAGTGGAATTGGTAATTATCTAATTATCTTAATTATTATCTAATCATATAATTATATAATTATTTAATTTTTTAAATTGTTATCTATTTATATAGTTATCGACTTGTTATCGTAGTATCTAATTACATAAATATCTACTTTACTGTAAGATAGTTGTATCTGAAGTAATTACGACATCTTATTTTTTATATCTATTCTATTAAAATTTTCACTTTGTAGTTATGTATCTAATATCTTGTTACCGGCATCACGCCAAAACGACAAATCTAAACGTCACATAACTGTTTGACTTTATGTTTCATCATGAATGCACGTTGTTGCGGAGTTTACAAATGCCAGAACCAGAATGTGTCTTCTTTGCTATAAGAAAGATGAGCATTCAAAGTGTTTTGCAAGAGAAGTTTTAGTGAAGCTACATTTGTGGAAGTGAGCAATTCGAAAGAAGAAGGTCATCGACCAATGGACATCTTCAAAGGTGCACATTGAATCGTATAACATTTGTGAAACCCTAAACATTTCACTAAAACGTTACTTTGTAAACGTTGAAAGTCGTTAAAATATACAATACGATGCATTCGATAATTTACTCTACTTTGATTCGAATATAATTACATGCTGTTTGCTGTTACTGTACTAAAATTTCAACGAAATTATTCAAAATGTATTTGCAAACGAAAGCGTACTAAAATATTAGTATATATCCCGGTTGCTTATTAGTAGACTGAGAACATTACGCATTTATGACAAAAATGAATAGATCAAATAAAAAACTGTAAAGACATTAGACGAATGAAAGGATATTGTTATATTATACTGAACTTACTACTATCATTAAAAGAGGAATTATTACAATTATTAAAAGAGGAAAGACATTTTGATATAACTTACATTTCTTCCAATTAATTTAAACAATTTCATTTTGCATAATGATGCGCAGTCTACTTATAAATTATCAATGAGGGAAGTTTACAGCAGCTACTTGTAACAGTTATAGGAGACGGACATTTTCTTGTGATCAGTCGTAATAGTAATAGATAAAAGAAATTATATTTTGATCACATATTTTACAGAGTGTTTCATAAATAGATGTCGATATTTGAGGGGATAATTCTGGACACCTGGAGAAGGAAAGATGCCGTATGAAGGTGCTGTTACTGCCAATTTATGAAGGTTTATTCTCCCAGTTTCTTGGGAGACCAAACAACACTCGCATATGCAAGATGACATAAAACTAGGGAATGATAAAGTGTTTTAAACGTACAAGGATTTCCGAAATCTACAAAGTCATCTACTTATTGTTAGTAACTTCACCAACAGGAGCAAACATGAGCGTTTTTATCTTCGAAAATCCCTTGCGTGGAAGTATCACAATTCTATCTCGATAGATCCAAACCATCGATTACGTCTACGTTGAATCGGCCTGCAGCTAACGGAACTCGTCGACAAAACATTCCAACGAATTCTACTTTCTCGTGTTTCGAGATTAGTTTGGCAGCCAAACGTTCCGCGGCTTGAACGCCAACGACGCGGCCGTGTTGAGATTCGCGATGACGGGGCACGTGACCGCGCTTATTCGTGGACTATTGGTTCTGCATTGGCTCATCGCTCGCGACGCAGCGGGCAGACAGATCGTCGATGTCGACGTCGACGAGGCGCGAGTCGGATAAGCTTCGCCCTGTCGGACCACCGAGAAAAAGCATTTCGAATTTGATGTCACGGAATCCGGTCTTACCGCGAACAGTCAATTACATCCGGAAAACAGGTTGCTCAGGCGTAAAAAAGAAAACGACGAAATTCCGCGAAACCGTGAAACGATTCTCGGAACGGCGGCCGAGCTGTAAGTCGGCCGCGCGTTTCACGCTTGCTGATGTTCGGTCGCTTTAATTAGCGTGCTTTTTAACTTTTTAACCCTTGGCACACTTCTTTTTTATCGATGATCTCAATGCAGTTTCGTGGTGAAGTTTTTGAGAACGGTTGACCTAATGATGTGGGTCTCCACATTTTGCGTATCTTTATTCGCTGTAAAATTGTTGTGTAAAACGGGTCAACGAAATTTTGTTATAAAACAAAGCACTTTCCATGTCCTCTTTCCGAATTTGGTTTACTACATGGATCGTTTATTTTAAAAGTGGTGTAAGTCCATTGTTTTTTAAAAATGAGTTTACGTAATTTGTGATTAATTTAGTGTAAACTTTTTGTTTATAACTAGTTAATATTTAATATCTTAAAAAATGCCAATGCTTTGTTACCAATAAAAGAAATTGCGTAGTAGGTGAAAGTCTAGGTGTAAGTACAATTTCCATAGACGTAGGTGGTGGACATTATGAAAAAAGAATTTCTTGTATACGCCACAGGATTGTTATTGTTAGAGTTAGGGATTGAGTAACTAATCTCTGTACAATGGATCGTAATTTATTTATAATATAATAAAGTAATTGTTAGAGTTAGGAACGTGCCACATGGTCACGCTTATTCGGTTCGTGAGACTCTACTCTCTTCGCGCTCGCTTGTCTCGCGCGTTCGGATGTTACATCCCTACTCCGCCACAGTTCGGCGGTATGCAGTGCCGCATGCATTGGCATCAGAGGGAGAAACATTGGAAACCTCAACAGTTATGATGTTATAAAACAATGTAGAAAAAATAATAAAGTTATCTTACACGAAATAAAACAAGAGAATTTTGTTTCAACATAAAATCTACGAAACATAATTCAAAACGGATAAGAAGAAATATTAATGGTAAAAAAGGTAAATTGACTAAAAATATGTTGGATGAGGTTTTGCAAAAGTGCACCGTACACTATTTTATATAAAATATCGATGGAGAACACAGAATTTAAGACGTTAGATGTATCACCTACATGTCGGGGAAAACCGTCAAAGAATCGCTCTGATGACGCCTTTGTATGAAGATGCCAGAACTATTATGTACATGTGGAGCAATTATTACCATATATACCTCCTATGAATCATAAATATTTCAAAACACTGCTACATAAAGAGCATAAATAAATAATAGCAACATCTTATGTTAAGTTTAACAATATATAAATATAATTAACGTTCAAAATAAAAAATACTGCTACTATTTTATTTCTTGTTATTGTCTATAAAAAAAATTGGATTAATACAAAATATATTTGAAGGGATATTTAGTTTTTCATAATTTAAATTAAATGATTTTTATGATTGACTAATTATGAAAATTAAGAAATTTATAAAAGAAATTTATATACTCAAATTACACATTAACAAATTAGTAGAAACATTCCTAGACTTGACATAATTAATTTATATTTTTGAATCTTGATCGCTTGAAATATTTGTAAGTTGACGTCATTATCATTGTTAATGTAAATTTTTCGAAAGAGGTTTTCTCAATATTTTCTTCTACTAAGTTTTTATAAATTTTCTAATATTCGCTGCCACACTTCATTACATTTTTATGAAATTTAGAGGCTCGTTAAATGTTTGGATCAATGTCTATAATGACACCTTTCGTTTTTCCGACTAATTCAAGAGCAATTATAGACTGCATAAATTCAGATCGCGTAAATTGATATCGGGTATAAATACTACTGCGTAAATATTGTCATAGTTTAGCGTGTAGAAAGGAGACTGCGTAAGAAAGTGCCCTTCAAATTGCAGGACGAGTACAGCTTAAGCGAAATACATAGTCGTTTCATGTTGTCGGGTTGTGCTACAATGTTAAAAAGTCGTAATGTTTCATTTGGTGTAAAAAAATTCGAGTGATAGTTATACTGACTTCGCCACAGATAACACTGCGTTTGTAATATGTTAGGTGCAAGAGAAGGCAGCTTCATAACCTTGTATTTGTTTGTACCATCGGAATAATATTAATTCTAAATACAGTATCTCTTGTAGTAGTAGTTACAAGAAATGTACTCTTTTTTTGAATCTCTTCAATAACTACTTCCTTAGATAGAAAACAACCCTTACGTTTAACTCCTTGCCGTACCATTATCATCACAGCCACAATAATTAGTACCTTCTGGATTGTAATAATTGCTTAATGTGCCGAAATCACGGCAAGCAAAAGTGGGTGATTAGTATAATGTCAGCGTATAGGTCAGAAATGACTTCAGCACAGGAGGCTGCGGGTTCAATAGTCGGAGGATTAAAAAAATGTTTATATTTATTGTATGCCTACATTTATTGAAATGATTAACTGTTGACAAGAAAGCGCAATTTTATTTCGATAAAGAACGGAATAACATTCATACTTAACAGATTATTATTAAAAATTTTCAGCACAAGCCAAATTTGTTAAATTTTCTTGTCATCTATGACAATTTTTATAAAGCAAAGGTTTTCATCCGATAATACAGGGTAACATGAATGGGCTATTTGAGTTTGTATAATTCTATAAAGTGTGAGCTCAATTTACATTTAACACTTGTCATTTGTTTAAAAAATAACTTAATTTACATTACGTTAGAATGCGGTACAATGAAAGATAATTTTATTTCAAATTTGTTTTAAGATTAATAAAGCGATTCAGGAGAGAAAGGCGCAGATTGAAACTTAAACACCATGCGACGCCGGCTTGACGTGCAATGAAACTCGAGTGACTGCAACCTGCATGATCATGACCCTGCACTAGCTGCGTGTCATAACGTTGGCGAAGAAACGAGACACGAAACTGATGGTCCATGAAGAAGTATCTTCCTATTGTCAGTCGTGTATGACAACATAAAAGCAAATTGATTATGTAACGGAGAAGAAAATTTAATCGAGGCGTCCTGTGTTTAGCGAGAGATGAAAGAAACAAAGAACCATAGTTTTTGCAGTACCGACCAAAGTACCTATATCAAATAGGTAATACTTATAATCGTAAACAAAAATCGATTCGCACGTCAATGAATTTCAATAATACATGAATAAATTGTGTCGTACACTACTGAATAAGATGATACCTGACTTCATGGATCTATAAATTTTACGGTGTTTGCAAAAGAAATTGCTCATATCCTGTGTTCAACAGAAAAATTAGTAATTTGAGCGCAAAGTTAACTTTTGGTGTTGATTAAAATGAAAAAGCGTAATAGAAGAAATATCTAATTTTTATATCATCTTTTGACTTTTTATTATATTTCTATTATGTGTACTTCATTCAGATCATATTATGTGTACTTACATTATATCTATATGTATTATAAATCATATAAAGATCGTGGTAGAGAAAAGTCTTCCTATATACCACAGGTTAAACAATGTGTTAAACAAAGATTGAAAGGGTTATTAATTTGTGCTTAGGCAGAATATATAGCAAATGCATTCATAGCGTTTGTGAAGAAGGTAAGTGGAAAAGCGTGAGAGAGAAGATTCAAACGATTTAAGGAAACCAAGGAATTGCTGGAGGATAAAACGTATCCGCAGCATTCGTCTGTAATCAAAGATGAGCATGTGCTCGCTTTGTATTTAAATCTCCGCAACAGTTCTTCAGATTGAGCATTCTAATGCGATGAATATACCAGAAGGAAGCGGATTCATTCGATCAGTTTTAAAAAGTCTTGTTATTACCCTTGATGATATGGAAGGTGTAACTTATTTTGCAAAACGCACAGCATTATATTCAACATCAGTGTTTCCCAACCAATTTTGGATCACACTCCACCTCAACAGCTCAATGATCTGATATCACGTCCTTAGTACACAGAGTGACCCATTTAAAGAGATCTAGTCAAATATCTGCGAAACCGTGGACGATACTAAAAAATACTTCAAATGAAATTTGAATGGTTTTAGGAGACACGTAAACTATATTAATAAAAGTCTCGATTAGCGCGTTAAGGATATGTGAAAGTCAACTTTATATTTTTAAATGGAATCATATATTTTTTATTATACTACTCGATTTAGATCGCCATTCTGTTCATAAAAATACTAAGGCATTTATTGCGAAAGATCATTGACTTAGAAGATATTTTAATTTTAATATTTTTTAGAGACCATGTAAGTCGTTGCATTCAGACTAGAAGCCATACGTTTGAACACCAACTTTAGAAAGGTGAGTGCTAACACTATGCATTATTTTTTTATGTGAACCTATAACGAAAATTTAACCAATGAATTTTATACATCTCGATGACTTTTGTGTACGCTGAAAATTGCATCAAAATCAGTCGATGTTGAGTCAAGTTACAGGCATTAAAATCTCCAGATTTCATACAATTTTTCGCCGAAAATAGTGAGAAACTCTAATTTTTGTAATCTTTAATTGTTTGTAGCTCATACATGCTATCAAGATGTACAAAACGCACTGTTTAAATTTTCCTTATAGGTTCAGATAAATAGTCGAAGAAACATTTTCTTATTTTTGTGTCATTCGAACCAACTGTAATTTTTGGAAAGATTTTTCACTCCTTGTCTAAAGCATTAATTAAACTCGAAGCTATTTTAACTTGAAAACTAAGATATGAAATTGAGCTTAATTTCAAAACTATGCATATGAAATTTAACTTATTTTCTCGTACATACTTATATTTTGAATAACTCTATAAATATAATCCAATTTGATAATGTAAAAACTACTTGCAAGAACGGTATATCAATCTTTAATGGTGTCTCAGTGGTGCAGTGTCGCTTGTAACAACAAGTGGTCTCGTTCGATCAAACACCGTTCGCTATTTCAATTTATTTTACGAAATTATTGGCGCAGCAGTCACCTGAACAATGTGCTGTGGTTAAGGACACTTGACTGCCCAGCGAAAGTAATGTTCCCTGACGATTACAATTCACGACACATACGTTTACCTCGTTAGAGAACTATAAAGACGTTTGTCGCGACAGAAGGTTTATTTATAATGATAAAGGAGACGTCACGGGCGATGCATTTATAGGAAGCTACAAAACACTCGTAATTTATTACAATGCCTCAACCTAGAGAATACGCGGTTCGCTCGTGACACGCAAACGAGGAAACGCTGTAACAACCCGTACTTCCTGGATGGATTGCCGCGCGCAGCTTATCCACGCTCGAAGATATATGGAATTTTTAATTCGATCTATCAAACTATCAACTCGTACACGGGCGCCGCGTATGTTCGCCGATGTATTCCTTCGAGCTATCAGCATTGTACACCACTACTGATCCGCTTTTTTAGATAGCTCATAATGGCTTTTAGTAGTTAATACCTTCTACTATCGAATATTAGAAACGGACTGGTGAAAATATTTCAGAAATATTAGACAGGATTTCTTGTGGCATTCCACGATTGTTAGCTTTCAGTAAAATCTTGAAATGTTGGAGATATTTCATAATTAATTATTGCAGTGTAATTATTTATTAAAATGTGAAATCTATTATTTTTAATAGAAATTTAAAATACAATATACTTTTTAGTAGAAAAGGATACAGCAGATTTTTGGTAGAAATTTAGGCGATAATGGATTTTTAACAGAAATTTTTCATTACATTATAATTGCATTTAAATACGAGTAAATTTAAATTGAATAGATTTTTAATAGAAATTTAATTTACGATGGATTATTTGATTATCTAGTGTCTGACAATTTCATATTGAGAATAACGGGAAATAAAATTCTAAATGATGTATTTGTCAAAAAGGTTTGCTGTTCTAGTGTTAAACATCGGTTATCTGATTTAGGTATCCTAGCCTCGGATCGGGTTGAGGGTCGGGTCGGATCGGGACCCGAGAAAAATATAGGACCTGACCCGAACCCGAAATATCGGATACCCGCCCATCCCTATTAAGAAGTTCAACCTACTATGGGTCCGTGTAACTTTCAGACCACTTGTAAATATCAACATTTTACCAAATAATTTTAATTTTTTCACAAAATGACGTATACGTTTTAATTAAGATCTCTAATAAGGTCTCTGAGATAACCTATAACAATATTGATGACGGTTGGCAACACCATCATCAACCTGAAATATCAAAGTAAATGCTTTGCAAGTTGTGTGCAGATAGAAACCAACGCAACTATCTTGTGGAATTGATATTATTTGTGCTTCTGTCGGTGTTTATTAAACAAAGAAAAAAGCGTACATAATAGCTTTAGGTTTGTAGATCAATAACAGTTATTTGTTTGCATTTCTATAATCATTTTTTTACTGTTTGTATATGATACAGATTTGTGACTTTTAGGTTAGAATGGGATATACAAGGTGTTCAAAAATTCACTCGGTCATTTGAAGCAACTTTTTCCTTACCGAAAATGCAATCCGCACTTTTGTTTACTAGTTATTAACAAAAACAATGACCAATGAGAGATGAGCTCTTCTGACACGAGGTGACCGAGCCAATGAGCTAACGAAGTCCAGTTCCGCTTATTGGCTCAACCGCCTCACGCCAGCTGAGCTCGCCTCCCATTGATCACTGTTTTCCGTTAATAGCTCATTAACGATGCCCCCCCAGAAAATTTTTGTAAAGGAAAATATTGTTTCAAATGATCTCAAGAACCCCCCATTTTCGGATTGTTAGACATTTTTGGGATACCCTGTATATAGTATAATGCTTGTGCTTTCTTCTATTTTCAAGTTTATATATCATATACCCAAATTATGGATACAAAATCATATAAAAATAAAAGAGGAATTAGAATTAGACGTGTTAGCGGAAATAGATCTGAAGATTCTTTATTAGATTTTGAGCTTTTATGCACAGACGTACAAACATTGTAAGCCGTTGCTTGAAAGTTACAAAGTGAATTAATTATAGTAAAATTATTTAAACTGGTAAATTTTATCTGCATATACAGGTTTATAATTCTTGATTTTCCGTTACATAAAGTTTTTTTATATTTAAAAAAAATTAAGCCCATGGAAGGTTAAATTGCAATTTCAGTACAAACTGAAATATATTCGTAAGTTATATTCAGCGCGTTTGACGTGTATACGCGTCAGACGAAATCTCTATTGCGGTGCGGTTGACGTGCATACTCGTCGAGTAAAATAAGAAATTAACTATAAAAGACCATAAAAAATCAAAATTTCGATAAAATGCAATAATAAGAATATTATTTGGTGGTAGGTTTCCCTTATATTACCAATACAATTGCTACGTGTTTTATATGGACATGTATTTTATATTCGTCATTGCTTGATTTTAATTCCGCGCCTTGTGGGAGATTTTTAAAACTAAATTCCGCACTTAACTGGTTAAGGTGTTTTGAATGTTTGGTGATCAAGCAAAATAGCACGAACAAATAAAAAAGTATAAATAATTATTACGAAGAAACTGTATATAGTGTCTGGATTAAATAGTATACTCGTCATCACTTACATTTTGCGACACATTTTAGATATACACTTTTCAAAGGGGTCGCATTAGCTAACTGGTTAAAACGGAGAACACAAAAGGAATCAGACAATTGGATGACTTTCCGAGCATTCATCTTTTAGCGATACAAAAATTTAATTTGTTTCTATTGCACTTGCAAGATTTCAATTCTCGACAACTTTATCAATTTTGGAAACTCGAGAATACATTTTGAAGACCGCATTTCTAAACTGTTCTATAGGAAGTAAAGACACGTGAAAAAAGTTGATTGCTTTGACTGGATTAGAGGCTCCTCTTAACGGGAACCAGTTGCGCGAGAATTCTTCTATCCCATTGAACCTTTTGTGATAATCAATGGATCGCGCTCGAGCGATAACCCAAAGAATATTATGCTAGATATTCATTCGTATGATTAATGAACAGCCCTGTGAAAGAAAGTCATGCGGTTCGGTCGTTGGATTTGGATCAAGGATAAAGTATTGGATCGCGTCTGCTTCCTGCAACACTTAAAAGCGATCCAGGGATCTATATACACGGCTGAATCTGTTCTAATACGATATCCGACCGGTCTAAGAATACACGTCACTCGCAACATTTACCGGCAGGAATGCGATTCACGCGCAATATGGGACTTCCTAGACAGACCTTGGACATCGTGGACGGGATTCCGCTCATCCGCAGCGAAACACACGCGAGAGAGAAAGAAAGAGAGAGAAAAAAAATCGGCGTGGTTGGTCGTACGTAATTAAACGTGCGTAATTTACGAGCGACATTTCAAGCATGCTAATAAAGCGCCTTCTTTGTTCGTCAAAAAGTAACTCACCAGTCGGTTTTTGTAACCGATCGTTAAAGAGTATCGTGATATTTTCCCCGCGAGTGAACATGCCCGGCTGATTCCGATCCTTGCGATTACTTTGATTTATGCGACTACTCTTGGGTAATCGCGAGCCCAGACCTCTGTATTCAAAACGGTTCTTTTTACACTATTTGATTTTCATTCATTTCGTTAGTACCTTTCTGATAACCTGTTCCGTTATCACAGAAAAATCCAAGTGTGTTCTATGTGTGAGGTCCGAGATTTTTGATTAGTAAAATTCTAGACTTTTATTAATATCTTTTTTACCATCCAAGATAGGGATGGGCAATTTTTGAATAAATTCAACTTATGAATCGATTCAGAATCGTAGCGACAAAGTTCACTAGAAAATCGAACTTTGAAAAATCGATTTTAAAAAAATCGATCGTGATACTATTTATATCCACATTCTTACTGTAAAGGTTATTTCTCTATCGCGGAACTCGATTTTGTAAATCAGACCAAAAATGTAATGCTTTAATTCTTATGGCACTTTAGAACCGATTTTCAAAATCAAGTTCTTCAATTAAAAAAAGGTAACGCAATATTAAGTGTACAATATTTATAATACAATGCATTTACTTATTACTTTAGAATTTGAAAAAAAACGAAGGATGAACAATAAATGAAGAATACATTAATCATTATTTATTAATCATTCATTTAGAGGCAATAACTACGATAGTTAGTGGCATTATGGCGACTTTGAATCGAAGATCGATTCATAACTTAAAAAATATCAGTTCTTCTCAAAATCGATCAACCTAGAATCGATTGAAAAAATCAAAGACAGCTTGGAAAAGATCGATTCTTCAGAAAATCGATTCAGAATCGCCCACCCCTAATTCAAGATTTACGGCTTTTTAATTTTATTATTGTTGTTCAATTCCTTTAAATCAGTCTACTTTATTATGTTACAAATAATCAGGTTTTAGATATAAAGCTCAAGTGATTTTAAAAGTGTTTTAAATTTAAAATGAATTGTTTATACTTTCGCAGAATTACGAATGATCTATCGATTGACGTGCTGTTTGTAGGATATCACATGATTCTAGTTTTCCTGCTGTCAATTTGAATTTACTAACGATTTATGTTATACTCAATGGCAGCAACAATGCTAATCTCAAAGAAATAATTTGATAAATATGTGAAACAAAATTGATACACAACGGTTTGAACGAATCTAACCATGACTGTCATAAAATCGCCGAAAGTGTCACCCTTAGAAACGTTGAAAATCAAGGTATTCTTTCATCAACTTCAATACATTATTATTTTACCTTGGATTAAACTTCACTAATTGAAAGAGAAATCGTTAGTACATAAAATTTCATGCTAATTCTGGTAGCATTACTATTTTAGAATCCTGAAGGGGATGAATTCTCCTTTTAAAAATCTTCTTTTGGAAGGTTAAAGGTTAATCTTTTCTTGTTAAGATGCTCGAGATAATAATAATCGGTCCGAAAAAACTTGGGAAATATGGTGGGTGAAATAAAGGTGCAATACGCATTGTCAGCTCTTTGCGTTTTTGCGAAACGTGCGTTCAGCCCTCATCACGAATGGGTTCTTTTCAATTAACACGTTTTTCTCATTTTTTAATCAATGTCGAGATGTATATGCATTGACTATTTCTTGGACAAAATACTTGCTCATGTTGTTTCATTCCGAAAGTATGCAATAACGCTGCTCCGATTCTCTTTTGTAATTTTTCCTGTTAAACAACAAAAAATAGTGAACGCAACGTTTCAGCCTCTGGAATTTCCACTTGAATGATTTATTTTGAAATAAGCTTCTTTACGATAACAAAAATTGCAATTATTTTTGCAGAAATCTGATCCGTTGCTGTGACATGAAATTACGTTGACGTGAACAGCACAGTCTGTATATCTTAAACATATATTTCATAAGAAGCATACATGTCACAGTTGATTAGACTGCGAATATTTATGCAAATATTAACTTGTGTGGTCTAATCGACAGAAACTGGAATTAAATAAGGACTGGCTCGCCTTATTAAGGATTCTATCAGATTGGAAATAACATGAAAATAGTGTTAAATCTTCCTTAATTTATTATCGTATATATGATTTCAGACAATCGTGGGTGTCAAATAGATTCTACCTGTAATTAATGAAGGAACAGCAGCCTATAATCTATGAACCTTCAGAATTTTTATTAACCGAATATAAAATAACTGTTAAAGATGAACTTTTACAGTAGAGAAGTCAATGTCCAACTTAAAACAAAAAAGAAATGATTTAAAATTTTAAAGTTCGACAAACAATTTCTGTTTCTGAAAATTAACACTTAATGGGCGGGTTGTTTTCTTTGACCCGTCTTAGGAAGCCAGAATGAAAAACGTAAATTTGCGCGATCCGTCCGTAAAGTGTTAACAGATTCAATCAACAACTATCTAAAATGTTTCATCTGCAGGTGCTCGTAAAAATTTGTTATTGCTATTTTGTTCAGATATTAGGTTGTCTTGTTTACTAGACAATAAAATGGTGGCAATAATGTAAAATTCAGTCATAATAGATTTTTAATAGAAATTTAATTGTAATAGATTTTTAATACAAAATTTAATTACAATTGGTTCTAATAGAAATTTTAATTCTAATGGGTTTTAATAGATAATTTAGTTACGGTAAATTTTTAATAGAAATCTCAAGGTTGTCTCAAAATAAAATCCAAAAATTGTAATTGGTCAGAAACAATAAATTTTGTAAATCTTGATAATTTATGTCTGTATGCTGCAAAGTTCATCGAATTTGTTTAATACACGAACAAGCTGCAGGCATTGGAAGATGTAACAATCTCGAAATTTCTTACAGTTAATGATGACTAAAGTCGAGAAAAGCTGCAATTTTCAGGATTTTTAATTGTTTTTTAGCTCATAACAAAGTTAATCAAGTTCGTTGAAATTTTCAGCATATATACATATACGTGTAAGTTACAAAGACCTACTAAACGCTTTGTTCAATTTTTTGTTATAGCAAAAAAATTTTAAAAATCATTTTTTTACTAACTCAGTTATTTCAACCAATTGCAATTTTTGCAAATATTTGTTGGACACCTTTAAGAAACAGTCACTTGGTTCAATTTTGAAAAAGTTATTCTGTTTTAAAAAATGTCCGAATATTTTAGTGTCAGTAGTTTGGATGTTGAATGATTTTCGCTTGACACAACATTATTGCGTAGGATTTGCCTGCGTTTTATGAGGAAACCGGGCTCTCTACGAAGACATACGTTTCACGATCAACGTTTTATTCGTCACAGTTTCTAATGGAGACGAAAAAACCGGTTTAAACGAGACGTTCGTGAGTCCCGATGTCCCAACGTAATTTTAAAATACAAGCATTCATTAAGGAATGCGCGAAGACTGTTTACCTTTTGCCAGTGACAACGTGACCCCCTCATTAGGCCACTGCAAATGGTAATAATAACGCTGATTAACGTAATGACGAATACCCGCGACGATTCATTCATTAACTGCTTGACGCGTAAACATTACTGAATTTACGGAACACGCGGCGCCGATTCCCTGAACGCGTTCGGCGCCACTTTAGGCTCGTTGGAATTCGCTAAATGGGATACCATTATCGTTTTAGGGTATTAGAGTCCAGTATATTTCGAACAAATTAAATGACTCGATGTATCGTTTTATAAAACAAAGTTAACGAATTGTTTAACCAAATTTTTTCGTTTCGTGTGCTATTCTTGAATCAGTCTTGGGAAAGAAGATGGTTAAAGAACTATTCTGAGAGAAATACATCATTGTAGAGAGGCAAAGATCATCATTGATGATAATAACAGAAGGTACTTCTACTTCTATTCAGTATGGTATGTTTGATTAAGTTTCCAAGCACGAGATTTTGAAAACGGTCAACTATTTATTCTCACAGTCTATCTTATTGTAGAGTAGGTTACCAAATTCATTAACAGTCACATGTACAGTGCAGCACGAAAGTATTCGAACGCTTTTTAAAATACAATCTTTTCAAAAATGGACTAAATGACATGAATTCTTTTTGTATGATAGGAGGTATTCTTTATAAAACGGTCCACATAGTAGCGTACGCCTTGTTTGATTGATGAAAAATTGGGCTAAATTTTGCGAACTGATTTTTTTCTCTTATTTAATGATTTTCTAAGTAAAGGAGCTTTCTTATTTAACCAGATAGCTGTGTTTTACGAGTATACTCGTCATGAAACAAAATCATGAATAAAGTCATGAAGAAAGGATTCTTTCTTAAATTATACATATTTTATAAAAGTGTTCCACTTGGAACAAAATATGGAGAAAATACGGAAAACATATACAGTATAATTTTGCAGTAAATTACAAACTTTACAAAGAGATTGCAAGAGATAGCTGGTTAATGAAAATTGGAGAAATGGTTGAAATAAAATGGCGTACAACATATTTAATTTCGACACGGTTCAATCTTTAATTATTGTTCTTGAGTAACATGCGTATGTTACGTGAGCCCGTGACTGTTGTGAGTCAGTCACTTAAATCGAAGGATTAGATAAAAAAAACTCTTCCCACAGATAAAACGAAACTTAGTTTAAATGAAATCTCTCGCTGCATGAATTCGTTTAAAGCAAGATTCCCATAAACTGTTCCATCTCTGAGACCGTGACGAGATAATTCGTCCTGTTTTCCATTAACTTTGTGCCGTATTTCCAAATACGGTTTATCAAGTAGACGCTTCGTCTACAAGTCAAACAAACAGTCATTCACTTCGTCACTCGTGCGCCGGTGTCTCGAACCGAGCAATAAATTCGACAGGAAACGAACGGCCGGCATTTTAATGCCGAGGAAATTCATTTACAAGTAGAACAAGGCTCAGGAATCCGTTCGGGACGCGTTCTTAAGAACCCGAGGGAATCTTTCGGGAACTCCCACACGCACCGATTCCGATAGTGTCAGGAAAAAATACACTCTTCCGAGTCAGTGACACGCACGGATAAAGGGGTGCTCCCAAAAAGAGTTTCTTATCACGGTGACACGAACGAGACACGGCCGTGTAACACTTTTTATTGGCCCCGTGGTGGTAAGCCGCCGGCAGCGAGACACTTCTTTCTCCGACTCTTTTTTTCTCTCTCTTTCTCTGTCTTTCTCTTGGTTTTCTCGAGACGACAACGAAGAGTACAAAAAACAATGAGAAGAAAAGCAACGGACAAAAAGGAAAGATAAAAATGAGGGGTCAGAGAGACGATGAAAAAAATGAGGGCTCCCCGTGTTCGTGCTTTTCAGCATGTGCTAAGAACGGACGGGCTTGAAGCACGAGGCGCCAGATATCCAGTAATTTGTCTTTCAACGAATCATTTTGGATGACGACGCGGAGCCAGGATTTTCGTGGGACCTATAAATTACAATATTCCTGGACGAGAACGATAACCGCCGTTGCTGCTTCCGTCCTTCAACGGTTTCTCCTTAGTATTGCGAGAGCGACCGTTTTGCTGCTCGTTGGAATTGTTTAATCACTTTTGATGCAAAGACGTCGCGATGGTTTTGTTTCAATTGTACATTTTAACCCGAAACTGCAGACATGTCTGACAGGCTCTACTGTAAATATTATTGCTTATCGCTTCTATCATAAGTGGATCTAGAAGTTATTATTTCAAGTACCTTCACCTCTCTGTATTCGTCTATACAATAGACGAAAAAGAAGCAAAAATTATTTGTAGAATTATATATTCTTTAATTATTATTTAAAAACGAAGTATTAATTTAATTTCCAACTTTTCATTTATTATTTAAAATAAAATTTGCGAAATTTGTTCCCAACATGTGCAATACATGTTATATTGAATTTATATGTAAAAATTAATACCGTATTCAGTTTAAAAGCAATATATTTTAGTAAGTAGTTGTCATAAATTCGGATGTCCGCAGTTAATGTAAAAATAAAAATAAAAAATACTCGTTTTCAAAATTTCAGTTAGTTGTGGCAAAACAAATCTGACAGAGTGTATGCATTTCTGATTATAAAAAACGTAGATTCATCTTTACGTGAGTTCTGGTAACAAGCAAAGCAATGAGGACATTTCCTGAGAAGTATTCCATCCATAGAGCTAAACAAATCCACGAGGAAGGTGTATAATATGTCCAAAACACAAAGAATGCAGTAGTGAAACTGCGTGTAATGCAAGGAATGCCATGTTGCGCTACATATTTCAGACTGTTCTGAAATATACCATACTGTCTTCTCGTTTCAAATGACGCCTCACGGCGAGTTGCAGTGTAGTGCATGGCACGTACAACGCGCTACTGTGACTCAGTTGCCAGCGCAAGTGGTTCATACACGGAAACAGAGTATAAATATTGTTATTTGACTATGTAGATTCTGACAGTTAATTTGAATTTTCACATGTTTCGTCAACACTTTGAAGTCCAAAGCGTTTCTTCCCTTTATACCACAATTTACTATACAACTTTACATGAGTAACCATATGTATGTAACTCAATGACCTATGTATTTAGAACAGTTGATGAATATTGCACCATGCAATTTATGAATGTAAGTCAGCAACGTAATATACAGACTGAATATTTCTTAATGAATATTACCCCTAAATAATGAATATTACATCTTAATAATGAATATTACATCTGAATATTACACCTCAAATATTTCCATTAACTTGTAATAATGTGAAAAAATGTTATGTTCAAAACTTTTATGGCACAAATAGCTTCATATTCTGAAACAAAAAATTTTGCGTGGGTTGGTATAATTAGGCATAGTACAGATGATCAACATGGACGTAATTGTTACACTCTATATAATTTATAAATGAATTCATAATTATTTATGAATATTCTTACATATTGATTAGTAGTGTACACAAATAATCATTTTATCCGGTATTCACTTGATCTTCCTATACAATTTGACGTTAAATAACATATCTTTAGGAAAAAAACATGAATCCAATTCTTTCGTAACTAACGAAGATAAATCACCATCAAGTTATTGCTTCTTCGGACGTGTGGACTAGCAACGGTCAGTGAGTGAGTACTGGTGTGATTTATTGGCGAATAAAATGGAACATGGCATACTAAAAGTGGAAAGTTAAGAGAGGTACTGAGTAATAATTACTGCATAATTCTGTATGATTATCTTAATAGCTTTCCTAATTGAAATTTTCCTAAGGAGCAGGTTTACATCCATATTATCGGTAAGGTATTCATGTGTGTATCGCACACGACTAGTAAGGGGTATAGTGTTTCACCTCCTATCATAAGAGAACAAGTTTTACTTTCAGTTCTATTTCAATCGTTATTATGTGAAAGGGGCCTAATCGATAAATACAATCGATTCGAAACCTTTCAGCGTGTTACGTAAACCATTTAATTTGGCAATAACACTTACGATTTAATAGACAATTAACAGTGAAACCGTTCCAACTGCAGATTAGACGTCCATTTTTCTCTTCTCGTGAAGCAAGTGTACGTTGCACAGCGCGCAATACATTGGCAAAATTGAATAGTCGTCTCTATCACAATATGAGATATATTTCCTTCCAAAAAATGTATACTAGGATGACACTTGTCATGAATAATTATATATTAATGCAATTATACAATAATAATGTTATTAATTTGCATGTATTCATAATTCGTTTTTAATATTTGTTTTATACGTATTGAAAAATTATAATATTTAATTGTTTGGAAGAACGTGAATCTGGACTATCACTGTCGATTATTTCTGTTTTATCGTCCGAGATTTATATCTACTTTGAATTTATTAAAATTCTATCTAGTCGAAGATACTCACCAAGATGTCTGCAATGTTTTATGTTTTCCTTGTGTCGATGTCCAATGAAGATTTTATTCTTTACTTACATAAAAAACTTGAAATCAACATATATTAAGATCGGCAGAAAATATCAGCAGATCTTTATGTACGTACACACATATATGGATATATTACTTGTTATATAGTTTCAGAATTCTATAGATTTCTTTTACTTCTAACTGCTATATTCAATCTCATAGACTTTTTGATAATAAGTAGCCGCACTTTTTATTTAGGACCTACTTCGAGATTTAAAAATTCTGACTTATTTAATATATGGATATCGAGTGATTTTAATCACATCGATGTTTGTTGAATAAGGATGTGCAAGAAAGATCACGGGAGTCAGCTTTTTTATATGATATGCGAAACATTTACTTACTCATCTTACTTGCTAAGTAAAATTTTTAAAATAATTTCGATATCAAAGATTCAGTTTGATACAATATGAATAATAAATATACTATTTATAAAATTAACAATAATGTAAAGAATACATATACATATATGTATACATATATGTACATATACACATAACTATCACTACGTTTTTTCGACCACTTCCAACAGTCTGACAAAAGAATGTTCCGGTTAATCATTTTTTGGTCAGCTATAGATTGCTATATAAAGATTTCAGAAAAAATATTTTATTCCAAAAAATCATTTTTTTTAATTGCATGGTATTGTGGCGGTTCTAAAAGGTTGAAGTGGTTTGTAAAATGTTGGGACCTATAGGAGATAGGAAGAGGGAGAAAAAGAAGTGAGAAAAGGGAGCGTTTCGCCCTAGGCCCGCTAGAGCACTAGTCAGCAAGGCTAATTAGCGGACTCTGCCTTAGACGCGGGGGTGTCAGAGGAACGGTTCCAGGCGGTATATATGTATAGGAATCGGGACGGGTCAGGTAATTTGTGGGAAAGGGATCCATCTGCTGGCGAGTAGCGGAGGTAGTCCCCACAGTATATCTTTTAGTTCATATTATTGTAGCTTGTTGTGAAAATGAATTGAAAGATCTGTTATAGTATGACTTTCGGATGACTTGACGTCAAAAAAAAGTGAAATCAATGAAGTAATGCTACTTTAGATGTTCCACGCTTCGAAATGGTACAATGTAAACTAAAACAATTTTTAACGAAAACATATTACTTAATTGATTTCATTTTTTATGCTGCAATAATATGAAACAAAAAATATATCATGCATTTAAAAAGAATGAAGGTGACCTTCATTTTTTTTCTGAAATTTGTTAAATATCTGTAGCTGATCAAAAACTGATTAATTTTGTTCGGAACATTCTTTTGTCAGACTGTTGGAACATCTTGTATTTATGTATATATTGTGATACACGCAACTTGTGCACCGCTTGTAATTTCCAAAATATGCATTGGGCAACAAATATTATAATATGAAAGTTGTGTGGTTTAAAGGGGCATAATATGTAGTGCATTAATTTTTTTATAGGTTGAACCGTTCCAGAGATTTGAAGGTCAATATTCTTTTCTTAAATGGAATACTATATTTTTTTATATCAAAATATGGAAGAGTGTCGAATTCTGAGTAAAAAAGTATTGACCTTTATTAGCCCTAAATCTAATAACTAACGAGTAATTTCACTTTATTTTTTGGATATTATATATGTATATAACAGATATAATTTAGGGGGTGCAGAATACAATACCGAAGTTTATTCACCTATTTCGGGAATACTCTGTATATAAATTACAAACCAAAATCTTTATCCATAATTTTGCCATTTGTCCACACTGTGCGTCGTCGTAAAACAAGAACTATTGTAATGAAATGCGACGTGTCATCCACGGATTTAACGAACGAACGAACGATTGAATGAATTGCACGCATACAATACACATGTATTGAGTTCAAATCTAAAAGCGGCAAACATATCGCTAATTGAAAGCGTTCAACGTGACTAATTATTCCTGAGTTACGAGGCGCTCGTACGCGGAAGAAAGTTCTATAGAAAATTCGATGACGTATTTGCTTTTAAGAAGCGTGTCATTTGAATCCAGCTTCAAAGAGGCCGCTTTACGGTCACTCATTTTTTCTGTTCGCCGGTGTACGCCACACGCCTGCACATTAATTTGATCTACGAGGTCGGCAATGAAGTTCAAGTCGAATCGGAGGTGACCTAGAAGTATCTCGGGGAAGAATCGTGCGCGAATGTTGCGGCAGTAATACTACAAGCTTACCGTTAGAGATATCAATAGTACGAAGACGAGAGTTCGGCCCATTTTGGAGAACGTTGGCATCCTGCTTTTTCAAAGTATAGTCATCGTCGTCTTCAACAGTTGTCTTCCTCGCGATCAACTACTTTGTGGCCCGTTCGCGAAATGCACATCGTTCCTTTCGAACTCGGGCAATCGTTTCTTTCACTGCACTTTTTTCCCACTGCAATTCTATTTCAGTCCCTTCCACTGTCATCGAAATCACCATTCCACATTTCACTCACACCTTTTTCTTCGTTTCTCGCCTCGCGGTGCCATCCATTTCCCGAATTTCAGGGCACTCGTCTTTTCTAAATAAAATTCAGACCTGAGTGAGCCAATACTTTCGAGTCATAACGATTTTTGTCGGCAACATTAATTTTAATTTTTATTCATTTTGGATCTTCCCTTTTATGAACCATATTAATCTTACTGTGACTGTAATTTCAATTGTTAAGCTAGGTTAGTCGATCACTTGAAAGTTTTGGCAATCATTTTCGTTGCTATTATGACACTTTCGTTGACAGCTTTTCAAACAGAATAACTTTTCAAAAATTAAACCAAATAACGTACATTTCTGCAGATGTTAGACCAACTAGTTTACTGGACATGAATTGTAATTGGTTGGAATAGTAAAAAAACTTGAAAAACGATTTTTTTTTTTAGTTTTTATCTGAATCTGTCACCAAAATTTAAACAATGCGTTTTGTCGATTAACATTGCTGTGAGCTACAAATAATTAACATTAGGTTCATGGAGCACTAAATTACCTATTTTATATTACCTTATGAAAGTAATGATAATATATTTATTCGGTTATTTAGCAATTTATATTGTATTATTTGTCCCAAGTCAAAAAATTGAACAAGTTCCGGATAAACGTATCTTTACAATTGTTAGCCAAACATCTCAAAAATATTCAAGACATCCGGCTCAATTTTAAAAGTTATACTGTTTGAAAGGGTGTTATCATACTTTCCGCGGCGACTGTACATTATGTTGATTATTTTGATTGAAAAGTATTAGAATAAATTGTTAGACACATCGAAAAGTTATAGAAAAAAGATTATGAAAGACTGAGACTTAAGTATAAGAAGATAAACATATATAGACAAGTAACACTGCTTTATAGAATCTTAGACGTTACAAATACAAATCGAATATATTAAAAAATAGATATAAAAGTACTGATAATAACGAGACTTCTATTGACATACGCGGCTAAATTAATTTAATCTCAGTCAAGTCGGAGTCTAAATAAATTTCAGACAATTGGCTCCAAATGTAAATGAGCTACTTCAGCAATGGGTTAGGGCTAAAAAATGTGCAAGGTAGGAGAACAAGACGATTGTAAAAATACTCTTATTGGCTAAACAGTCTTGACAGTTTCTATTTACTAGTTTGCTCAGCTGACTAACACATTAGATTATCGGATCGGCAACTTCTGTTAATTTTTTCTTTTATCCTCGTTCGAATTCGCAGTCCAGGGAGCACATTTCGACGGAGGACAGCTGTCTTTCACTAAAATTGCTGAATGAAACCAGGGTGTCGACAAGAGTGATCGATATGTTTAGCTGAAATTACAGGCTACTTTCAACGAAATAAGTGCGAGCAGCGTGTGCCGTAACGGTTACTAAAGAGATTAGCCAATCCCTGTCTCGATGGGAAATGTTGCTTATGGGGTAACTAGTGACATATTGTTTCCTGCAATACTCGATGAAAAATCGCCGGGTGATTAATGATGGTATGTGTAAATCAAATAGTGGGGGCATACGTGTGATTTGAATACTAGCCTCGCTGTTTCGTCCACGGATCTTTCTGTTACCGCGATCAACGTTGAGACATATAATTTAAGTATTCGTATTATGTATACATATGTAGTTAGATGAATCATTATGGATACTGTACAATAGCAACGCATACCAGAACTGTTAGATGGCAAGTAAAAGAATGTGCTTTAAAGGAGTAAACATAGACAGAGATTTATTACGTAATTATAGGGCCTTCAATCCAAAAATGCGAAGTTGAGCGACCGCGAGAGTTTCTCATAAAGAGATAGCGAATTTGACACGCTTATGGCATCTTCTGATATACTAAACATACTAAAACGATACGTTCTCAAACAGTGTAACTTTATATGTGCTGAAATGTGTTCATTCTTGAACTGAAATTATACAAGTTTTTAAATGTTTCTTTAAATTGTTAGATAACCTTTGAACAGACGAATGCACGATGTAAACAAATAAGATCAATAAATCTAATATTTTTCTATATATTATAAAAACTAAAAAAGTATTATTCTAATATATATACTTGCACTATTTACAGAATAAAATATCTATATTTTGAAAGTTCGTGTATGATGTAATAAAGTATTGCATCAGGTAACACAAAGATAGAAAGATTTTTTATAAAGAGTTTTAGAAACCCATTAATTTAGTTTCCCTTAGGAATGCACTTGGATGCAAAAATATACCATGGGCTTTGGATAATATTTTCAATGCCTCTCAAGGCAGGTGACGTATCATCCACTATTTTTAAGTCTTGTCCTCATTTTTGGGAAGCTGCAGGCTGCACTATCAGCGATCTACGTCTTTCTTGACAATTATTCAAGATTTTGTTTCACTTAAGGACAATTCTCAGCTTGAAAATGTGATAGATAAATTCTTAAGGTCACCGGTGTTTATTTAGTTCGATTGAATAAACTGTTACGCTGTTACATTAAAATATTCTGTTATAAAATTCAAATATACCGCAATAGTATACAGAATACAAGCATTTTCATAAATTGTAAAAACGCATTTAAATAATTTCAGAAATTAAGGATATCAATGTACATATTCAACTTATTAAAATGATTAATGAAAGAATGAAATTTGGATTTTGCTCCTATGTGTTGCAATGGATGCACACAATTTTTATTTTGTTTTGTTAGATTAATTAGATAGAGATTAGATTAGAGATTATTTTTATCAGTTACGTTTTTCAGTACAATGCGATTATTATACATATGAGCCGTTTATTTTGAAAGTTTCCTAAGTCCGTCTGCCACTTTTTGTCGTCGACTGCAGTAACGTGTATATTATTCAGTTAATGATTGTTATTATTTAATAGGAATTATAAATTTAAGTCTCTTAAATACACGTAAGCAGTGTGATATATTGGTATCGTGTGCGGATATTTTTTTGAAACGCAAACCCTTGAATTCCTTAATTTTAATACAAATGGGCTTAGGCCACTTTCAAAATAGACGGCTCATATAACTCGAGAAGAAAAAGACAGGTTAGCGTGTAGTTATTGTTATTAAAATGGTATAATTGAATAATACCATGTTATATAATACCATGACTAAGTGGCGATAAAGATATTAATATGTGAAAATATTGTGTGTGACATTCGTGTCAATGTTTTAATTTTATATTTAATATTATTAACAAAATATTATCATCAATATATAACCCATATGATACTAAGGAATACATTTACACAGTTATAATTATTTTAATTGGAACATTTGAAACAAAAATGTGTCTTTGCTGTACAAGTCTTTCTATTATGCATAGCAAGATTTTTTCTAATTTACCCTCACCTAAACGGAAAGCAGAACAAGATTAGCTCCTTGTTGAACACGTTAACACAATAGGGTGTATCGATTCTAATAACTTTCGATTTCGAATGAGTAACCAATGAAAATAGTTAACATCGTGAGAAACTGCTTCATAATACGACAAGAAGGAAATTAGATATTATTGAAGCGATCGAGGCTGGTGTACGTATACGCACGCACATAATGCTTTCATGCTCCAGTTGTTAGTGAGTGTTACACGAGGATCGATATTAGCCGTGCGTCGACCTGTCGAACGTAATCGCTCCTGCATAGAATTATTCGCTGAAAGACTGGCGAAGAACGTTCCCTTCGCTCCTCGTCCACGCATTCCGCGACCATTTTAATTTGAAATTACGCGTTCGTTGAAAGATCTGCTTGAAATCGTAGCTAATGATTTTCTTCGTTGGCGCCGTGTCGGTCGGTGGTTCTACTAGATCGATCTCAATTACGAATGTTCCACTATCTAGCGTTTTAATCTATTGTTTATACGCTGCATTTTACGCGCCCTCTGTGGCACAACACCAATCGAATAAATTATGAGGCTACTTTGCCGTTGAAGGATGTGTATTTTATGACATTGCAATAATGCGATTCTCTACACATTAAACACTCAGTAACGACTTCCATACATTAAACTAATTTCGATTTAAAAATTGATTGAGACAACAAGATCTGTTCGAACGATTACGAGATAATTCCAGCGAAACTTTACAAGCAGTTTTTCATTACTTATACATATTTTCTGTAGAATAATGACATGTGTATAATATAAGATAAGATAATTTTATGTTAAGTTAATTTATAGTAACTTTGTAATTTATTTCGCTTGACTTTTTAACATTTTGGCATGTATAGATTACATTTCAAGATATAAGTTAAAGTTTTCGAAAATGTCTCTTACGCCACAAGAATTCTAATCCACTCAATGATTATTTATGGCATGTGCAGACTTTTAAAATGCAAAAATTCGTATGAATTAACAAGGCCTCATAGCATTATCATTCTCTTTTTACAATAAGTAATCTTTTATTTGACGAAGGAAACTTTTCTTTTTCAATCACATATTACAGATTTTAGCATACGTTTGACATTTTTATATGCTTTTATTATAAAATGAAATAGTAACACTTAACTACACAATATCACCTGGAATTAATTGGTCACACTACAGTCAAAGAAACCACGTTTATCATACAATTTTTAATTTTGAGTACTAAGAATTCAGATATGTTGAATTTTCTGTGCAGTCTAAACTATTATTATCTAAACTATTTTGAGATATTAAAGGAATTATTTTAATAGAGAATGGATAACGCATTGCTTTAAAAGATTAGGATTGGTTTGCATGAGAAAAAATGACGAAAACTTAAGCAATGCGTTTTGTAGATCTCGATAACTTATGCAAGCTGAAAATTTCATCGAAATCGGTTTTATATCTTTCAATGGCTGTAGCTAGACTAATTTAATGAAAGTAAATTTAAAAATTTTGTTATAGACTTAAATAAAACAGTTGGAAAAACATAATTTTAATTTGAAATTTATTGTAATTTTTAAAGTCTAGCAAACTAATCCTTCTAGGGTTAGAAGGTGTACGAATACATCGTACACCGACTATATTATTCGCCATTACACTAAATTGACTTTAACCACGAGTTATACATTGTCTTTATTCGGATCGAATAAATTCATTTCATTGTCCGCTAGAGAAATTTTAAGAATTATGGAACAAGTATAGAGAGAAAAATGGGTGCAGTAAAACTGAAATCGCGTGAAATTCGATTACACATATGCGAACATAATTAACCAATGCAATGACGTCTTCATAAAGCCTGAAGGTAATAAGTAAAAGAGATCATTGCGAGCTTCATTAAACGTAATCACTGGGTGACTAAGTTATTATTATGCAACTCCTCAGAGGCATTTGGAAGAAAAAGAAAGCTGCGTGAAAGGCATTGATAGCTTGTCTCCGTGGCCGTGCAATTTGTAGTACAAGATGTTTTGGAATCATAATTGCTTCAGGCGCGAAACGCATGGCTTCCGCGTTCCTGTTTCTTAATGCCGTATTTTAAGACTAATCTAAATTAGCATTTAATGTGAAGGCGAGAATATTAAACACTCATCCACATCGTAAAAACCAAGATTCATGGCAATATTTTTTTACTAATTCCATGTCATCAAGTAGCTTACAATCGTCGTTATGCATGTAAGCGAAATTTTGTTTATCCATTCGACTCTAATCAATTTAATTTTCAAATTCAGAAAATAAGTCTAAATATTTCCTTTAGTGACTTCGCTAAAAATCTGTTTATTTTTGTCAGTGTTTTAAAACATTTATCTTATCACAGAAACAAGGAATCAATTAAGGAGTGCTCGAAAAAATAACGTACTTTCCTATATTTAAAAAGAAGCATGAAATTTGAAAATTCTCTTAGTTTTCGAGATATTTGTAAAGAGCTGCGGCGAACTTATAGATAGACTACTCCCTTACGGATCTCAACAAAATTGTAACATGTTATTAAAGACGATATTTTGAACAACTTTTTCTTTTAAAAAAAATTGACGGTTGGCCTTATTCTCAAGATAAAGAAAAATCCGGAACCTAACCCAGACCTAATCCACACCGAATGGCAATTATCGTTCAGATAAAAGTTTTTAAGAAACTTGTTCCCTATAATGTATTTCAAAATCATCGGGATCACTCCAAGCATTTTAGCGGTTTTTTAAAATTTTACTTTTATTTTTTTATAATAAAATAGCAAAAACACATTGTTTTTCATCTTCCGTTGATCTGTACTTCTTATGGTTAAAATATAGCCCCTTATAAAAGAAACGAAAAAATAAACAGATTTAAAACAGAGCTATTATAGTAAATATTTAAAATAATGTACATTAATCAAAATACTTCAATTAATTCATATCATATTTAGACTTTAGTACTCTTCCTTCGAATATTCAAAAGAAATGAAAATACGCATAATTTTATAAGACGGTCATAGTTTACCAGAGTCAACCATATTTATCGAGAATAAATCACGACCAGTACTCTAATTACACAAAAATGGTAATTACTGCATCTAATTAATAGTCTATTTCGCAAAATTACAATGCATTTAATATATAAAACATTTAATATAAACCTGCAAAAGATACATCGAATTAGTTATCGTTTACATTTAATTATCAAGAGATACTTGGCCAAGTGGCGATTATGTAAATTTTCAACTTTTATATTTTTTGGAGCACTTGTATTACAAGCTGCGCGGATGAAGTTATCCACTCACACTTCCGAATTTTTTTACAGATCCAATGACCGCGCAGAATATTCAACGATCCAGAAAACACAGTTTGTCAGGTTCCCGGCCAGTTATTCAACGATGCGGACGTAATTAAATTATTCCACGTTTATTTATTAGATTAAGCACTAGAGAACGTGCATATTAATTGCAGGTTATCGTCGTGTAAGTATTACGCGTTAAGTGTGCGGTAAGAGTGTGATAAGTAGTCGCATATGCACTTGTATGAATTATGCGACGCCTGTTTCGTTGCTATTCCCATGTCGTTCGAACGCTAAACATTACCGAATACGTTAATAGAGTAATATTTCAAGCCTAGTTATGTGTATTAATTAATCAATGTCTCCACCTCGTGACAAAATATTATATAAATACGGGGAATTCGCCGAATGACATTATCGTCGCTTTCGCTACCGTTTTTTTCGTGTATGTGCTCAATTAGCCTCGAATCCATATCGTATCGACGCGAGCATGACCACATTAACTCATATGTTTCTATGCAAGTTTGAAAGTGCAACTACATATCATATTTTAACGTCACAAAACTTCCCTAATATTTTACACATAGGAATGACATCATTCTAACTATTTTTTATTTGCTTTTCCTTCGATGGTGTTACTTTATTTAGTCATTTTTCATTTATCTTTTATTATCATTATATTTTGTTTGATCCATTATCTCATGATTATGAATGATTAGCTAAAGTACTATTACTAGACTGTGGATTTTATACATTTTTGAAAAAAATGAATGTCTAGATTGTGAAAGAAGTAGATCGCATTTCACAATTTAATTTCATCGTGTATCAACGATATAGTAATTCAACTATGTTGAAAATCAATTACATAATTTAAACCGTTCAGTTAATTCGATTGATAATTATTTTAATCACGAGTGTAATTCAAATACGATCCGATTGAAATGCATTGTAATTGAAATACAGTTCTCAGAAATTTGAAGAAGTGAGATACATTTCTATGTTTTTCTATCGTATACTCGCTTTTTGACCCTTTGGTGCATTTTATTTTTCCATTACCTATTAATTTATTATTTTTTAATTCAATTACATTGTAATTCGTAATCTCAACCCAATTACATCGTAATTTGTAATTAATGTAATTTAATTCGTTAGTGTTTTGCAACTGTGTTGCAATCACAATTGCAATTTAATTGAATAAAAACCTGAATTATGAATTTCAATATAATTTAATTATAATTAAATCGAATTACTTTGGATTCGAATTTCCTTGAGTAATTTAAGTGTAATTCTGCATAAATCTATTTCTAAGTTACTGCTTATTTCTTGCTAAAGAGGCAGAAAATGTTTATTTTGCTTAAATATCCGCGGACAAACATTGCAATTTTGAAGAGCATGAATGGATCAGGAATGTATCTTCAGAAGTATCCACGTATTAAAGAATCCGCAAAAGCGACGACTCAATTTTCATCTAAAAACGCATTAAATGTGCAGCTTACTTACGGTGCAAGCTTCGTTTATATAACTGCAGCTCACAATGACGTCACTGGATTCGCTAATTCACACTTCGATAGGGCAAACAAGCCTCGCCGAAGTTTCCGCCGAGAGCTTTGATTGCTCGTTAGGCGGTCTATTTTTTCCCTCGACCAACGTTTATAAAACCGGGTTACTTTATTGCAATGAAAACAGACCGGGAAGAATGAAACCATTGGTAGGGATCTATACTTACGTAAGTCCCGGTATAAAGTGTGATACCGTTTATTTTTACAATTATCGACCCGCCGAGATCGCCTACTAACTATTAATACGCGTTCGCAAAAAGGCAAACTGGGGTAGATGCGATTTTCTCGCGAATTAAATCGATGGGATACCTATCAAGCAGCTGCTGATAATCGTGTCGGTTATGTTCGCGAGTTACTCTTCTATTTACTCGTCCTTTCAAGACACCGTATATCGCGGAAATAATTTTTCGTTTCCAAATCTTCATTGTTCAATGATAACGATTACGTAAGTTTCTAATAATGTATAAAGATTAATTATTGAGATGAAAGTTTCATGACATGCAATCGCTAAACTTGCATATTTTAGACGTTTATTTGGGAATTGCAGTTTTTATCACTTTTTAGTTTCTTACATTATGTCTTGAATGTGTATTGACAAAACTTTTTAAGGGAAACACTCAATAAATTCAAAAATATTTTTTACACTTCTTCAAGTTACCAGATTTATTAAGGAAAGAAATCAATTCTTATTTTACTCTAGTTCATTGCAATGCGGTAGAACATTCTTATTTTGCATGAAGATCCATAATCTACAAATGATTTATTCGAAATAGGCTTTTTGCTGTGTTTTCTAGTAAGTTTAGAATAGTTTCATACTTAAAACATTTTTAAAGATTTGCTCAAAGATGGTGTCGAATACAAATTTTTCACCTTTTGTATTAATTTTAATAAGTTAAAAAAAGTATAATAACACTTCATCTGAACAAATTCATCTGAAATTCCAACTGCTTCATATATTGTGCACTAATTTTTATCAAAAACATTGAGAAAAAAAAACTGAAAAGATTAGAATAAGAGTGATCGTTAATAACAACAAAGCTACATTAGATCCAGTTATGCAATGCCGAAAACAGTGCTCTGTATAAGAAATATCAAAGTGATACTGTTCCTACCGTTTGAAAAATTTGAACGACACGAATAAATATTACAAACCTCGCTACAAGCAAATACTCGATAAATCTGTCACAACTTCAGCCGAATCTGAGAAATATTAGAAATTCGACAAATTTCGGGGTCCAGGAATATCGGAAAGGGCACAAAGTCAAGGCCGCTTGCATCGCAGCACGAGAATAGTATGTATTAGTTCGGATCAAACCGAACGTAAATTTAGATTTGTGCGATACAGGCCGCTTTAAACTATTCCGCGCGATTCCGTTAAAAAAAGCTTCGATGAGGCAATCAGGAAGAAAAACGGCGCAGCTGTCTGGCATAGTAAAGAGTAAAGAGTAAAGAGTAAATCGGCATAGTGATTCGGCAGTCATGGAAGTCTATCACGGTGCGCCAAGTTTTTCAGAAGCTTGGAACTCCTGAGCGATCCGACAGTTAAGACACATTCCTTGCGTATCTTAATTTCATGCTGAATTTTTTACCATATCATTGTATAAAAGAACGACAGAGAATACACACGATACATCAACGCGCACCGATATCTTTAGATTACCTTTCATCGACTTTTAATTGGTTGCTGCCTGTTGACAAATAAGACATTCAGGTTAATTAAAAGAAGGCTGAAAAAAGGTGTCGGAACTCCCGACATAGAATGTGGCACGGACTGTTGATACATCCGACTGACGACGACCGCATTGTACGAACAAAAAGATTAAGACATCTGATCGATCTATCGGAACGATCACTCGGGTATAAACTACCGTTTAGAAGTTACCGGATACTCGATTGTTATGGGGAAATTAAAATTCTGCTACAGGTATCGTTTTTACGTGATGATCTCTTGTTACCTTTGTTAATTTTTCCGTAGACAATTAAACTGCGAAACTATTTATTGCCGATTAAATACGTTAACCATGTACGAAATATGGACATCGTATTTAAGTATTTAATCCTAAACGAAAGTTTTACTAATGTATTCGAAAGAATTCTAAAATTACATGTTAATTGTAAATATGCAATTCGCACAGTTTATTTAATTTTAGTAGTTAAACTCTATAACACAACATTCTGCAAAAGATATTTCAATGGAATAGTGAAATTTCTTTCAATAAATAAAAAGTGTTCGATGTAGGAATATTAAGGTTACGTTAATTGAATCTCTAACTCCATCTTTTTCTTATTCTATCCTAACTGACACAAATGATACGAACGAATCCGATTCTAAAAAATCGACATTCACGAATTCATATTGATCTTTGTAGTCGCATCTGACATAATTTATCTTAATTATTTGGTTAATGTATAATAATTACCTACTATTTATTAAAAATACACTGAGATCAAAAACGTAACGTCAACTGTGCGAAAGTTGAAAAACGAGCACTCAGTCACATGGTACCACCTGCGATCGATTGCAGTTCCAAAGGAACCGACTCGATTACGGTAGTCTCGAGCTTTCCCAGAAATTCGAGTACTCGATTATCCTGCACTTAGCGTTCGTACCAACTCATCGGACACTCAATCTTTCCGTGTGGAAACGGTTCACTGTACGCAAACTGTAAACTGGAAAAGTCGTTAAATTTGTTTAATCGTTCACCGTCTGCACTGGTTTATTTCGTTTTTAAGTGAATAGGAGTACGCTGCTATGGTGTGGCATGCTGCGTGTTACAGAAAACCGAGAGGCGAGTTCCTCTGTCGTACTAAACAGAGGTGTCGTGCCGAACTGACGGCTCCCGTCGGTGGAGGATCGACTTTATACAGCCTGGTGTGTCTCGCGCGCTCTATGAGCGCAGCTTTAGGAGCCTCCAGCTTCGTGTGTCACCTGACAACGAGATCTTTCTAATTTCCATCTTATCGTTCCTCCTCTGCTTTCGTCACTTTTAATTACTAAACAGCTACGGCTGTTTTGGGACCACAGAACAGCATCGCGTAATTTTTGTGCGTTACTCGAACAGGATAACAAGGTTGCAGGATAACTTACTTTCTCTGGTAATTTATCGAATCAGGAATCATATTTGGCAAGATGTAGAACATTGTCAGTGGATTTCATGTATTCATGACAAAAGCAACAAAATCATCGAAAGAATATAAAAATTCTGGTCAATGTATCGTTTTCTACCTGTATTCTTTATTTTTCTTATTCATTTTTTTATTTTAATTACTCATTTTTGTTTTCAATTTATACTATATTTAATCTTTTAAGATCCAACCTATTTAACACTGGAACTATTCGGCGAGTGATTGATTTCTAATATTATCATTTATAGTTACTGACACTATGAAAATGTTTCTGTAACAAAATTTTTAATGTATTTCTTCATTCATTAGTTGAGTAAATCCAGTATTATCATTGTTATGGAACGATATACATTAAACTATATTTAATAGAAGCTAATAGTGGAAAATAATAGAAATTAATCTATTGATAGTGTTTGTTCAAATCTGATCATTTACGCAGGTACATACTTGATAATTAATGTACATGCACCTGTTGCTTGTAAATATTTGACTATCTGCGATATTTCACAGAGAAGATATTTATTATTATTTTATGATCATTAGTGGACTACGGACTTTTACGCAATTTCTCATTCTCATGCATTAGTTTATGAAAATCCGAAGGAGCAAAATATTCTTTCGATTGTCTAAAAGATTCCTTCTGGTAAACATAAAAGAATAATGCAATCACATTTCGTTAACATGCTCGTCTTCTTGCATTTTACAAACTTGCATATACTATAAATTCACCAAATGCGTCAAACGCAAAACAGAAACAATATTTAATGAATTTAAAGATATTATGGAATTACTTGTAAATGTCGAAAATCATTGAGAAAAAAATAAATGTTCATGTACCTCCTGTATCATGCAATTAATGCAAACAATTTCTATTTTGCATAAAAATCCACAGTCTAATGGTCATTATTGTGTAATTTACGTTCAGTACGTCTTTCCAATAAGCAAGCACAAAAGAAGCACTCTGTGACGCTTGAATTTGATATAGACAATAAAAGATATTGAATTGAATGGTAAACAACGTCAGAAAATTCTAAAATGAGAATTACGTAACTACAAAAATAGGAACATTTAGAATTTATATTACCTTTCTAAAGATTGAAAGTTTACTTTGATACATTAATGTCAATTACACAGTGCTTTCGAGAAGAATTGGGCATTATTCGAATTTTTCCGAATAAATATTTATCAAAGCTGATCATCCAAATGAATACTTTATAGCCGAATATTTTGTTCGAATAACAATTATTCATCATGAATTATTACATCTATTTAAAATTATTCAAATAATTCCTTATTTGAATAAATTATTCATATAGATATTGTAATGACAGCTTTATGACAACTTTATTTTTATGTAATTTTATAAAAATGTATTTACAATATTGCATATAGAATATATTTATAATCACATCGAATATAAAGTGCGTATTTCATGGTTTGTCGATTTATTTATCGAATCAAAATTTATTCGTACAGAAATTCATACTGATAATAATTGATTTGAATAAAAATGATAGAACATAAAGTGTTGTTTTCATAGTTTATCGATTAAAAAAACTTATTCGAACAAGAATTCATTCGAATTGTAAATTGCTATCTAGATCAATTTCTATTCGATCGGATATTTATCACTTATCCGTCATCCGAATCGAATTTTGTCTAAATGTGTTTTCAACGAGAAAAATATTTAATTTTTCTATTTAGTATAGTATGTAATTGTATACTCTTTGTTCTGTTCGTGAAATATATTTTTCTTCCTCGATTTTCTACAACAACCCACGCCAAAGGGCAATGCATCAATTCTAAAAATGGACCCTCACGATTAACCTCGGCGGTTCGGTATTTTTTCCCGCACAAAGAGTAAGAAATCAAAGAGTAAGAGAGCAGCCTTTCTCCTTTCCGTGTGTATTTTTTTCCGGATAATGGATGCTGAACGTCGGCGACAATTTGATGCTGAATCGAGGAGTAAAAGTAGCAGAATATTAAGTGATCCTCATAATGGTTGTTTATCGCGAAAGGAGCTTACGCGGATGCACGGTCGCTCTAACAGGCTTGTTTGTACCGTTCTCTCGCGATTGCTTTTTTGTAAACTCGTGGTTAGGTGGTAACCGGAGGGTTAACTAATTTTAGGCTCATAATCCAGAACCCACTAAAGCGCGTGCATCACTGAAACCAAATATCGTAGACCTATTCCACCACGGCCGGGGGAATTCTGGCACGCAGAACTACGCATTATCAGCTTATTTGCATGTTTCGACAATGGTGACATCGGGTTTTTGCTAGGACGATAATTATTGGACTACGGATCCTTATACAAAATACAAATCTTCCGCATCAGTTGCAAACCATTGGAGACAAGTATAATTTTATCTCTTCGATAATTTCGATAAGTTCAAATTAGTAAACACTATCATCCTTCATTTCTTTTAATCTTTTCACTCCTTACAATTTTACCTAACCATTTCTGCATAAGATCCATCGTCTAATCCTATTATTAATTCTAACTTTTGTGAAATAATCTATGAAAGTTATCATTTGCATAAAAATCCTTAATCTACTTACTACACTTCAGATCCTTATGCGAATTAACAAATCTCTGCGATAATCGCGAGAAGCAAGTAGTCTTGGCACTTTTCTTATGTCTATATTGTTTTATATATCATCCGTTTGTTTTTCTTTCAAATACACGAAATATTCAGTTTAATAATTGTTAATTGAACAATATTTTCTCGCTTATTCTTGCGTTATTTTAATTATATTATGGATCGTGAGAAATGTAAAACTTGTAATTAAATTGCAGATTATTATGAGAAATAAAAGTTGTGTGTACAAATTGCAAGATAGTTAAGAAGACAGCGTATTGACATTCTTGAATTCTTCGAATGTTTGAATATGATATTAGCTATTCATTTTCATCAGGAATACGTAAAATTCGCGGTTTATACAATTGCATTTATATTGATATCATGTAACGATTGTAGTCTAGAAAATGTATAAAACTAAGAAGGGGAATGTTGTTGAATGATTTCTACAATTTTTTAAAAATTGTAATTTTTATTCGTTTTTAAACAATTTTAATAAGTTAGAATTAATGAATTAACAGCTTCAATTTCTTGTAATCTGTTCACTATTTTAGGTTTTACCTATCCATTTATGTCATAAATGCATAAAATCAATGATTATTATGCTGAATTCTATGTCTTGACGTTCTGAAACTTTCCTGAAAATAAATCATAGTTTTTACGATTGGTAGAAACTTCTAATAGAGGAGAAGATGCAAATAAGGAAGTAGAGTTTAATTATTTTGATACTTTGAATGCACGGCGTTAGCTTCTGTTCCACGTGATAATTTATTACCGGCGTACCATTTAAACTGGGGACCATAAATATCGTTGGATAATATCGAAAATTAATGTCACCGCCTAGTTCTAATGCCTGGTAGCGTCGAACGAAACGTAGAAGCGACGATTCGACGATGCAACGTGGTTAGTCCCCGCTACGAGAGGAAAAAGAGAACATACCGAGCAACCGGTCGCAAGAAAAGATCGCGACGATACGAAACGTGGATATAACGCGTAATCGTAGTTATAGATGCATCCTGAATAGCGTAAAATATTTACGTTAAACTATCGA